>OX352232.1:4127809-4491821 GCA_947086465.1 Eupithecia exiguata | reverse complement strand
ACATTGGCGACTACCGCTTGAGCAACTGATAGTTTCCGCGATTATCCATTCATTTATTTGGCTTCTCCATAGTATCTTAACAAAACACCGTACCGTAGCTTACGCGACAAACGTTTCAGGTGGCACCTTTATTATAAACATCAATGTATCGCCTGTAACATCTTTTGGGGTATTTGGAGCATTAGAGATTTTCTTGTAAAAATCATTATATTACCAAGTTTTGTTATTATAATGCGTAAGCCCTCGCACCCGGGGTAATCAGTTAGAACTTAAATAATACCCAAAAAAAAAACTATTTCGACGGATATTTTCACGTGCTCCAAAAGTTCCGAGCCGTTGAATCGAAGTTGGTTATATTATAACATTGGTTTACATAGTATATGTTTTTGCGGCGAATAATTTTTTCGCTAGTTTTATTCCTTGTAGAACAAAAAAAAACCTGCAAATAATTTTTATCCCGCGGGCAACGTGTGAGATCACACAATAGTGCCCAATGTGCGGTCAGCCTAAATAAGTACAAATGTTTATTTGAAACTAAATAACTACATGCTTACCTGCTTCCACTAAGCGCTTAGTTTCACCGCTTTATTTTGGGCACTCTAGGTTCGACGCTCTAGCTATTATTGAGTATAATTATATCAATAACATGCGGACATTTTCAGGATAGAGTAGAAGAGAGCGCTATTCTTGAACAAAAACGAAGGCGTGACGAACAAAAGGGTATGTAAGCGTGCTATTTTTCCTAAGAATGCGTTTCACGATTTTTAAATTTTTATAGAAAACAACTGTTTTCTTTCACTGTTTTCCTAATGTACATATATTATATTTGTAAGTCAATCTTTTCAAAATGCGCGCAAAATAAAGTGCTCTTTTATAAGAAGATGCGGGGCGTGCATTAGTGTTAGCCATTTTTAGCACTTATTGTAAGAAAATCCAATGCAATAAGAGAGATTTAACCTTATTTGTAATTTGAAAAAAATACCCTTACCCATTTTGACACGAATATTCTTTACACGGAATGTTGGAAATACTAAAGTGTTATACCATTTTGGAATCTTATTGAAATGGGCAAGTTTTTAATTAATCGGTTACTCAGGTGACCATACAGTTTTTTACACCAAAGGAGGTCAAACTTTTGGAAAAAAATTGAGAAACACATTTTTGTTTGTTTACCATGTTGTAAAAGAAAAACTATTCCTTTGGCACACAAATGGCAATTAGCATTTGATAGCACAGTTATCCAATATTGCTATTACAAAAATAGATTGAAAAAAATCCTTGATTTGTAAACTTGGCATCGAAAAGAATGGACAAGGGTAAAAAGTTTTTTTTACTCGAAAACCGTGAGACTTACTAGGGACAATATTTTATTTTCTGAACAGTGCTGATACCTCCTACGCATAGTTACCTATGAGGCTTGGCCACTCTTTACGCCACATCTGTATATAGAAAATCTATCGATAAATACCTAGATGATAGATTTTCTATAATAATAACCCTTGTGCTAAAAGTCAGTTCACATTTTTTACTCGGTCGTTTTAGGAATTCGTTAAGAAAAAACAGACATACAGAGTTACTTTTAAATTTATAAGCAAGTTCGGCACTTAATCTGTCGGCTCGATTAATAATAGTGCTCCCGTTAGTGGCGATATTTTTCAAGCCGACAGATGTACATAAAAATAAGAAACATACGGTCCGTGAACTTGCTTTGCTTGTCCAAAAAAGGACCTTCATAGGCTTGCTTACAATGTCAAAAGTTAAATAAATATGTGGATGGTCTACCTATAAAGTCCGGAAGCGAAGCCGATGGAATTTCGTACAATGACCTCTTTGCTTACTGACAGTGGTCACAAACAATTTTGCATTACCTAAGTGCGGTTTCTATGAAATATTTGAAATATTTGAAAAAAAATATATTAAATATATTCTTATTTTGGTTTTGTATGAAAACAGTTACGTATAAAAATCGAGTTATTATTAATTACTTATTTGGTAGAAATTAAAAATGAAAATAAATTAGAATCCGATTTCTCTGTATCGGAGTTACTGAAGTTAACAAATCACTATACAATTAAAACACGATAGCAAAAACTAACAAAAAACAACAAACTAAGATAATATAACTGATATAACTGTGTCCGAAAACTGAGCGATTACTATGGCATCCCAAGATTGAACAGATTTATTGATTGAACTAAAAACTAGTCAGAGATAGAATGTCGTTCGTTCGATATTTAAAAATTATTAAATATGTCAACCAAGCCGTGGGTGGTGATCCAAGGCTCAAACAAAAAACGCAAGGAACAAAAATTACGATTATTTCATCTGTGACAAAAGGTTTACAATCCTCGAGGACAGCGGTCATTGCATCTGTGCGACCGTGACGCATTATTTTTACGCGGGAGTGACAGAGACAGGTAAGAACAGGTCAATGTACGAAATTCTTTCTGCATCGCGATCGAACTTTAGTAACAAATGCTAACTTAATTATTATGTTGTCTTCGCACATTGAGAATGGCCGCCGTAGCCGAAATTCGGCTAAGAGGACATCATCGTCAACATTCTACTTAAATATTGACTGTTGAATTTTTACTATTTTTTTCAGTTCTACTCAAAATAGGAAGTCATCAGAACGGCTCGCAAGAGGAGCATCCAAATCACCATTACGAAAAGTATCATAAAAGGGTAATATATACATTGATATTTGCTATTTACAACTAAAATGAAAGTTTTAGTGTAAATGTCGTGTCATTTTGACCATATTTTATAGTACAGCAGTTATTCGTTTCTATAATTATTTGTTCTTGCAGGAGAAATCACCTTTCCGAGATCGCTCCCATGAAGAACCCAGGGATAAACAATATCCTTTTAAATCTTATTATTAACTATGCCTTTTACGAAAATGAAACAAAACGAATTCCAATTGCCCACCAGACTAGCGCAAGCCGCTAGTCTGGTGGTAAAGAAGTTAATGGCATAACCATTTTTGTTCGGTTTGCATTGCGTTGTTCCTAATGTAGGTCGTTTAACTAAAGCTGGCTCCTTCACAGAACTTGCACGATTGACGCACACTCATGCGATTTCACTATACAGTACGTTTGATCGGTGTAACATCCAAGTAGATGATTCAATCATCTACTTGGTGGTATCGATACTTCGGAACTAATATGATGTTTGGTACGTTTTTGTACAAACGCTTAAATAAGCGTCCGCCACCGCACCGCTTCAGTACCGCTCCCGCACAGCAACAAAACGCCTCCGCCTCTTATCGTGCTGACCACACGCTGTGCACGCGGCGACAGCTAGTAGTAAACTCACTGTCCAAGCACGCTCGGCAAAAAGCAGTATGATCGTATATTTAACTACAGAGTTTCAAGCAAGCGGCTACAACGCGTGGGTCAATTGCATGAAGCTTGCGGTAAGCAAGGCGTCAACCAACGAGTATCTAGGTTGCGGCTTGCTCGCTTCCCTTCGTACCCTACCTAACGCGCGCTGGATGCTGTTTAACGTTGTCAGTGTAAAATTACGAGTCAAGCCCATAATATCATGCCCATTTTTGCGCTGTGCGGCAGCGGAGTTTAGTGTCTGTGTTATATCCTTTTGACAAACTCTCCTGTCATAAGAGTTTGTTTTGTTCGAAAACGAAGTAGAAACTTCCTTTTCCGGGTATAGGCCCTCGGAAATGTCCAATTCTATGTGTGGCCAGTAGTCCTGTATGGCTTCGAGGCATGGACAATAAAAAAAAGACCTTCGTAAACAAATAGATGCTTTCTATTTGTATAAAGTTCTCTGAAATACTTCTATGTATTTATAGACAGAAGCAAAATAATGACTGCCTCGTTCAAACTCATAAGGTTTGACCGCGAGCAAGAGAGACGGACAAACTTTTCAAGATGCGCTACAGTGATATGAGAAGACGTCACACCTCCTCGCGCGATTATTTAGATACAGGCACTACACAAGCGCAACGTGTAAATGTGTTCAACGTGCCAGCTTTAGTTAATCGACTTAAAGGAAATAGCGTCGATTGAGACGCTTTGTTTTTCTGTCTTGAATGCTAGGTCGACTTGAATTTTATTATTAAAATTTAACTATACTCCAGCCAAATTTGGCCCCACCCTGAATATGCAATTGGGCACCAAACAACCACCCTTTTATAGGCTTTTGTCTAGATAAAAGCCTACTAGTAGTTGGGATTTAAATATTCAATATCTGTATAGAAAATTTCGTATTTCCTTAACATTTCTGTACTAGGCGATCCAATGAATCGAAGCTAAGAAGATAAAAGAAGTGGACAGTATCGGAACCAGCAGAATCTTATTATACCGTATGTGATGACGTGGACAAAAATAAAGGAAGATGACATTAAAAGTTACTTTTCCAATCTTCTTTTTCTTTCTATGATTACCTACGCGGCTCCTACGTCAATGCCTACAAACTTGGATTCAATGTTCAATTTAAATCCGAGTCTATTGGCACGGTAATGTTATCTATACAGTATTGTAACTCGGCCATGTCCTTGAAATAACTACCTACCAAAACAAAACAAAAGCACGCGATAGGGCTGCCCGCCTGCAGTATTTTAATTTCATCTAGGTACCTACTTGAATTTCTTTCTAGTTTTGTGATTATATATTTTAATACCTATATATAAAATAAATGATAATAAAACCGGCCAAGTGCGAGTCCGACTCGAGCACGAAGGGTTTCGTACCATTATCTATAAAATCAGCAAAAAAACACGTTTGTTGTATCGAAGCCCCCCTTTAATATTTGTTTTATTTTAATTTTATTATATATTTCTAAGCTGAATATAAAACTAAAATACCTTAGTTAAATAAAAAATTCTCAAATAGCACGCTTACTGCTTACAACATTTTTTACCTATTGAAAAGAAAAATCAATAACTTATCATTCGTAATGACAATTCTGTCAAACAAAAAAAAAACATTCAAATTAGATAAAAAATAGTTTCATACCAAAAAGTTCGTTCGTCACTGCGCTGGGGCGCGCGGCGCATCCCCGACTGGTTGTACCTACCACGATCCCGCCCTCACATGAGGTGACAGTTATGACTCGTGTTCCGGCCGTTTGTATGAAGACAGAATACTGTATAGATAACATTACCGTGCTATTGGCATTGTCTTAGAAAGGCAACCTACATACCTATTACCAACAGACTTTTTATTTATTTATTATTAATTAGGACTCGAAACTAGACAGTGCTTTTTTCACAAAACATTTTGCATACTAAAACGACTAAAACCAATAATTATCTTTAAATCTACATTATGTGTCCTCTCAGTTAGAGGTGTCGCAACATGACAGAGTTATATGACATTTGAAGATCTTTTTAGTATGGGTTTAGAGCCAATGACAATGGTCGCAAAACTATCTTTATTTATATCTTTATAACAAATCATTGCAGGACAAAGAAATTACTTAAAAAAAACCGTGTCAACATTTGAACGCGGGAAAAAGTTTGTCACGAGAAAATGTTCAACACTACTTTTCTAAACAAAGTTCACAGTTCGCTATAATTTTGTATGCAAAGGTAGGTAGGTACTAGTATTTATTCAGTGGCATTGCGACTGTGCACAAAAAGACCTACGTTTGAAAATTGACTCAGTTCTCATTCTTTTTTCTATTCGATAATTTTGCAAAAATTTTGTAAGTCAAATTTTGAAAAAAAAAAGATATGGCCAGCCCTCTGCCACTTCAGCTTGCTAATCCGAGCTATGTCGATGACCTTGGTTCTCGGTCGCCTCCTAATTATTATTTTCTTATTCGGGTTGATTAGGTACAATTTTTCCGTGTTCCAGTTGTTATCTGAAAGAAAACCCATGCGTTTTCTTGTAAAGTGACTATGGCTACTTTTTCTAATAGCAAATATGCGGATATCGTTTTTATGTATAGGAGAGCAAACGGTAATAAAGGGATCCTGGGCGGCGCGACGTATGTATCAAGAGCACTATCCAAATCGCAGGGTACCAAAATGTCGGGGCGTTCTACGACACATTTCCTCGGCTTGCTGAAGTTGGAATACATCATCGCGTGGAACCTGGCAGACATGGTCCTGACATCGAGGAAGATGTTCTGGCAGCATTTGCAGCGGATAGTCGTACAAGCACCAGAAATTAAATTTTAACATTTCGCAATGGAAGGTGTGGAATACAATGCATCAAACGACAAGGATCCGTTTCATGGCACAGGTGTGCAAGGTCTGGAAGAACAAGATCTATGACTCAATTCTGCCGTTTCCTCCTCAACAGAGACATTGAAGATGCGTTCTTCTTAAAATCAAGGACGGATGAAAGCAATTTTTTAAGGAAGGTAGGTATTATAAACTTCCACAACCTTCATCAATGGACTAACAAGGACGGCATCCTACACTGGAAAAGCAGGAATCATTCCAGAGGAAATTCTCTGCCAATATGTGGGCTGGAGTAATTGGCAGAGCGTTGATTGGGCCCCACTTCTTACCTGATACCTTGAATGGCGGCAATTAATTGCAATTTCTACAAGACGATCTGCCCATGCTTGTAGAGAAAACGGGTGCCCCAATTTTCCAAACAGACCGGGAAGTCGGCTTTCAAATGTTTTGATAACTACGTAAAGTAATTTTCTAGACACCTTGCAAGGAAGTAAAGAATCAATAATAACCTATGGACGAACAAAATTATAGCCTTTTTACTAAAGGTCGACCGAAGAACCGAGATTTCAAACCTGCCGCCTAACAACACGTGATTGATCACCTAGGGGTATCAAAAAATGTGTAAATTTAGGTAATCCCATTTTTTTTATCTAAATTAGGCATATTTTTAATAAAAATCACCTGATTACGCTTTTTTACGTTTTGTCACTGACTAGGATGAAAACAGTTTGAAACTTACCTATTTTTAATGTACCTAGTCAAATAGCCTATTAAATGCCTCGAAAAAGCCAGGCTAATATGGAGAATGGAGGGAGACTGGATATTATGTACCTTAGTAGTAGGTAATAAAGAAGTACCTACATGTTTTATTATTATCCAATGATAGTCCTTAATTTATATATAATATCTTCGATAAAAGTAATAAAAGGAGATACGGTACCTACGCTCTCCCAGCAGCGCTCACTCAAAAACTGTACCGTGTCACAGATGAAATAATGAAAAAAAAAAAACCAAGTGCATATATAAAATTCATGTTACCAAATGTAAGAGAACACTCAACTAAGATAATGCTAAAGGATGAGATTGTTGACTCTACTGTTTTCCTTGGGTTTACATATTGATTCCTTTCTTCAATGGAGCCCGCAAATTGATGCCCTTGCAGGCAGACTTAGTTCAGCAGCCTAGGCTGTTCGCCTATTACCGATGTAGATACAGCTAGGTTAGTTTATTTCAGTTACTTCCATAGTATAATGTCTTATGGTATCTTGCTTTGGGGACGGGCAGCCGACATCCAAACTATCTTTGTTCTTCAAAAAAGGGCTGTACCTACGCGCAATTTATAATTAAAGCCACGCGATTATCTATTTAGAGACATAAATATTTTGACAGTAATATCGCAATACATCTATGAAAATCTCATGTCGCACAAAAATAAAGATAGTTTTTTGATAAAATGTGAGGTTCACTGTGGTGGTACACATTCCATCATATAGATTACGAAAGGTAGGCAAATCATTTATGGGAAATTGCGTACGCTTCTATAACAAGCTTCCTTCTGAAGCAACTGAGCTCCCTATTCGTAAATTTAAACAGTAGGTACCTACATAAAACGAAATCTTTCAAGAAAGCCTTTTACTCCATAGATGATTATATTAATGATGTTAATGCTTGGCCAGATGTCGCCCAGTTCCGCCATTTGGACATTTGGATTTATTGAACAAGCCGATTACATGTAAGGTTGCCAGAGAAATAGTCGCTGTCGATACCAACCCCAGCCCCAGGAGGTAGGTATAATCTTGTAAGTAGGTACCTAAAACGTCAAATCTATACTAGGTACCTACCTAATTGATAATAGGAAAATAAAATATAAAGAGGAAAGATTTGTTTGTTTGACTTGAATAGGCTCCGAAACTACTGGACCGATTTGAAAAATTCTTTCACCATTAGAATCCTATTATATATTTTGAAAAAAGTTAGGGGTCCGTATGAAAACTTCGATAATGTAACCAAGGTGTGAAAAAAATACCATAAAAAATCCGTATATTCGGGTAGGTACGCTGCGGAAACGATTGACAATAGAGCAAAGTAATGTACCTACTACAGTTTTATAGAAAACCAAAGAAATAAACAAGATCCAAACGGATGATTTTGATTGTTTATTTTGTCTAAAGCAGACTTGATCGAGTCTTCTAAGCATGGAAAGACTGCCAAGTGTGTTAAAATAATTTATAATGTTTAATTTTTTTGATACCTCTATCCGTACCCGTGCGAAGCCGGGGCGGCCCGTTAGTCTACTATAAAAAAAAGTACCTTTATCCTTTGAGTATCGGTATAATACTCTAAGCCTTTATCATACCAAGAAAATTAAAATGCCTGGTGACCACATAACATACCTATTATTATCTCTATGCATCAAATAGGTAGGTAGGTATCTAAGTACCTATTTATAATTCTGAGTCACTAGTATTATATTAGATGCGATAAATGCTCAACTAGGAAAGAAGTTGAAAGGACGGCGCGCGGCGCGGGCGTGGCGCGCGACGACGACGGCGGCGGCGGCGGCGCAGTCAGGCACACTTCGGTCGGAGTAAATCTCTTAAACGTGGCAAAACATGTTCAATATTTTTTTATCTGTGTGAGAATGAAATTATTTCTTGTATTTTTAATCTGTAGTACCGATTGCATGTTGGAATCATTTGTTTACAAACAAAATCGTTTTGTGATATTATCCTAAAATACCTGTGCGGTAGGGCTAAAAATGCATTTATCAGTCAAAAATTCAAATGTAAATGAGGTTTTGTAACGCTTTTCATAGGATTAAAACCGATTTCGTGCAACGTGAGGATTTTGAGTGAGTGACATGCCGCCCGCCATTTTGTTATTCAGCGTTCAAACTCCATTACATTTACACTAAATGTGCATGTGTCGAAATAGAATGACTTCTTGTGAAAACAGGTAAGACTTGTTATTTAATTACTACTACATTTCAATTCAGATGTACAGAACCGTCCATGTGGTCTTGGTAGGTAGAAACCAGGAAACCTACCTACTTGGTTACCATTTTAGACTGAGAAATAAACGTCAGATTTTTTCATTCGATGATAGGCTGATCTGGCTTTTAAACGGCGCCGCGCGGCGCCCCGGGTTTAAGATTTTATTGCCGGTCTGGTTGTCTGAAGACGCGGTCTACTGAACTGACACAAAAATAAATACCTTGACACGTCCCCGGTCCAATTCCTCCCTCCCCGACTTGTCAGCAGTGTTTCCACCTTTGCCCTTTTCGGGCCAGGTCTAGCCTTTTTTCGAATCGATTTGTCTAGATTTCATGATTTAGCCCTAAAAGGACAATGTAGCCCTTTTCATACATACAAAATACGGCGGTACGTACAAAAATCTCTCTTACCATTCTACCAAATATCATCCAAATCCGTTCAGCCGTTTGCTTTAACCTTTAAACAAACTTTTGCCTCTATGAAAATAGAAAGTAGGTACCTATATATAGTTAGGTACTGGCACCCGGGGCGTTTTTCAACCAAGCACTAGCGTTATTTTTACACGGAAGAAAACTCACTTTCACACACACGCGAATGGCGCTTCTTCGAAAAATGTAGGTATGGGAATTGTTTTTTTTTAATTATTGCCAAAACTTACGATTTGATTTGGTAAGTTACTTTGAGAAAAGTGTTCCTGCTTGGAAATAGAGTCGATTATGACACCAACTTTTTTGACAAATGTCATTTTTTGGGCAAACTGTACTTATTTTCAATGAAAAAAAATGACTATTTTTTTCTTCAAAATATTATAGAAGGTTCCTAAGAACAAAACCTTCTAACTACAAAAGGAACGGTAGCTACCCTTATGGGGCCAAAAATTTGCCCCACCCTGTATAGGTACTGTGGTTATAGTATCGTTTCGGAGATAAAACAAACAACCAATAAACACAAAAGTTATATCAAGTTCCACTATGTTATCCTTCTGACTAGGTTAGGGGAACATCATCATGATAATGTTATCCCGGTCTAAAACTAAGTAGGTACATACCTACTCGCAATATAACCTAAAATCTACCAAGCATGGTCAAAACAAAAATATAATTTCTAGACGTTTAATAATCAACTATCAAAATAGTATCGTTTGACTTGACACGTGGCGTGGCCACACTATAGCGTCTACAAACTACAGACTAAATACGGATACCTAAGCATCAAATGATCGTAGCAGCCTTATTCACGATTTTGTTACTTGTCTTGATAATTTTTTCTCTGTGGGTGGAGCTGGAGTTTAAAGTTTGTGATAAGGTGTGATACAATTTTTGATTATGAATCTAAAATATTGCTGTATTTTGACTTAGTGGTGATAAACTCGGAAAATCGATTTATGCTCACAAATAAATATTACTCTATAGGCTGGATTACATTGGATTTATGAGTCAAAAAGCTCGGGGACGACGACGCTTGGCAGGTTGGTACCTATGGTACGGAAATGTCGGCCATTTTATAATACCACTGTCATTTCCTTTTACGTTTTCTTATTTAAAAAAGCATATTTACTACCTACCTACCTATTTTTATCATATCACTTAAGTAACTACTCAATTCTTCCATTTTTGCCAGTAATATAAATATAGCATAGATACTAGCTGTGCCCACGACTTCGCCACGTGGAAAAATCATTTTCATGGGTTTTATTCATTTTGCGCGCAATCCTAATTCTTTTTCTAAATTAGAAGCAGTCTTAGTAACCCGCTACAGCATCAACTATCTGCCTGTGAAAGTCCCGTCAAAATCATTCCAGCCGTTTCGGAGATAACACAAAACAATCAACAAATAAACACAAAAAATATAAAAATGGGTACCTACCTTCGTAGGTCCCGTATATAGGTACCTAGGTACCTACATAGGTAGGTACCCCTTTTCTATCTACCTACCTATGAGTACCCACCTACCTACATAGGTACTTTCATCGCATTCAGTGATGTTATTTTAACATTATACAAACAGATTTATTTGTATATTGGTACCTATGGATTAGCTAGCATCCTGCTCCGGGTTCGCACGAGATTTATTGAGTAGCTCGAGTGCAAGTAGTAGCTTTTTATTAGGTAAGTAACTAATAAGTCTTATTTAATTATTTCTTAAACAGGCGTTTAATTATTTCGTAATCAGGCGTTATCCAAAAAAGAAAAAAACCCTGTTTGACTTGGAACTCACGGGGGGAAGGGATCTTTCGCGGAAGAATAAAACCAGCTATCACCGCGAGCGGAGTGGACCATTCCGTTTAACTCGCAAGAGTAAACTGTATGTAGATATCTACCTATATGTACTTGTATTTAAACAAACAAATAGTCGACTCGAGCGGAAATTTAGATAAAATTTTACTTAGATCGATCAGCGGAAAGGACTCGACGAGCAGAAAGTATTGAAATAAATCCACTCATTTTAGTTGCAGTGGAAAACAACAGACGCTTTTTGGAAAATCGAGTTTTTGCTGGTTATCTATCAAATTATTCAGAATAGGTATAAGCATGAAATAGAAAAGCTAAACGATTACCTACTCTACCAGAACGTTATAAATAAATAAAAAATGTATGTAACGTTTCAAATTCGTGCCCCGTCGTCGAAATTGTTTGATAAATGCACAAAAAAAATACCTTCATGGTTTGAAGTTTTATTTTTTCCGACGTCATCATCATCAACAATCAGCGTCACATTTCAGCCAATTTACACAAAGGTAACCTTTTTACGAGCTACGAGACATCCCCCCGAAGAAAATCCTTCAGTTCCTAGCAGCTGTAAGGGTAAGTGGCGAACTCTGAACGCCGCTGTCCTAGGGGCGAACACATTAAAGTGGCGATCACAATTAGGCCTATCATGGCCGCAGTGATAAGAAAGCCACCAAAAGCAAATAAAAAAAAAAAAAAAGGTAACCTTATTGAATTAGGCATAGTACTACACTGAAACCTTCCTCATGAATCACTTACCCCTGAATACTCAAACGCATCTCAGATTTAAGCACGTACTCAAGTGACGAATTTTTGACAGATTACCATTGAAATCTGTCAAAAAATCGCGACCGAATCGCGATCAGAGTTGCGTTTGAGTATCCGGGCGTTAGTTCATCGGTGAAAAGTATATGAAAATCTGTGCGTTAGTTTATGAGTTTATCACGTTCAGTCAGTCAGACGAGATGACGAGGTGGAGGACTATACTAATATTATAATTTCGAAAGTAACTCTGTCTGTTACCTTTTCGCGCCAAAACGGATGCATGGATCCTAATAAAATTTAGCAGGGAGGTACTTAAATGGTATACCGAAAATAAATATTGAAAATAGCGTGCGAAGCCGCGGGCACCAGCTAGTGTTCTGTAAATGTAGCTTGATTGTGCTGCACCTTTTGGTCCATTGGTGAAAAACGTGAAAATCCGGTAATTTTTTAGTTTACTAATCTCGTTCAGTCGGTACACACGCGGTGGATGAACTAATTAAGAAAGAAAGAAAATACTTTAGAATTAGGAGATTTAAAAAAAATGGCCCTGGCAGCTGCGGTTGTAGCCTAAGAACCGACCACTACAACTCAGCCGTGGATGTCACAAGAGCCCACTAAAGGAAAACCAGCAGCTTAATTCTGTGTATCTATTTGTAGCTGCGACCACCGATCCTGGCTCTAGGCAGACCGGGTAGGTCGCAAGCAAAACCCCCTGTTGTTGTGTGGCGGAGGCACGTTTAGCAGTGGAGGCATAGAGGAAAAACACGCTGCTAGTGGAGGTTTATGTGATGATCGATACGAGACAGAAACGCCTTTAAACTTCATCCAAGCGTTCTTTAGATCAGACTGAAAAGATGGCGGTTTGAGTTAAGACCTAGGTACCTGTCAAATTACAATGGTATAGTTTGTTATAACATCTCAATGACAACCTCTATTGTTTCTGCGAAAGATCCTCGATATCTATGAATTTATGTAGTGTTGTTTGTATTGAGTTACGAGGGGAATATGAGAACAGTTTTTTTCTCATTTACACCTGAATACTCAAACGCAACTCTGATTTAAGCTTGTCTCAACTAGCAATTTGATTAACAGTTTTCAATGAAAATCTGTCGAAAATTTGTCACTTTAGACGTCCTTAAAGCCCACAACAAACGGAGCTATAGGTAATATTATTAAACGTCTGTGGCAGTAAGCTAGTAATATATGTATAGCTTACTGCCACAGACGGTGGCTATGCTATAATATATATTTTTGAACGCATTAGCTCTGCGGCCGTCATGTCATACCAAAACATAATCTTGCTATAACTGTCGAAATATTTTGGTGACGTAATAAAAATATATGTTATAGCTGCGTCTGTGGTCACTCGCTGCTTACTGTTGACAATATACCGTAATACCTATACCTTGCTATACTAATATAATTATGACGGAGCTATATACTAATATATTATAGCTCCGTCTGTTGTGGGTTTAAATCTGAGATGCGAGGCGAACTTAACGGGTTTGGTTGTGAAACTAGGCCTATATCTCAGTATTCACGGGATCCCCAGGACCAGAAGAAAAACTTGAATTGCATAAATATCAAATTTTTTTCTTTGGTTCCTTGAAGCTGAAAACACGATTAAGAAAAAAACGTCAAGTGCGAGTCGGTCAGGCGCCACGAGGTTTCCGTATAATTGTATAATGAAAAGACCTTGTTTCTTGCCAGAAATCATGATTCTAGATCAACGGGAAGTAGGTACCCTATTGGTTTTTGGTCCATAGCGAGAATCAAATTGTTTTTATGCGAAAACCGTTTTTCGGATTTTTACCTTTACTTGTTCTACCAGACCTTACTTGCCAATTTTCATGATTCTGGGTCAACGGGAAGTACCCGATAAGATTTTTCCAGACTGTGATATGTTTGCGAACGAATGGATGGATCTAATGTCAGTTTGTATACTCTTTTGTGAGAGAGATGAATGACCAATTTAGTATATTAAAATTATTAATATCAATAATCCATGTATAATTTTGGTTTGACATTTTTATAGAAAAAGTTAAAACTTCTCTCTAAGTTAAAACTATCTTAAACTTCATTTCAGTTGATCCTATTTTTGTGTTTAATTGTTTATATATAAATTATAGCCAACTAGCGGCCCGCCCCGGCTTCGCATGGGTAGGTAGAGGTAATTAACAAAAAGAATTTAAAAAAAAATTAACTTACTCTTGGCAGACTTTCGATGCTTAGAACACTCGATCAAGTCTGCTTTTGACAAAATAAACAATCAAAATCCGTTTGGGAGCTATGATGCCGCAACAACAACAACCCACAGATATATACAGAGACACATAGATCCACCCGTCAAACTTATAAGAACCCTATATCAGTAGTTATTTTGCCATATAACTGTAATAGTTAGACATTAGTATTGCATTTTTTTTGTAGATATTGATGTCCTCTATGCTTCGATCAAAAATAAGTAGTTCGCGGCCTCCGGCAAAGCCGGAAATTTTTGATCGAAGCCTCTATGATAATGTAGTACATCACTTTGCTCTATTGTCAATAATTTCCTCAGCTTACGCGATGTAACTTCATTAATAGTTAGACGCATGATGTTACGGACTTTTTTGTAGATAATGAATGTCTTCCATAAAACTGTAGTAGGTACGTCACATTGCTCTATTGTCAATAGTTTCCGCAGCGTACGCTATGTAAGAATTTTTTATGGTATTTTTTTCACACCTTGGGTTACATTATCGAAGATTTCATACGGATCCCTAACTTTTTTATTATATTTTATAGCCTATATACCATCAGGGATACCTACTGTTGGATTCTAATGGCGAAAGATTTTTTCAAATCGGTCCAGTAGTTTCGGAGCCTATTCCCGTCAAACAAGCCAACAAACAAATCTTTCCTCTTTATAATATTAGTATAGATGTGTATGAAGTCCTTACCGGTCACAAGTTTTTATTTCTTCGTTTTTAGAATTTATATACACCTACTACGTAAAGATAAAAATTTTCAATGTCAAGCACTTACTTAGGTACTTGTTTTTTCAGATATTAATTATGGAGGTGGATAATAAAATATTACATTCGGCTGAAACTAGAGAAGACAAGAAAATATTTCATTCAGATGTTACTAGAGTAAATATACAACAAACCAGTGACCTACGTGACCTTTTATGTGTGACGCCAGCTACACCAATACCAGTGAAAGTTCGTGAAAATGAAATTTGCACCTTTGAACCAAAAAGTGAGAAATATTACGTACCAAAAAGAAGATCCAGGTTGAAGGTTCGAACAATAAGAGATATACGAAACCTGTTCGAACATGATAATTATCGTTACATTGTGGAAGACATGGAAAGGCAACAGAATGCACTTCTCAGTAAAATAAGAACAGGGTCCGCCTTTGACCAGAATACGCAAAATCTGGCAAAAAAAATACTAAAAGCTGATCATCCAATATCTAGGACGACTTGGCAAATGCTTAGTAATATTAATCCAGAAAGAAATGCCAATCCCATTCAGTTTGTCTTATGGAATGGCCGGCGCATCAGGGTAGTTGGAAGTAAAGGAGGTATGCAATTTTTTTTACTGTATTTATGCTTACTTACACCTGTTGTAAGATTTGTTATATATTATCTGTGACCCGTACTCGTAATACGACGTCACTCAATTTAGGACCTGAATCCCAACCAAATATTAATAACATCAACGTGTTATTTTACGACCGCACTGAGCGGAACTGCACTTCAGAACTGAACTGCGCGGCACGACGACGTGCACCATAAGAGGCGAACCTAGCGTGTTTGTCAAACTAGGACTAGATCTCGGTACTTACGGAATTCGCGTGGTTATAAACTCGAAGTTAATCGATTTGGTTATTTTTGCTCAATATTATGTAGTATTTTACACACCTTACTCAGGCGGCTAAATTATTTATTTTTGGAGTCGGTATTCAATAGAATAAAAAATTATGATTAACACGAAAGAATTGTTAATGTCGAGTGTGAATGCTATCAATAAAGTGCTTAGATGCGATGAACGTTGAGTAGCGCGTGTATAGTTATCGCGTATACGGGCTTATACATACCTACGCTATACCTTACTTACGGTTGCGCTGCTGGCTGAAAGCCAGTCGATATCGTCCTCGATCGATAACTACAGCGGGAACCGACTTATAGAAATACCAATTGTTACCCTTTGACTTACGTGCAGGTAGGTACACTAGTGATCTACACGTGTAAATTAGTGCTGCTTACCTATATTTCAATTTTAAACTCAGGCTTGTTTTCCTGTTTTATTATTTTTTATTATATTTCCCTTTTTTGTATATGGTACTTACGGTAGTGATTCTGTTAGCATATAAATGTTGCTGTCCCTTTTTTTTCGACCGAGAAAGAAGAGATGGCAAGAAAAAGTTTTGGTGCCTCCAGAATTACTACTATTGTGTGTGTAGGTACCTATGTGCCACAAATAAAACTTTATTCATTATTTTATAGGTAAAACTAAATTTATTAGTAACTACGATCTAGAAAAAAAAGACAAAGAAGTAAAAGAAAGGAAGAGTATCATCGCAAAGAACACTAGAAAGCGTGGTTTACTACGTAACTCACTAAGCATAAAATTAAAACCAGGTCCTTTAGGACGAAAAAAATATCTAGATGATTCGCATCAAAAGTTCAATGTGGGTCCTATAGAGCTTGTAAAACTTCCGAAACCAGCTCTAGACATACACCCCGCTTTTGGGAAAGTCGTCGAGCCGGTAATGGCAAATTTTTTGAATAAATTGCGTCCAGATGATGGGACCATTTCAGAAAAATGGGCTGAATTTACAGTTTCCGTTTTAGGAACCGTTAAGGACAATGGCCTCATTCAATACGACCCCGAATGCTGTGTTACTTTTGATTTGAGTTATAAATCTGCTCAGAACCGTATATTAATGAGGCGAGATATTTTCAATGTAGCACCGATCAATGTTAATGAGACTGCTCTTAAATACCCTTTGAACAATAAATCTAACAAAAGTGAGATAAAAAACATAATGGATAATATTTTGGATTCTGTCGAAATCAGTTTAATACAGGATTCTATGTACACAGATGAAATAGAATCGCATCAGAATTCACCAGAGCCAGAGCTACCTAATGAGGATAATACCATTTTTGTGAAAGAAAAAAGTAGGAAGAAATTTGGGGAATTGGATAGGCTTGCTGTGACTGTTATTCGGTTACCTGGAACTCCCAAAATGAATTCTTCTAAACCATGTGGAAAGGATTACTGCAATCTTGGTTGCGTCTGCGATGCTTTAAATTGTACTTTTAAATTTAAGCAACATTGTGGCTATTCTGAATGCATGTTCGTGTGCAAATGTAAAATGTCTAAGTTTAAAGACATTGAATTATTAGAAAGCGGCTTTAATGCGGAATTAATTCCTGGATTTATTAACTTTGACAATACAAAGATTGCAAACTTAGCAAAGGAAGAACAGAAATTTCACCAGACTGTTGTTTTTAAAGGAGAAAAAAGTATTTTAATGAAGCCTAGAAAAAGAAATGCCAAATTCTCAAAGGAATACGAGCAATTTATTAGTAAAGTAAGACTGAAGAAAGAAGAAGCAACAAAAAAAATCTTAACTATAGTGGACAAAAAACTTAACATTTCGAATATTGAGCCATGGTGCATGGTCCACAATTTATACCGGTGTTTTTGTAAGGGTAGATTTACTGAATCTTCGGCTCTAAATTTGACTGACTCTATACCCACACCTAATATCACTAATACGGTGGACCTAACCAATGCTGAGTCTACTGAACCGTCTCTTGAAAAGATTGAAATGAAAAATCATATAAATGAAGACATCAATCCACTTACGCATTGCATTGAGAAGAGTTCAGAGAGAAAGAACATAACTTTATTTGAACTTTGCCTTAAAGATATCAACTTCGATGAAACAGTTACTACATGTGCTAGAGTTAATAAATATGCGGGTAGAAAATACGATGACAAATATTATATGATCACGAATAAAAAAATTCAAGAAATGGAAGAAAATGACGCAACATTACACAATAAAATGCTAAAATTAATGAAGTTTCCACGAAATAAAAAGAAATTTGAAAATTCATCCCTATTAAATAAAAGTAAAAAGCAAAGCAATGATAATCTTAGCAGACACACAGATCAGAAAGGAGACGTTGCAGTTACATCTAACGAATCAAGGATTCTTCCTTCGAAAACTAAAGTAATACATGACAGTTTGCAGATACAGTCAAGCGATACAGAAAATACTAACTCACAGTCAAGTGAGCCATTTATCCCGTTTGAAATTAGTGGTGACTTATATAAGCCAATACACGGAAAAAAAATAACACAAGATTTTCTTACACCTTGGATAGCAAAAAGTTATAAACATTACATAGACCAAAGCAAGAGCGGAAAAACTACATTGGAACGCCCAAAAAAAGGCAGTATTATACTCCACCTGTGGGAAAGTCTGCTAGAACGATACATATCTCATCGGAATATTTTCTTAACGACAAGGAAAGGGCCGCCGTTCCGAATTTTTATTGCAACTGACATTCTTAAGCCATTTTTCAACGATTGTATCAACATCGACAGCATTCGTCAGGTAGATGTATACAAGTACCCATGTGTTGTGAGACAGCTACTAACTAGCTCATCAAGGAAAGATTACTTTTGCATATTGGGTGGCTGGGATGACTGTTGGGAAATAATAGGTTCGGTTAAGAAAAATGATAAGGGTAATTTGAGTGATTCATCGGACTCAAACTTATCGAAAAATGAAAACTTATGCAACGATTCAGACTTTGAATCACCGGAAAACTGGCATATAAATGAGCCACATGGACCTAGCTCAGAAAATGACTGCTCACAAGATAACAACAGAAAATCAATAGAACCAGAAACAATCGAGCGGTCAAAGTGGTTTTTAATGAAACTAGAAGATGATTTTACCGACATTTATTGTCATAAAAAAGGATTTTATGTTGAACACGAAAAGTTACTGCGTGCTATCAATTTAGCTAGATTAACACACAAAACGGTGGTAATAAACAAACAAATGTCTACAGAAACTGAGAATATTCCGTTTGGAATATATGCTCTACCTATAGCGACCGAGTATTTTGCAGTCGTAGGACCATATGAATTAGAAGAACCTTTAGGTCTAGAAATTCTCAAATCGAAGTCTGTTTCAATGCAAAAGAGTACGAAAGGTTATTGGCTAACTACCAATAAAGTTGATAACTTAAAAGTATTAGACGATCCTATTGCTTTTCTCCCAAAAAGTACACAAAGTACATTACGTATATTAAGCAATGTCATTAAAAAGAATGAAGTACCCGGTGTTATGAAACTGCCAACAACGTCAGTCGACAAAAGTTCTGAGGGTATTGACAATAATGAGATTAATAGAGAGAAACAAGGATGTTCAAATTATGACACAACTCCAAAAAAGATCCCTAAATTGGTAAAACCAATTAAAATACGCCGAACTAACGGGTTCTACCATCTTTCGCATAATAATAACAGCATTTTAAAAAATACGCTACCAAGTACTTCACCCCTACGAGTAAAATGCCTCGCTAAGAACGATTTAATAATTGAACAAAATCAATGCCCGATCAATTATTACCAATCAGACATTGAACTTAAAGAACCCGGCGCAGTTTCTGTTTACGTTGAACCTGAAACTGAAGCCTCGCATATTAAAATAACCTCGGTTTATTCAGAGAATGTTGAAGAAATTGCGAAGCAAAATGGAAAACCAGGAATGTTAATTTTAAAACCCGAAGAAATCAATAAAAAGATAAATGATGATAAAACACGCTCAAAAGATGAAAATGAATTGGATATGGATATAAAGGATTTTCTAAGTTCTTCAAAAGCTAACACATTTGCTGACAACGGTGAATATTTAGTAATATCAGACGATGATGACATTGATAACGATACGGCAAGCAACAAGTCTCAAAAGTGGTCTGACGTTTGGATTCAGTGTTCTACTATCAAAAATTTAGGATGGATACATGGAAAAAGAAACAGCGATAATTTGTTATGCATCGATTTTCCGGGTTTTGAACCTAATAAATTATACACCGAAAGTGAAGCTATGGACAAAATCAATGAGTAAGTTCTAGCCTTTTTATACCTACCTACATTGATAATGTTACTACGAATGCATGATGTAACGTAATTGGTTACATACTTCGTACCTATTTTATTAGCTCGATTTATTTTATTAAATGATACTTTTCTCATAATTTTTTTCTTATATTTACAGGACCATGTCAGGAAGAATTGCTATACCAAAGCAAGTCAAGTTAAAATGGCACGTTATCAAGCAAAGACCTCAAATATGTCAAAAACCGATTGATAAACATAGTTTAGTTACTAACTTGGTAAGTATCTTTAAGTATCCTCTTTACTGTATATGTACTTACTAGACATCCAACGACATAGATCTCACAGATTCTTTGCTAAATTTAAGAAGAAAATTTCCTACCTAAAATAAGTACAACTATTTGTTACGAGATAGCTTTTATATCTACACTAATATTATAAAGAGGAAAGATTTGTTTGTCTGAATTGAATAGGCTCCGAAACCGGCTTCGGAAACGAAACGGATTTGAAAAATTCTTTCACCATTAGAATCCAACATTATCCCTGACGAACATAGGCGATAGAATATACCCATGCAAAGCCGCGGCGGACCGCTAGTATTTTATAAATAAGTATAATAATAGGAAATAGTTACACAAAATGTACAAACTCAATGCACCCGATGGAAAATGACAACCAATTCAATTCGCCGATATCCATTGTCTAAAACAGAGCGTAACTTAGGTATAATTATTTACCTGAGGTAACTTTTCATACTTCAATCAAGCACCTTTGTTACAAAGACTGACAAGATAGTATAAAATACAATTAATAGTGTAGATAATCATCCCGAGGTGGTCCCATAAAAAACATATTTAAGTGTTTTTGTGGAATCAAGACTAGCTGAAATAATTTTGATCCCAGGGTGCTCTGCTACATTAAATCAAAGAATTTGAAGAACTGATAAGGACTGCTGATTATCGAGTAAACCTTGGACATACAACTTGGATAAGACGACCTTCCGAGAAGCTATATTGTAATTAAATCTTATCGTTTTAATTACAGCCAAGTCCTGGCAGCAGTATGAAATATACACTCAGGATACGCAAAAAAACTACCCCTACTGCGCACACCTCCCAAGGCAAGCCTAATCTATTCGAAGATCTTCCTACTCCAGGCACCACTGTATCAAATCAGGTACGTAAATATGATGCGTCTAGTAATATTTGCAAACCACCTAGTCGCGCGTTGGTAAGTATAAGAGTCAGCTCACACCGAGACGCGACGCGACGCGAGGCTGCGCGGACGCGTTGCAAAGAATGCAACAGTCTACAGCTACTACATGTTGTTCAACTCTTTCAATTGTAAATAGTAGTTCTTGTTTGTTTACGTTAATTTTAGGTAATATTTTTTTAATGTTATAAGTAGCTTACCTTTTGTAATGTAACCCGATGTAATATGTATCTGAAGTAGCAAATAAACTTTTTATCTGAAATCCTCAGAACTTGGAGCTATTTCAAGGCCTTGAGAACACCAGCAGATTGCTTGAAGATGAAAGCAATTTACTGATGAACGAAGCAGAAAAAAGACAGTCCGAAATAAGTGAAACATTCAGATTTCCTAAAAAATCGAGATTGAAAATGACGGAGACACTTCAAGAAATAATGACGATGAATGAAGATTTTGATGATGATAATTGAGAGCTTATTATAGGTTGTCGCAGATCAGGGGTACACTAAACTGCTCCCGCACAGTGCTAATACATACGTGCATTCAAATATGGGCTTTAACTTTAACCTACGCTTTAACTCTTAACATTTAGATACCTAGATGCTTTCACGTTGATGACTTTGGATGACAGAGAGCTCGCGGTCCACTCGTTTGCAGCTTGAGGGAAGCATTTTGTCACTGTAAAATGGTTCTAAAGATAACGAGTTTATGCTCATCATTGAATGCACAGCACATGTCTACGCTGTGCGTTAGCGACGTTAAATTAATGTGCGCAGAGCTTGAGGCTGATCGTCACCCACTCGTAGCGCTGGGGTTACGAAATGTTTCTAGTTATTTTTGTACTATATTCTGCGTTCTGCATAAAGCTACCAAACCTAGTACTTAGTTTTGCGACATTAATTGTAAGACATTTGCTATGTAAATGTGATATATACCAATTATACCCTGGGTGGGTAGTAATATACATTTTGGAAGCTACGGGGTGACTTTTTGAGGTAGGAGTGGATGGCCAAATCTGAAACCATGAGAGTTAAAGAAAAGTCTTGAAAGGAGTCATGGTCTCGATTTATGATCCATCCACTGCTATCTCAAATAAAGTAAGTCCCTGAAAGTAAATTGAATTATAGCTAAAATCAACATAAATGTCTTAAAGTCTTAAAGTTGAATCTTAAGTTTTTAGCAGGGGTTCTAATAGCAAATGGTCTGCAATGGTGAATGATCGCAAAACTGTTTTTCTGCTAAATTTATAACATGTAGGACGCAGAAAATAAAAATGAATGATGATTTTGAATATCCCGCGTGACTGGTAACGATCAGCGTTAAGATTACCGTTGATTTTGCTTGAATTTATCAGGTGGATTCTAAATAATTGATCCGCCTGAACGTTTGCAGATTGTGATTACGTCGTTAATGAGCAATATTTCATTGATTCGCTTTATTGGTATCTATGTTTTTTTTAATATAGTCTATCTTGTCATTGTCATGTTTGGTATAAATAATACATAGTTAGGTAGTTAAGTATATAGGTTATAAATATACATTAGTACATGGTACTAATGTAGGTAATATTAGAAAAAACCTATTTACCTTATCAATGTACGAGTCGCTTCATTTGTATGACTGCCTAAGTTGGAACATAGGTTTATAGTACTCGCAAATGTTTATGAATTCTTGGAAGTACGCGCAAGTGGCAGCACAGTTGCGTATTCTATGGTATCAGAGGGACTCGGAAGGGCTAGGGGAGCCCAATGCTACCAACGTTATAAAATACACCAATGCGCGCCTTTCGGGAGTAAATTCGAGTCATTTCATCTTGTTATTTTGTTGTTGTGTTATTGTTATTTGTTTGCAATATTGTTGTTATCTCTTCGATAATCATGCCTCGTTTAATGTGCTAGGTCGCCAAATACGTAAAGTGGTGTTTGATGAACACGTATAATGGTGTTTGATAATTCAAATCAGTGAGAACGAATCAAGCGATTCAGAGACAGAAGACAGAGAGATGAAGATAGCGATACTGATGAAATTATTATTTCTTCACCTGGTGAAGAACAAACGTATCTACTAGAGACTTACTGCCTGGATAGCTATGTAGGTCCTTTATCAAATATAATCTCTTACAGTTACTGATTTTGCACAAAACTGTACCATGCGCAGGTTTCAATTCGAGGCTATGTTCACAGAATTCATAAAGATTTGTGCGACCTACGGTAGGTAAGATTGTTTTTTAGCCATATGACAAAATCCATCATAGGTAGGGATACGACGCCACGCCTGGTTAAGAATAGAATTGTATTATAAAAATAATTTTAAAACGCAATTGTGAGACCTACCTAGGTTAAAAAAATTTTTTTGTTGAACTGAAGCATTCATTAGACTGTTTATTTCTGTTTAATT
The DNA here is from genome assembly GCA_947086465.1 of Eupithecia exiguata. Taxonomy (NCBI): domain Eukaryota; kingdom Metazoa; phylum Arthropoda; class Insecta; order Lepidoptera; family Geometridae; genus Eupithecia; species Eupithecia exiguata. The sequence continues at coordinate 4,467,937 of OX352232.1, read as the reverse complement.
AACTTTCAATGTTTACATCACGATCTCGTAAGACTAAGTAAGATAGGAACTAAAATAACACGTTATTCGAGGTTACTACAGTATAACATAAGAATAGTTAAGTAAGGGCGCCTTCACACAGCAGATCCGTTGTTTACGGATCCTTCGATAAATTAATAGTTTACTGGTTTCGGAATACTGTCCGGTGTGTGAACTCGGTCCTACAATGAGGTACATATCACAAAAAAGGATCCTGTAATAGGTACGTTAGGTACGCCATCACGAAAAAAAACGGATGCTGAGTGAATGCGCCCTAAGTACCTACTGTAATTTTAAAAATGTTAACATGTCTAATAATATTGCCCTACAACGTCTTAGATTATTTTTATCTAAAAAATAACAAACAAATCACTCGTCTAAGACGCTTTAAGACGATAAATAGACTAACGTTTGAATCTGTGATATTAAAATGTAATCTTATACGTAGGTACTCGTAGCATTCCTTAAGTCCTTATCTATTTTATTCTCGGCTCGTGGCTCTACGAGCTTCGTTAGAGGCGATACCTTTAACGATATCCTCTGGTTGAGCTTCACCGGTCGCGCGGGTAATATTTTTTTTTCTGGGTATTTTCTGCGTTCTACAAGTAGGTAATATGATATTAGTGAGATAAGTAGTTTTACAACCATTGTAAACCATTTGCTATGAACCCATGCTAGAACGAACTTCGATTCAATTGTCGTTTTATAATAAGTTGACATCAAAGATATAGCAGTCTGGATTGACATGTTGATTTTAGTTACACATCTTTCATAGCTAATACTTCGTATGTCAATATACTCCAAAACAACAGTTGATTCGAAGTTGGTTTTAGCATAGTTACATAGCAAATGGCTCACGGTTGTACATATTTACTTACTAGCAGTATATTACTTTCAAAATGGAGAAAATACACAAAAAAATAAAAATATATCTCGCGCGACCGGTGCCGGTCATTCTGTAACTACCTAAGTACGGAAAATAGGTAGGTAACTTAAAGCAATGTCGTGTTAAGCGTATTTACTTACTTGATTGTCTTATGTACATTAACTATGTTTAGTATTAAATAAATATTTCATGGCATTTGTATAAATCGTCGTTTCTATGCCCTAAACAAACCTAGTCTCCCGTAGAGCTCTAGGTCCCCAACTCTTTGTTTTTATCCGCAGATACCGCAGAAGCAGGAAAACGCAACGTAGGTATTGCTAATTAATCTCGTTTACTTTCGGACCGGCCGTTTTCGTGCCGGCGATTTATAAGTGAATTAGTGCATTATCTTACTGAAAAAACATCCTACTATATACATATTATAAAAACGAAAGTTATTGTCCTTCGGCGAAAGTTTGTGCCGTTGCGTTGTTGTGAGGATGCTTGCAACAATTAAATACCCGCCGTTTAGATATTTACCCAGATATATACCGGGTAAATTTCCAAAATACGAATTTTGTCCTCCTCTCCGACTAGAGAGGGCTTCCTTCTGATGTGCTCTATTAGCTTGTTGTTACAAAGAAGAATGGCAATACCCGACCCAATCCGAAGAAAAAATAAACAAGCGATGTGCAGTAATGTAATAAACTCTGCCGGATATATTATTTTTTTATAATTTTTTCTATCTATCACTTATATTTTTAGAAGCACTCCCTGCTTCAAAATATATTTTTATTTGTATTTTGTACGAGAAAGAAACGAAAGGTAGGTAGCTTATAGCTTAGAACGTGACCACAGACGTGACTTTCTTTGTAACTGTCAATGTCAAAGTAAATCTATCAAGAAAAAAAATAGATACAACGGCAGTCTGATTGGCTTACTACTGGATTTGCTGTCTACCATTGGTATCAATTTGTTAGTTACCTACCCTCTTTTTCCGACGATACGCATCGGAAAAAAGAGGGTAGGTACTTAGGTAGCTTACAAATTGATACCTCGGCCGCACGGCATTCTACTGATTCGCCTACGACTGGACTGGCTAAAGATCTTCAGTACTGTCTTTGCGATGTTTGAATTGTGAGCTTCGGGTGTCTCGCGTTAGAAGACATTCTTTGGCGGATGAAACTGAAGAACCACGAACGAACTATACCTTCTATTATTATATGGATTTGTGATTATCCGAAATAAATGACTATTATATTCTATTCTATTCCATAAATCTAAATAAAATAAGCAGGTCCCTAAAAGAAATAAGAAGGCCAGTTCTTTAACAAACGGTTTATTCTATTATTATAATAGTAATTAATGCAAGTGCACATGCTTAGTGAATTAGCGTACGTGATAGGAGGAGTATTTCACCTACGTTATTTGCTATGAAAATGTTCAACTGAATTTGCTCTCATAATATGAGAAGGCGTTCATTCTAACAAGGCATAAACTACAATAACTTTTTTCTCCCAACTTGTAAAAGGTTTATTCTATTGATTTCGGAATCTTTAATGTACGTATTATTTATTTTAAAAGGTCTGGGTGATGCACGCCGTCTAAAAAAGTTGGGTCAGCGGATGTATGGAACATTGCCATTCTTCTTTCCTACAAAGTTAAAGGTGGGGGTAGCTCAGGGGCCTCCACTATCTACCACTCTGTTCTAAGACCTACCTTTACGTAGAAGAATGAAAAAATAAAACTAAGAATTTTTTCATCTATTTATTGCAATAAATAAAATATTTTTGAGATCTTTTACATTATTATGACCCTGACTGGTTAAGGATAGGTCAGTACGATTCTATACAACAGCTTATTATGTACAACCACAGGTAAAATAATAAAAAGTTAGTTAATTTATTAACAAAGAAAATTATAATCACAAAATTACAGTAGAAAAAAAAACTGTATTAACAATTGAAGTAATTGAAACAAATATTATAAAAAAAAATGTAGATATATAATTGTCTGTTTTGTGAGATGAACCCAAACTTGTTTTATTCCAAATGGGAATTTTGGAATTTTCTAGAATGTATTTTCACTGAAATCTTATTTATAGACGAATTATAAGACACCTTTTTTGAACGCGTTTTTTTACAAAAATCGATTTTCGCGTCAGAATAAAAGTGTCTTATATTTCGTCTATAAATAAGATTCCGGTGAAAAAATCATTATTTTAGAATGTTCTGAAATCCCGGGAATTTACGGGAAAGTATTCCCGAGAAAGATGGTTTTAACTGCTCCATGTTGTGTCTTACACCAACTTTAGGTAAATAAGCGCCCGAATTTCCGATCACTGATTATTATGTATACAATACAATATATAGATATGCAATTCAAGTTAATTTGCGAAATATTTCAATATCATTATCTATTAACACCAATTTTATTTGTCATTTCGAACAGTTTACAACTAGGTAGGTACTAAGACAACGGTTAATGCATTTATGTACTTAGGTTACTACAGTTAGGAAGGGTAGAACACACATTTTTGAAAAGTGTATCAATTAGATTCTATAGTGCTAATAAACCACTAACAAAATATTTATTCAAACGTTATGTTCCAAAAAAATACATTCAAAATTTAAATTTTCTGGTTTCGCACGTATTATTTTGACGACAACGCTGGACGTAGAGGGCGCCATATTGCTCTATGGTCATGACGACGTCAGTTGTCTGTGCTGTGACGTACCTCAGCAAATACGCTGATGTTGCTGATGACAGTTGATACGTTTTAGTTAACGTACTCAGCTGTATGGTATGGCGTTATAACAAAACAGATTTAAAAACCTGAAAACTGAATTTTAAAATTTATTTTTATATTTTTTCGCATGAAGAGTATAATCAATAATGGTATAATACCCTATGAGGATGATTTAATTATGTAATATATTTATATTATATTATAATAGTAGCTATTATGTCCTTCGTTATATCCCGATTGCCCAAAAGAGATGTAGACTTAGCTTGATTATGAAAAAAAAAACAGTGTATAAATCGTATTCACTTTCCACCAGGTGAGATTGTGGTCATACGAAGACCTATAAAAAATAGTCTATTGGGAAAGGGGCTATACGATCGATGTGGCGCAGCAGACGAAGGTCAACCTGCGACGCAGGAGGTTGCGGCTTCGATTCCTTTCTTGGATGTTTGAACGATCTGCAAATATTTGTTCCAGGTGTTTCTATGTAAATATGTACCTATATAAAAGAATTTAACTATATATGTATAACATATTGCATTATATTTTATTACAATACAATGTGTGGATTGTAAAAAATGAATAATGCTATATTCATTTTTTTTATTTATTGAAAGGTTTCTAAATCCAAGGGTTATTGTTATTAATTTTTTCTTTACAGTAACTATTACAGGTGTTGCTTTTTGAAGCCCTGATTGAACTTCCAAACATTTTCTTCATAACATAACATAATGCAACTGTACCTACTTAAGAATAAATATTGATGCCAAGTTCCTAAAACGGATTATTTTGCTTACATACAGATGAATTAATTAACAACTCAGCCCGTGAATTTCGTATGAGTTGGGACTCTATCAGGGAATGGGCAACCAGCAACATCATTCTTTGTACCTATACAGGGTGACTGGAACTCAATCCGCCATAGCGAATTCGCATAAAGAGGAGGTCATTTGCTCATTATTGGACCTTACTTTCCCAAACTAAAATTTTATAGTTTTGGTGATATGTAATTTTTTTATACTTTAAGGTTTTCCAAAATTTTACTTTAAAAAGCTTAAACAAAAACTTTTTTAAACTTAATATCTTATCTTATTTTTTACTCGTTGTTTGAGGGAAGTTCTGACGTATTATAATCACAAATCTTTATGATACCAAGACATAATAAAAAAACATAATTAATTTAAAAAAAGTTACGAATGCTTGAAGGTCAAATTTTGGATAAATCTCAATAAAGTATAAAAATGTACATATCACCAAAACTATAAAACTTTAGTTCGGGAAAGTAAGGTCCAATAATTAGCAAATGACCTTCTCTATTGGTAAATTCGCTATGGCGGGTTGAGTTTCAGTCACCCTGTATATCATTATTCTATCTTAACCGCGATCACCGACCCGCTTGCCAAGCGGACTATGGCATAGGACCACTCGTTTGAGGCTTGTGGAAAGCCGTTTTGTCACTGTAAAATGTATCTAATGATGAACGTGTTTAGTACCATTTTTTTATAGTGGGGAATCCTCTTGGATACTGTTATTTCGTATGGGGCAAAATAATGGTTATGCCGGACTCATACCGGCTAAACCCACCACTGTGTTTTCGGCTCTGCACCAGCCCCCCTAGCACGGGGATTGTTGTCTAGGGTAGAATAGAGAAAAATTACTTCACTTCGTCATCGAATGCGTAAATTATTTGAAATGCATTCCTTCAACTTCAATAATGTACGCAATATATGACGATGCGATGTCATTGTTGTCTATTCTACCCTAGACAACTATCCCCGTGCTAAGGGGGCTGTTTGCCTTGCATTGCTTTATGTCAAAATTCAACTATGCATAGCAAAATACGTTCCGTTTTTTATAGGAAACCAGCCTTAGCTCCGATCTGTGGTAGAAGACCGTCTTGCGTTGTTTCTCTGTGGTATGATGAACTCTGCGTGTCTCGGAGTGGTGAAAGGGTTGGTGGGGGCGAAAGGCGCGCTGATAGAGCCCTGGCGCTGCGGCGGCCCTCGTCGGACGGGGTTCGGCGAAGCCCTGCAATAAATATAATTTAGAAACTTTATTTGAAAGCGCTGTAGCGCTTCAATTAAGTCACTTATGTAGAATGCAACAACAGAATCAACATCCATGTTGTTATGATACGAAATGAAGAAAAGATCTAGGCCTATTTTAATTCTCCATTTTTTTTGTTGTGTACGTATTCAGTATATTAGAGTACTCAGTTGGCCGAACCGAAACACGCAATGGCGTATTGGAGAAATAATATAGGCCTCCTGGTACGTAATTATCTTCGTCTACGGGGATTTTGTGAGAGTGCAGAAGTTTTTAATGTTTGGATGTTCAAAATACTTCTCATATCATAGAAGAAGAATGCTTAGCATGATAGAAAACACAAACGAGGTGTCGCTGAAAAATTGCGACAAATTTGTCTTAATTCCTTATTCGTATAGGTGCCCTTGTGCGTAAAAGCACTGAAGTTATATGCTTGTCAACTCACACTTAGATCCGTTTTTGGCTACGAAATCAAGAAAATAGTTGAATGACACTATCCCTCTGCTGTATTACATCAGCGTGTTTGACATTTGCTGTCACATAAACCGATCCTACCTTAGGTACCTACCTACCTTCAGGTACAGCCTGAAGGTTTCGAATCAGTAGTTCCTTCATAAAAGTTAAAAGTCGTCGACCGACAGTTGCAACAAACTGAACCACCGAGATCGTCGCGGTGGACACACTCGATCGCGCCGTCACGCCTCCGTCGTGAACTCGGCCAAAACAGACTAACTCAATGCGGCGATTTACACACAATGCGGCACTATCTAGGTACGAAAGGCTCTAGGCGCTAAGCAAATCACCTGTTAGTGCGTTCGTAGCTTTAATGAGTTTCTATAAACGATAGGTAAGATAGTACTATCAGTGATCCATTCTACGTGGTATTGCTAAAATGGAGGAACAGTTTTCCATTGCATACCTTATGGTTGGTTCATGGATTTATTGGCTGGGCTGCATAATTTAAAACACGGTTATTATTTGAAGAAAAATCTATATCTATAGGTAAGTAACTAACTAAACCTATCATATTATAAAGTCCGCTAGTCCTAGCAAGTCACTTTTAGGCCCGTATTATGAAAGCTTCCCCAAGCATTACTTAAGCAGTCATTACGTGATCTCTACTCAAGCGTTAATTACTCAAGTAATGCTTGGTAACCGTTCAATAATACTATGTCTAAGCAGTTACTCGAAGGCGTGGACGGAGGAAATCCGCTCTTGACGGCTACTTGAGTGAGTGTAGATTTTGACATGAGCTCCCAAGCATTGTTTGAAAATTAGTATTCACTCAAAACTAGACATAAGCATCACTCAAGCAGTGCTCGATGACTGAGCATGCTTTCAAAATACGGGCCTTAGGCCCGTATTATGAAAGCTTCCCCAAGCATTACTTAAGCAGTCATTACGTGATCTCTACTCAAGCGTTAATTACTCAAGTAATGCTTGATAACCGTTCAATAATATGTCTAAGCAGTTACTCGAAGGCGTGGACGGAGGAAATCCGCTCTTGACGGCTACTTGAGTGAGTGTAGATTTTGACACGAGCTCCCAAGCATTGTTTGAAAATTAGTATTCACTCAAAACTAGACATAAGCATCACTCAAGCAGAGCTCGATGACTGAGCATGCTTTCATAATACGGGCCTTAGTGTCCTCCATGATCAGAATCGCCTTATTAGTAGCCCAGAACTCAAAATTTTACAACACTAATTTTATCAAGGCAATCTAGGTTGTTAGTTTCATTGTTCATACCTATATTTATTTTTTATATTTACTCTACCTAATAAGTATATATTAACTCTAATAACTGAATTCAGGGCCGGATTTAGAGGCTGGGGGTCTGATACTTCATTTGACATTAAACGTGGCGATTCTGCGACGACGATACAATGGTCGTCGTTAAGCTATTGTATATGATGCGCGCCGCGGCATAATTTTGTCCTCTGTTTTGTAGTGCATTTGTATCATATTGTGAAAAAGAGTGAGACGAAAAGTCGACCAAATGTTGTGGCGGCGCGCATCATAGCCCAAGTCAGTCGACTATTGCATCGTGATCGAAAATGAAATGCAGGGCAGTTTTTAGCAATATTGGATAGTTAGTGTTATTGTGTATTTACCTAACAGTATTGAGTGTATTTACCTAACAGTATTGAGGTCTGCGGCGGCGGACAGCTGTCGCGGCGGCAGCGCTGGCGGTGGGCCTGCGCGGATGACGGTCGGGCCCACGCGTGGTGGGATCTGTAATATTACCGTAACGACGATTTAATTATTTCATATATTTGACGTGTCCAACAATTATGTTAAATACACTAATCAGCTTTGATCTGGTCTAAAGTGATGATTTTTAACGTTTTCGAGTTTTGTATTAGCTTATTTAATGGGTTTCCTATGTGGGTTGGTTTAAATAAAAGATGCGTTGCACTATATATGAGTCTATTCAATTACACATGTTCCGAATTACATTCTGACTATTGCTTAATCCTAAACAAGGATCTATATCTGATCGCGTTAGATGGATAGGAGTGGCTTGGAGTGACTGCCTGAGCTTCGCCTTGGTAATGAAAATGCCGAGTAGCAGAAACGCAAATGCTACGACTACTTGAAGCTAATCTGTGTCACTACATCAATCCTCCCCTTTTTTTTAAATTTTTTACAAAAAAAATATCCTTTAAAATGTTGGTTATCAAAGTTAAAACATTACAATTTACAATGCTTTAAAAGCTACACAAGGCTCATGCCTTCTACACAAATATGCTTACGTTTTAAAACAACATGCGATATGAGGTCGCATTCGTAAGTAGTAGGTACATCACAATCAAAGTTGTTTGAATGAATAACAAAAGTACAGTCAGCCTGTTAAATTACATACATTTTTTAAATTTAGAATACATTTTACATTTAATCTTTTAATAAAGTTGTATAAGCTTTTACAATAAAAATAAACTGTATAAAAGTAAACATTGAAAAATAAACTGTAAAAAATTATATGCTTTTTGGAAAAATATTATATCTCTATAAAAATGTTATTTCTTTAATAATTCAATAATTTCTTCACATAACTACTACTATGTACTATCGGCATAAACAATAAAATTAATTTGACCTTAATCCACAATAGGTTTAACAAAAATTACATTTTTTATATTTTACATAAACAAATTCTCTAAAATAAATCAAACCATAAAATGAATTACAAACTGTTTAGGAACACTACAAATTAGACATAACATAACCTCATATACTAACAATTGCAATTTCGCTAACGCTGCAAATAGCTCGCTACATTACAATGTGTGAGTGAGGCTCTCAAGTTACCATTTCGACTAACGTTAAAATACTTATTACGCGATAAAATTCTAAGAATGAACACTGACTCTAAAAAAAATTTTTAACGCACTGAATTTACATTTTTGAAAAACACTATGCACGCACACTAATCATACGCCTCGTCCACTCCTACACAACAGCACCTTCTCAAAATCGCCGTCATTTTCTGTAATGGTTTCCATGTAGCGCAGGAAAATTGCCAGTCACTCGTAGCAGTGGGAATGAGCCATTTCTCCAAATTCCAACACTGATCCTCCGGTGAGCGTACCTATAAACTCCAACCAGGCAATAATTTTGGGTGAATCTGCAGGTATAAACACCATTTTCATCAAGATTGATTATACCTCAGATGTCGTTGGCTCCAAAAATCTTCACTGCCGCTAAACCATGATGCGTGAATTTTGGCTGGACCGCGGGTGAACCACTTCCCGGTCATGCGTTGCCAAAATTACTTCAAACGCTAACGGGCTCCTCCATAGGGCTTCTGAAGTTGGTAGGGATCTGCTGACGTCACCTGCTGCGCATTCCATACCGCGTGGCGTCGTTGCACAGATATCGCGTCATCTTCTTAGGGTGCTTCTTTTTAACCTCCCGAGGCGTGGATTTCATCGGGAGGGAGTCACTCCTTATTATTTCACTTCACACAACCCACAAGGAATTTTTAAACACGTTCGGGTCACCAATTTTGTATTAGCTTATTTAATGGGTTTCCTATGTGGGTTGGTTTAAATAAAAATTGCGTTGCACTATATATGAGTCTATTCAATTACACATGTTCCGAATTACATTCTGACTATTGCTTAATCCTAAACAAGGATCTATATCTGATCGCGTTAGATGGATAGGAGTGGCTTGGAGTACTGCATGAGCTTTGCCTTGGTAATGAAAATGCCGAGTAGCAGAAACGCAAATGCTACGACTACTTGAAGCTAATCTGTGTCACTACACGAGTATTCGAAAATTATGGACAAGGTTGGTCATAGAGAAATGCAGAGAGTGTTCGAAAAATTCATATTTAGTCATTGACTAGAGATTAAAATCAAGGAATTATTGACAGACTGCCCAACTTTTATTTTTTCAAATGCCACGTAGGTAGTAACTTTTAATAATAAAAAATAAATTTTACATCAGGGACACGACCGGGCGGAGGTCAAGCGCAGATTCAAAGGCTTGGCGATCTTTATAAGGCATTCAGGTGTACTGGGAGTTATTCTTTGTATAAAAATTGTCCTTGTACTTACAGAGGGCGGGTCGAGCGGGCGACTAGGCGCGGGGGCGAGGGAGAGCGCGCGGCTCAGTCTCTGGTGCGGGGGCGCGGGGGGCGGCGGCCGGCGCGGGGGCAGGCTGTTCTTGCGCTGCGGCCCCGGGGGCTGTCGGCCTGGGTCCGGCCCTGGCGGCTCCGACTTAACGTCCGGCCCTGTGAATAAATAGATGCTTGTTAAACACCAAAATTGAATCTACGATCTCCGCAAACATGGAATGCAGTGGCCCAGACAACAGGGTTGGGGCGATGGCATAAACATAGAGAGGGCCAAGTTAAACCCTTCAATAAGGGATGATGATGATAATGATCGAATGATACTACGATTTGTGTTTAGATATGTACCAGCAATGTATCGCGATAGAATTAGCAGGAGATATACGCAAGTTATCTTTGTCGACACAGCAGAGTTTCTCTTCCACCTCGTATTCTATCTATAGTATAACTTCCTTTGAAGTTTCTTTCCCTTACGTTTGTCGACATAGCTGATTTTATCTTACCTTTATCGACATGGCTAGCGGGGGAGGTGGGGGGCGCACTATCGCCCCTGTCTCTCCCGGGACTGTCTCTGCCCTCCGCCGGGGTTAAATGTTCCCCGGACCGACTGACCGGGGACTTCTTTTCAACCTGAAAACATAAATAATAAACATTTGTTTATTTTGTACCTACTTAAATATCGTTTCATGGATTTCTAAGAATAGCTAGTTTCCTTTGAAAATTATCAAACATAGTAGGTTTTATCCCCAACCCAACCCTAGTTAGGGGTTCAATCGATGCAGATTGCAAACCCCGCTCCTTTTCATGTCCTAGTAATAATGGTATTTTTATCGGTAACATGCGTTTACAAACAACCAATTTACAATGTGCAACAATGGTTGTATTAAACCGTTGATGGGGGGAAGAAATTGCCATATTTCATTGTCTCTACAATCTCGTTCTTTTTCATTGATTTTTTGCGTCCTAAATGACGAATCGAAATCGTAGGTAGCCGAATAATAAGCTCGACCTGTGGACTGGTTCTTCGAGAGTCAGTAGGCGAGGCAGCGAGCCGCGGCGAGGCAGGTGCGAGACCCGGCGAGGCAGGTCTGAGGCTCGGCGAGACCGGTGCGAGGCTCGGCGAGACCGGAGGTACTCGGGCTGCTTGCTCCAGTATCGCCTTCTTTTGCTCATGACCCGCCGCGAAGTAGGAAAACACGCAGAGAACAGCGTAGCAGATTTGGTCGGCCTGTGGAGTGCATTGAAGTTTTTGATCAGTAGGTATATGAAACAGGAGCGATTGGCTTCAAAAAAATTTGAGTAATAAATGATTTTTTTTTGTTCATTGTAGGTAGGTACTTTTTTAATTCTGCTGATAGGGATGAAATATTCTCGAAAAATTATGGATAGTCTCGTAAGATCATTTTTCTTTAGCTAAAACGGTTCAAAATTAAAAAAATTCTCCCTGTGTTAATTAAAAGTTATAGAACGACATATTATAATAATGTAAAAAAATACTTTTCAGTACTTAGGTACTTACTTAGTTAGGGCAAGGCGGCCAAAGTTCATCTAGCTACTTATACGAAAGAAAGAAGCTATTTTTGAAAGGTGCGGTATGCGCAGGAGCGCATACCGCACCTTTCGTTTTCGTCAAGTCCCGTGGAAATCGAAAGTGGAAATTTTTGATGAGCATTTTCTCGGAAAATGTTCTGCCTGGGATCATTTTCACAATCAAGAACAGATTGCATGCTTACACGGTAAAAAAAACAGACGGGAAGAGAGGCCAAATCAGGGTCGTTGTAACTGGTAACGCTTTAGATAAAATTGAATCAGAGTCGTTATCAAGATAAGTTAATAATTTTGTTTCAACGTGCATGTCTGGACTGGATTAAGACTATAAGGGCCGTTTGCACGCATTACAGATTTAGACACGTCTAAAGTGACGAGTTTTTGTCAGATTTTCATTGAAAACTGTCAAAAATACCGCAAATTGAAAACTTGCTTAAATCTGAGTTGCGTTTCGAGTATTCTGAGGTAAGGCCCGTACAATAAAAGCTTGCTCAGTCATAGATGTATGTTTGAGTAGCAGAGTTTAGCCGTGAAAGTCATTTGAGTTTTATATTGTTCTTGTAACTTATTTATTATTTATTTAAACTGTTGGCCTTCCTTAAAATAAAATAAACAAGTAACACATGCCATAGAAAAGCGTTACCAAAGCATAAATCGGTGACTGAGCAAGCTTTCGTAACACGGGCCTTGAATAGTGTTTATGTGTTACCGAATTTTTTTTAAAAAAATACTTACACCTCACTATTGAATTATCAATAGCAAGTTTAACTCCTACAATCGTCTGGAGCCAGATCAGGGCTCGGTTTTACGACTACGGTAGACTAGCATAAGCCCTGATCAGGGTCAAACATAGTCGTAAAATCGACCCCTGATTTGAGTCCAAACTTATGTAGGGGCTAAAAAACATGCACATAGAAGGACAAAAAGAATGAAAATAAGCGAAAATAAATAGGAAAGGTATACGTACACATGAGAATTAACTAAAAACATGATGTACACGCTCACTGATCTCGAGATATAGGAAGTATCGAGCAAGCCATATGGAGAACAGTCGGTGCAGATCAAATACTACTTTCTCTGCCTAAAAACATAAAAGGAAGACAAATAAACAACATAAATTTTATTGTTGCTACATAGAAACATTATACAATATGGTCTAGAACACTTACCATCACAGATTTGTACTTTCTTTGAATAATTTCCCTTGTTTTTGGATCTGTTGAAATAAATTCATAAGAAAGATTAATCTCAAGTAAATAATATAACAAAGAAGGAAACAATAACAATGGTTTACAAAATGAGAAAATTATAGAAAGGTTTGTAAAGAAAGTAAAGTAAAAATCGTTAATTCACGAATAAGTATAATAGTTAAGTAACTACATATGTTGTGTACTAAATTAATTATGCAAATATAAATAAATAAATAAAGCTGGACAATCCATACAGCATCATCTAGCCCCAAGCTAAGCAGAGCTTGGGGCTTTGTCATTGAGGAATTTGAAAAGAAACTTGGTTGTTAATAAATTACTTACTGAATTCTTCTAAAACGAAGATACCGCCGTTCTGCGTGAAGCACTTCCGAATGTGGTCCAGCCGCACAAAAAACTGGAAAACAAACAGACAGACACAAATGCAATTAAATCCGCATACAATACATTTTTATCTACATAAAACCAGCTTACTTCAACTCTATTGCAATACTGGTGTATTTAACAGTTTTATTATAAAAGCCTGAACATTATCTAGTGAACAAACTACCTAATGTGATCTACTTATTTAGTCTAATTTACTACGAAAATCTTCTGAGTATAACCGTTTTCGATTTTACAAACACACGTTTTAGTTTGAACATTGGCGATCTACTGGTTGTAGCGGGTGTATCGGTTCAGTTTTGGGGAACGTAAAACGAAGCATGCAAAACAACACAATGGGGTAAACCCATCCACATCACAAACATTTACACAAAAGTACGGACACAACTCAAGTAGCATGCCATGCAAAACGAGCGGCAATTCAAGCCAACTAGCAAACAAAGCGGCGCTTCCATACAAGCGGTTCAAATCAATTCAGGTATATCACGATATATCTAAGCCGATGATGAGTTAGACTCCGAAAGAAGATCCGTTTCGGACCAATAGGAGGTAGATAAAAATGTCACGCTGTCTTCTAGCTTAACTTCGGCCTAGATAAATGGAGCCTGTAGCGTCCAAACAGAGTGAGTAAGGAACGACGGGAGAGGAGAGGAGGCGAGGCGAGTGCAGTGCGAGGTCAGATGCGGTGCGCGGGGCGAGGGGAGAGTGGGAGAGGGGTCGTGGCCGCACCAGAACTTGTGAGATGGCAGATGCTCTAGGACTGACCTCGACGACAGTCGACAGCGACGCTCGGCTCGCCAGCCGGAGGGACCTACGGATTGCGCGTGACGCGAGAGGGACGCTCGCCCGACCATCGTACGAATGCAAGCTGTCGGTGCGACACGTATAAACAGAAAACAAAGGGCGGTGCATGCACGACGGCGCCACGCGTCGCGCTCGGGAGAACTAATGCAACGCTAACGATGGCTAAAAACAATTCTGTAAGCCTCAAAACTACAAGCCCTACGACGTCGGTCGCTCGCCGCCGCCGGTACGGGCCGCGACATCGTAAGGGCCAGCGCATCAACTAGTGAGAACCACTATGTACCTCGAAATCCTTCAGCGCAGCGGCGCGGTTCGGCGGTCCGGGAGGGTAGAACAGATAAAAACAGATTAGTTGAGTGGAGTCGGCCGGCCGAGCATTGAGTGATGTCAAGGACCATCTCAAAAGTTCCTAGCGGCGCCGGCGCGGCGCAGCCGAGCGCGGCCACAGACACTGGTACAGTTAGTAGGCGCATGCACTCGCGCACCAGACACCCACACACGCACGATACGCACCAAACCATACGGGCACTAAACTATTACATCCACTCATGAAGATACAAAGATAAGGGAAAATAATGAATTTCATTTTGTTAAGCTTCTTAAAAAGTAAGAATAGAAAATTACCCGAATAAAACATAACGGTAAATAGGTATAATATATAAGTACATAAAAGAAGAATTGAAATAGCTTGGAAGGAGATAGTATTGTAATTCGATCGGAAAGTTTGAGAGGTCCTTGCGTCCGGATATGATGACTTATTACCATGGGCTTAATGTTTTAGTGGGATTGTTATGGCAGCAGAATGTAAATAAATTATCGCATTGCTTGTTCCGAGTTTTGTCTTCGTTGGATGAAGAAGCTTCATGTAATAGGAACGATACAATGCGCTATGGGCACCGATACAATATCGAATACAGTGAAGCGTAGCGTAGCCGGACGCTGCAGTCTGGAAGGCGTCATACAATACTGTACGACAGTCTACCTTCAGTGTTGTTACCTACCGAGACGTCCTAACACAAGCGTACACTATCGACTTTACCTGGCTGATTACCAAAAGGTATATCATTGGATCTTATCTTACGATAAATTACATAAAAAAGCCGACAAAAATATAAAGAAACGTTTACAAGCTGAGGGACGTACCTTGCTGTGGTGGAAGAGAAGACCCACGCCTTCCATGCAAACCTTAAAGTACACATTTACACGCGCATTAGTAAACCAATTCTGAAGAATACTTGGCCTGATTATAATGAGAAATCAATGTAATCACTCGGGGAATTATTTATTGATTAGAATATTCATTTTCTTTATGCTTCAAGGACCAAGATGATGCTTAAACAAGTGATGGATATTCCGTTATGCAAACAGAATACAAATTCTGAAACTGTGCTTAAGTTAAACTTTACAGCATTTTTTATGGTTTGAAAAGATTAAAGCACTTTTCTTTTCTACATTTTCCCCGTCCCTTTAAGGTGTTATGATTATGAAAGTTATACCAATATGGAGCTAATAGCTATAAGTAAAGGAATACAGATAGAGCAAAACCATTTTATATTGCCCGAGTTTCCTCTTTTTGTAGAGACGTCAATTAAGGTGGGGGCGAACCTCTAAACTCCCATACAAACGTATTCGATTTATTTGGAAACTACGTCCCCGATTTTAATGAAATTTCCATACATAATCGGATAAGAAATAGCTATGTTGGTAACGTTTTAGTTTTTCAAAATACATAACGTAGTTTCGAAATGAAACGAAAAGTACGTTTGTATGGGAGCTTAGAGGTTCGCCCCCCACCAATTTATCACGCGATTTATAACGCAGGAGACATTATAAAGGATGGGACGACCAGACAAGTGAGATGTAGTAGTAGTAACTATTATGTATGCACTACCTAATCTGTGGTATAAGTATTAACGTTCCCTAATAAAGAGTAGTCATCATCTGGATTTCTGTCGTTTCACTCGCCTCCGACACCCATCCTTACATGGCGACCCTACCAGCTCCTTACATGGCGAGCCGTGCCATGTTTGGAACGCGTGACGCGTGCGTGCCTATCAATTGAACAATGATTTCAAATTTCTAATATTTTAATTTAAAACAAAAAGTTCAACAAAAATCATTCAAAATGTGCCGTTCAAATATTCAAAAAGAAACCGTGTTCCTGAACCAAAATGCAGCAGGTTCCAACGATGGACATTTGGAAGAAATAAAAAGTCATCTGTCGATGATGAGTGTAGCGATGATCGTCGTTTGCACTCTCCTGTTGATCGCAGCGATGTACTTCATCTTCAAGCAGTATAAGAAATGTCATGTTAGATGGGCGCAACAGCAGTTCGATATGTCTAACAGAGGATCGTTCCTTCAGCGCCGTCGTCGTCAACAGCAGCAGCTGTACCCTGATTTGAAGATCGACGAGAACAAATTATAAATCAGTGTTGTGTTGTGATAGTGAAAAATATCTCGAGATCGAGATCGTGCGGTACGTGTAAATAAATGTAGGTGTCTTACCTACATTTATTTACACGCACCGCACTGTTTGAGACTGAAACCTGATAATGTGAATGAACTTTATATGCGGATCTAATTGTAAAGGTACCCTACCCATTATACATAAACTGGACAATGGACAATAATCAGCGAAGTGGTTATTACGGTAAAATTATAATAGGATAAGAGGTATGTGTATTATTTTTTTATATCGGTAATTTAAATTAAAGTTAATGGCAGAATATTTAATTGAACTTTATAATGAACTTGTAGAGATTAAAACATATTTAATTAAAATAGGACCTTCTCGTAGACAAGGTTCCATTGCAAATAAAAAGTTAGATGAATGTAAAGTTATTATAAATCAGTACAATACTTATATTGAAAATATAAATAAAATTGAAAGAAGTAAAGAAGAAGAAGAGTGTATTTTGAAACATTGTGAGAATATAAATACTTTGTATGCAAAGATAAAATTATTAACAGAAAAGGTAAATGATACTTGCGTAAAAATGGAATTTGACCTGAAAGTTGCCTTAAACTTATTACCCGTTATATCGGATGATATTTTTATCACACAAAAATTAATTGATGGCATTGAATATTACAGTTCGATAATTTCCAATGAAGCGCATTGTAATTTGATTAATTTTGTTCTGAGAACTAGATTATCTCAAGGTGCGAAATTAAAATTAGCATCTAAATATGACAGTGTAGAATTCCTTTTGAGTGACATGCGAAGACTCTTATTGCCCCGCAAATCGGCAAGTGCTTTGCAAAAACAAATGCTCAGTTGTAGGCAGAATGATTTATCAGTGGATGATTTTGGTAAAAAGCTTTCGGAAATGTTTGTGAGTTTGACAATAGCTCAATCTGGAGGAGATTCGATGAAATATGATGTATTAAAATCAATAAATGAAAAACAGGCTATAAGACAGTTTAGTGAGGGGTTACGGAATCGTAGGATCAGTACAATCATTTCAGCTCAGAGGTTCGATTGCCTAAAAGACGCAGTTCAAGCTGCGATAGATGAGGACACGTCATCAATGACGTCATCTGGTGAAATTTTGTCAATGTCCCGGTACAATAATAACGCGCATTACAAAAACAATTCCAGGCAGCCGGTGTACAACAGTCATAGAGGCTACAACCAAGGTGCGTATAGAGGTGGTTTTCGAGGCTACAGAGGTAGTTTCCGAGGCTACAATCGAGGTGGATTTCAGCAGCGTGGCTCGGGGGTATCCCGTGGATATCAGCCCCGCGGCAGAGGTTGGCAGCCAAATGTAGAAGCAACATCCAGAGGTAAGTCATTTCAGAACAATTATAGAGGAAATAAACAGTCCCGAGGACAGGTTCGCATTGCAACGGAACAGCAGCCCACAACATCATCAGCGCCAGAAAAGATACTTTCTTTCGAAAATGAGTTTTTTCGAGGCTAAAGAATATAATATTTTAGCTAGTGACAGTAGTTATTGCATTAAATTATGTGTGAATAATTATGAATCATTTAGTTGGTTATTAGATACAGGTGCATCGATTTCAGCCCTAAAACATAAGTACGTGCAAGAGTTCAACATCCCAATCTATAAGGAGAACATAATCATAAATGGAATCGGAGGTAGAGTTCAAGCAATAGGATATGTTGATTTACAATTACGGACTCATAACCAAATAATTGGTCATAGGTTTTATGTTTTTGACTCACTGCCTTGTAAGGCACATGGAATTTTAGGCCAAGACTTTTTAAGCAAGTACAGATCGGTCATCGACTTTAATAATAACGTTTTATCGTTATGGTTGAATGGAAATGAGATAAAAATAAATATTTACAATTCTAAAACTTTTATGCAATTACCTGCTAGATCTGAATCTATTCATTATATAAGTACGAATTTGACAGAGGAATGTGTGGTATGTACAAAAGAGATTTCGGAAGGTATTTTTGTTGCAAGTACATTGGTAGCTCCAATCAACGGTAAGATACCTATACGTATTTTAAATACAACATCTAATGACATAGAATTAACACAGTTAAAGCTTAATATTCAAAGCTCTAAAGATTTTGATGTTTGTGTTTTTGACGCAAAAGCTAAAAATGCTGAACGAGTTAAATTGTTATTTTCGAAATTAAATTTGAATCATTTAAATAGGGAAGAGAAAATAAATATCGAAAGTTTATGTGCGAAATATTCAGATATTTTTTATTTAGATGGCGATACTTTAACTACAACAGATATTTATCAACATTCGATTGAAGTTAAACAAGGAACTCAACCAATATATTCTAAACCTTATAGGTTACCTCATTCTTTAAAAAATGAAATTAAAAATCAAATTGATAATTTGTTGAAAGATGGAATCATAGAACCATGTCAAAGTGAATGGTCTAGTCCAATTTTACTTGTTCCCAAAAAATCGGACAACAATGGAAATAAGAAATGGCGTTTAGTTATTGATTATAGAAAACTTAACAACAGCATACACAATGATAAGTTTCCGCTTCCAAATATTACGGAAATATTGGATTCTTTATCGGGTTGTGTGTATTTCTCGCATTTAGATTTACATCAAGGATACTACAATGTTAGCTTACATCCAGACAGTCGTAAGTACACAGCGTTCGATTCAGGTAAATATCAAATGACAAGACTTCCTCAAGGTCTTAAGACTAGTCCCAGTTCTTTCTCGCGTATGATGACAATGGCTATGACAGGTTTAACATATGAAAAATGTTTAGTTTACCAAGATGATGTAGTTTGTTTCAGCCGTGATTTACAGTCACATATAAAAAATTTGCAAGATATTTTTGAAAGGTTAAAGAAAGTCAATCTTAAATTAAATCCCAATAAATGCAATTTTTTGCAATAGGAATTACTTTTCTTAGGGCATGTGGTTACGTCCGAAGGAGTAATACCTGACCCTAATAAAATAAATGTAGTAAAAAATTATCCAATCCCTACAAATTCAGACGAAGTTAAACGATTTGTTGCTTTTGTTAATTACTATAGAAAATTCATATCAAATTTTGCAAAAAAGGCATATCCATTGAATAATTTAGCAAGAAAAAATATAAAGTTTGATTGGAACACCGATTGTCAAAAATCATTTGAGTTACTCAAACAATGTGTTATTTCACATCCAGTACTTCAATATCCTAATTTTTCAGAGGAAAATGAATTTATTTTGCAAACAGATGCTTCCGGGTTTGCTATTGGTTCGGTTTTGTGTAATGGTGATGGTAAGCCAGTAGCATTTGCCAGTAGAAGTTTAAATAAAGCAGAGAAAAGATCCAACTATAGAAAAAGAATTGTTAGCTATAGTGTGGTCAGTAAAACATTTTAGACCGTATCTCTATGGACGAAGATTTAAAGTTCAATCCGACCATAAACCACTTTTAGCGTTATTTAGTATGCGAGATCCTTCAAGTAGATTAATGAAATTTAGACTTATTTTAGAGGAATATGATTTTGTCGTGGAGTATGTAAAAGGGAAAAATAATTCAGCAGC
Source organism: Eupithecia exiguata (assembly GCA_947086465.1). Taxonomy (NCBI): domain Eukaryota; kingdom Metazoa; phylum Arthropoda; class Insecta; order Lepidoptera; family Geometridae; genus Eupithecia; species Eupithecia exiguata. The sequence continues at coordinate 4,447,743 of OX352232.1, read as the reverse complement.
TGACGCAATGTCACGCTTGCGTATTACGTCAGAGGAGTTAAAGGAAATGAATGAATGCAGCATGAATGTAATGACGAGAGGACAGAAAGCAAGACTGCAACAACAACAACAGGTACAACAGCAACAAGATGTTGTAATTTCTCACGACGATCGGCTTGATCACCCGAAAGTTGTAGAAATGCTACGTAAGCCTAAACAATTTATTGAATTACGTTTTATAAGCGCGCATGAATTAAAACGATATCGTAATTTAAATGAGATAAAGTGTGAAAGTAAAATATTATGTTATGTACCATGTGTAAGTACAATTTATATCAATCCAGCATCTCAATCGCAACTATCGCCAGGCGAATTTGTGAGAGATTTGGAGAGATTTTGTGAAAGATGTAAAATAGAAGAAATATATTTTATAAAAAATAATAATAATAATATTTTTATTGAAAAAGTAATTAAAGAGGTACAGAAAATGAGTAATTGGACCGGTCCACGACTATGTATTTTGAAAGATGTAGAGAGGATAGATAATAAAGATGACCAACGTGTGATAATAAATGACTTTCATCTTTTACCCACTAGTGGCCACGCAGGCATTAGACGAATGGTAAATAATATTAAAAAGTATTACTTTTGGCCAGGTCTAGAAGTTGATGTTACTGAATTTATAAAAAGATGTGATAAATGTCAGAAGCAAAAATATTCATCTCATCATATAAAAGAACCAATGGTTATTACCACAACTGCAACATCAGCGTTTGATAAAATATTCTTAGATATTGTAGGACCTTTAGACAGAGATAATTATAATTATACGTATATGTTGACTTTACAATGTGAACTTAGTAAGTACATAGAAGCTTATCCTTTGCTATCTAAAAGTTCAGTAGAGGTAGCTAGAAGTTTTGTTAATAATTTTATTCTTAGATATGGAATTCCAGGGAGTATAGCAACAGATATGGGTTCAGAGTTTCTATCAGCTACAATGAAAGAGGTATGTAAACTTTTACAGATAAAACAATTACAGTCAACAGCATATCATCATCAGAGTATTGGCGCATTGGAGAATTCACACAAGCATTTAGGTAACTATTTACGGATACAAACTGAAAATCATTCTGATGCATGGAGTACATGGCTTCCTTTTTGGTGTTTCTCGTACAATACATCAGTACACACTGAGACAAAATTCACGCCATTTGAGCTAGTTTTCGGCAAAAAGACTAATTTACCATCGAATTTAAATTCAAGTAAGATAGATCCCCTTTACAATTATGATAACTATCCCTTAGAATTGCGTTACAGAATACAAACTTCACAGAAAGAGGCAAGAGATAATCTTATTCTAAGTAAAATCAATAGGAAAATAAGATATGATCAGAATATTAATCCAATAGCATATATGCCAAATGATTTAATTTTAATAAGAAATGAGACAGGAAATAAATTCAAAAGCATTTATTCAGGTCCATATTCTGTTATAAGAGATTGTTCACCAAATGTTGAAATTATAAAAGATAATAAAATATACTTGGTACACAAGAACAGGACTAAGCGTTATATACCGCCAGATTCTTAATTTAATTTAATTTTGAGTAATGTATACTAATATATCTTACATTATTAGTATTATATTTAAAAAATATATTCAAACGTAATGTTATACCATATTTAATCAAATTTCATTTATTCGTAAAATTATAATCATTCATTTAATAATTATGTGTATTCAATTAGCATAAGAAAATGTAATTAGATTTAAAATAAAATAAACTAACATTTATTTTATTTCTTTATTGCGGTGGAAATGAGATGTAGTAGTAGTAACTATTATGTATGCACTACCTAATCTGTGGTATAAGTATTAACGTTCCCTAATAAAGAGTAGTCATCATCTGGATTTCTGTCGTTTCACTCGCCTCCGACACCCATCCTTACACAAGAGAAACAGCTTGGTGTAGAACTACACGTAAAAGGGAGAAATAGATGTATGGCAGAGAGCTTTACCAAAACCGGCCATTGTTACCGATGATGTCCAAATTTAAGCTTACTTTAAACTTAGTTATTTTTGTTGTTTGTAGGCTAAAGGATTATATTTAATGAATTAAGTATCTAAGGAACACGGATCGGATACGTTATTCTCGCGAATCACACTAATAACTCAATCCCACAAACTTTTGCGTTTATGAAGCGAATGTTTGAATGAAGTTTTGCGGCAATTTCCATCATTGCTGGTCGCAAAACCGTTCAAAAATGGAAATTGCTGGCGGCTTCTCTTGGCTTCTCGAAATATTGACTCTGCTCAAAGAAAGTTGACAAAATAATCACCAGATTACATACTATGTTTGAGTAAAGTAAAATAAGTATGTAAAGTTAATCTGACAAAAAGCTAATTACCTGTATTAGCCCGCCCTCGCCGGTAGCGCAGTCCTGCACGGGGAACTCGCCCCCCAGTTCCGCCGCGTCCTGTCTACGCCCACTTTTCTCCATCGCCTCCTTGATGCTGTAGTATAGGGCTTTACACTGAAATAAGAAATTTTATAAGAAATCAAATAATATCCGAAAAATAATTAATTTCTTATAAATTACCCTGAGTGTGCGGGCGGGCTAACGCAACGCACTATAAAAACGAAGACACATTTTAGGTATATTCAAATTTTTAACTGTCATGGTAAATAAATAAACAAATAATGCTGGACAATCCACAGCATCATCTGTGTTATGGGTACTAGATTAATAGAATACAATACAATACAAACACAATTCATAGTACACCATATAAACACACAATTATACAAAAAAAAACTAAAACATTACTAAAATTCGGGAAGGTACATGGTTTAAATACTCAAACACTAATACCTTTTTGGTGTAATATTTATGCAGCTGCGTCTGTCCTCCGTTCTTCCTCCAGAGACAAAGCACTCGTATCTTAGGGCTGTACGTCATGTTCACTAGCCGCTCGTACCACCACCGCTCCACGATTGTACCTGTGGAAACGTGAGGTCAAAGTTTCATTTCTATTCTTTACATACAGTAGGAACAGATTAACTGCCGTATACCAAAACAATAATTAATTTGCTTTGAAAAAAAAGTAGAAAGCGACTTCGAACACCATTAACTCAACACTTCATTCACGATCTCTCTCTTGAATCTTCAAGTTGTTGTTGGCTGAAAAATCAGAAGCAGGCAACGAGTATCTGACCTTAGCCGTACGAATTATAATAGTAGAGGAAAACCAAAGAGAATAAACGTAGGTGTACGTTTACGCCAATGACGTCTTTACGTCTCTTTGGTTCTCCTCTACTATTATAATTCGTACGGCTAAGGTCAGAAACTCGAAGATTCAAGAAAGAGATCGTGAATGAACGAAGGTCTGTCCACGATATTTTTTTATTTAAAAAAAAGTACAGCGACAACGTGCTGCGGCCGAAAGTCAGACATCCACTGTTGGATAATGGTCTCTTGCAAAGATGGCCACAAAAATCGGTTCCATATCCATTTTTCCATATCCAGGTCTCCCGAGACCTTCACCAGGTTGGTCCAGGTGAAGGTCGGAGGGGCCTACCCACATTTAGCAGCAAGGTGGTCACTTCTTAACCACACAATGTAATTAATACATCGACATCGATCAACAAACTTAAGTACTAAAAGGAATATCCACAAGATAAGGATGGTATTGCGCCGTACGTCTGCTTGTAATGTATTTTATACCTTGTGTCGAGCGAAGCACGAGTCCGTCGTCGCGCACCTCCAGGAAGCGCAGCTCTCCGGCCGCGTCGCCCTCGTGCACTGTGAACGTGGCGCGCCGCAGGAGCCGCGAGCCTAGTGGCCGCAGACCGATGTCGTTACCGTGCTGGAAAATACAGTCCACTGATTTGACATCGTGTGTGCTGGCATACGTAATACAGTCCACTGATTTTACATTGTCAGTGCTAGCATGTCAAAACGTGTTACTAATGAGGGCTTTATAAGGAGATCACACAGAGAGCAGCGAGTGGAGAGGGCTATGCTCGGTGACACGTAGAAGAACCGTTTCAACTGTGGTTTCAACCCTTTACTAATATTTTTTTTTAAAGAATAAATTTCCGTCCTCAATACACTTATACAAATGGATGTTTTGCGTTCCGATGATTTGAACCACTATTGCGCATAGGGAGTGAATGAATCCTTAGATTTGGGGACCGCCCCAGAGCGTAACACCAGGGGCTCTGGTTCCTTCTACAGAACCCTTCCTTCAGTCTTTATTTCGTAATAAAATCATTTTATATCTGTACCTACGTCGAGAAATAAAATTTATAAATGAAAAACTTACGAGCGTATGAACAACGTCGAGCAGATGATTAACTTCCTGACTGTAAATGAGTCCAATATGACTCTTCGCGAGCAATCGCCGTACTTTATTCCTTACAATATCCGCGTCGACCTCGAACAGAACCATCGCAGCTGTCAAATTGTACAAAGCAGTCGATAATAGTCTGTCCTCTTCATGCTCTAGGCGTTTTCTCTCCGTCTCGCTCAGACATTTGTAGCGCTCCATCATCTCATTGGCACCTTGGTCCATACCGATCATGTCTCGCTCTTGGCTCACTGCGTCCAAGAATGCATCTTCCCAGAATTGCATTTGGTCCCAGATTGTTGAACGATCTTTACCTGTAAGATGCCGTTTTAATTAGTACTTTTGGTTAATGTGTTGTTAAATATTTTCTTGTGATGAGTGTGAATCATTTGTGAATCCAGGACAAACATTATTTCTATCATTTGCTTTGTCTGTAGACAGCTGTTCTAGTTAATTCAACGTGAGCAATAGTATTTCTAACGGATTGTGATGATCTGATGACGAAGTGGTACCTAACGGTCACTGGCATACAGTTATTATAGTACAACTCTATGGTCACTGGTATCAATTTGTATTTTTTTCGTTACCATCAGGTGAGGTTGTGGTCAAAAGAAGGTTGTGAAGGTGACACAAAACCTAACTAATTTAACATTACTAAAATGATATCATCCTTTTTATTTCGATTGATAAGAACGAGACAGCATCATTTTAGTGCTTTCAAATTATTTAAGTTTCAATTTTTACTGATTGGTGGAAAACCGCACATTATCGCAAGGCCTTTGTAGCATGTGGAGGGAATAGGCTTAGGGAAAAAATATTGTTTTTAAATAAATTTGCACAAAGAATTTTAATAAATTGTAACTAAATAAATAAATGAAATTTTGCGTTCCAAATTGGACCTTCCTACCCTGACATAAAATTCAACATACCAATAAGTCCCTGGAAGAGGTAGGTGCGAGCGGTGTCAGGAGAGGTAAGTGGTGACGTCACAGGCACGCCTGCGGGTGGTCGGTAGCTCATAGTGGACTTGGAGGAGAACACGCTTGCTGCCCGTGGCTTGCCCGGGGATGGTCGGCATACCTGTAAGTGTGCAAGTAACATATAAAACCGCTAAAATAATACTATTTTATTCTATAGAATATTCGGATTCTAAAAGTAAAGTCATTTAGACGCCTATGTATAATATATGTGCCTGTAAAATATTACAAAATGTTCAGCAAAAATAACATATCGATTAAAACTTCGTCATACCAAATCCATTGTCATAGTAATCGAATTGTTATTTATAGCATTAGGACATGACTTATTGGTTGTCACTCGAACGCGTCGACAGAGTTTAAGCTAGAGCTTTACATCGAGTTTGGCGAGTGTATATGTAGGAGATTCTAAAAAAAAGTTATTCTAACTCGCTAATAAAGAGGTTTATTTCATATGTGGCTGATACAACCCTGTTAGACAGGCAACTGAGACGGTTTTAATATGTAAGATGCTTTCGAGTATTCGGGCGTAAACAGTCCCTAATGTAATGAATGAAGTAAAATAAGCTAGAGTTTTCTTTTTGAACTTCTATATCGTTAAACTTATAAGAATTTAAGTAAAATGTATGAATTAGCGCTACATGTCTTGCTTTACTATTATTTAGATTATTGATTGAAGAAGATTAAAATTCCATGTTGTTTACATATTGGGCACATTTTTTAATTATTGTTAATTTGGATTTATAAATAATCGTAATCAAAATGATAGAAAAAATATATTTATGATCTCGTTTACATATTATGGTAAAAATCATGGCCATTAAAGTACAAATTTTGCATGCACAATCACTAACCACTTGCATACCAGTGCATACCACATTAATCTCTAAAGGGATTCATCTACTTAACCTCATTTTCTCATGCTTGTAAATCCAATTTTATGTAGTTTTCAAACTTTGACAAGTAGCTCTGTAAATTTTGATATAAATATTGCCAATTCGGGACCACAGCTATTTGTCGCTATGCGATACACAAGCAGGAAGCAGGAAGGCACTAAGGTCTACGGTACAATATCTCAGTCAGGAGTTTAGAAATCAAAGGGTAAGCAGTAACCAAAACACGACATTTGGTTTCTACTCAGGTAGATACTTTTTCTTAACATAATACAGTCTCGTGGTGTTTTTTACACATTGATAGAAAATACACCCAACAAAGATTCAAAAAGTATTTATTGATTGAATGATTGATTTACCCTGCTTACTGAGCATAAAAGAGCTTCAAGGTTTTCTAGATTCGCCCTCCTGACTAAGACCTTGCAAGTAAAGGACACTACACCACGCACTAGGACTTACATTGAGGAGCATAACATCAGTGTCAGAGAGGTTGGACTTAAAGGAGGTGCGGTGATCGTACAGATTGGCTCGGTTGGTAGTGATCGAACCGCTCTCGTCGCCAGAGCAATCGGAAGGCGCCGCCTGTTTTAAAATCACCCTGTACCATACTTGCCACGATGAACCATGCTTATTTTGGAAAGGTAAAACTATGCAACATATGAGGACCGATTTTAGAAATTTCAGTATTAAGTTACCTAGATAATTGAAGTGAAATTTAGAATAGTTTAGCGTAATAAGTAAATTTTAAATTGAATGTTGGAAAATTTTAAGTTTTAATTTTTTTAATAATGCAACTGGATATGGAGACAGCTTAAGTATGCTTATATGTTTATAATAATTTTATTTATATTTTTTTACTGTACTTAAACACAATCTCACTTGACGATGTGGTCAGCAAACAAAGTGATCACAAAGGCATAGCTAGATTTAGAAGACACCGTAGTCTAGAAAAAACCCTGGTTGCTTTTGCTAACAAGCATCAAATGTTTTAATCAATTTTCGCCCAGTTTCATGATAAACCAATTACAAAGAGCAATAAAACGTATACATGTTTATGTAAACTAAACTTAGAAACAAATTTTTTGGTGTCCATGGCAAGTATAGTACTTCAACTGTTCTGAGGCCGCGTCATGGAACCGAAGGTCTCAATGTTGTTGAACAAATAAGAAAGAGGCTAGGCTATCAAAAAGTTTCCATTTAGTTCAAGATACAAGCAATTTACATCCATTATACAATATAGGTACTACATTGAAAAGCAAACTCACAACTTTACAGTTAAGCTGAAATAATTGTACTCAAACCTTCGATTTTACTTCATAAACGCTACATCGGAGGATGACAGAGTTCATCAGTGTTCAGGTTATACATTGGACATGCTCAAGGTTTTTTCTGATTGGTTAACTGAATAAATTGTATAAGTAGGTACATACAACATAAATAAGTTTAATATAGATTTGTTCTTGCGATTAACGAGAACTCAAACAACCCAAGCACATTGAAATTCTTTTATCTTTACATCGTTGGAAAAGTCGTTGATTCACTAAATTAAATGTTAAGTGGTTTAAGCATTGTTCATAAAAGAGCAAGGTTCTCTTTGCACAACGCACCCGCGTTAGGAGCGCTTATGGTATATAATTATTATGGACTTTACATTTTCTCATTAATAGCAAGATACGGTTACGATATCATGTTTAAATGATACATACAAAACACTGGATTAGCAGTTATCGCCACCATGCAACAGATTCACGTTAACAACAGTAACCTACGGAGTGAAGTCCACTTACGTCAGACTCGAAAGAAGTAAGTTTACTAAACAGCATGTTCCGTTTCTGATTGAGCATGTCCTTGAACATCTCTGTTGTGCTCTGGGCTTCGGTGGAATCCATTTCAGGGTAGTTGACTGTCGGTATGTCTGGAGACAAATATTAGTTAATTAATTACGTGATTTATTTGTTGCATGTATATTTATAAAGCTTGGATCTAGTTAATTAGCTTAGCCAATAGATAAATCAGTGCGTCCTACCCGTCAAGTAGTATAGTATGGATAACATTAGGCTTACATTTTTTTATTACATCTGGCATTCTAGCCCTTGTTAATCAAATCAATATCTACGTGAGATCTAGGTAAATGAATCAGCTCTGGGTATGCAGTGTTGAATAGTGAAAATTTCAAACTGAGGGTTCAACTATGAATTGAATGAAAGGTCGGTCTATGCCACCGGTTGTCGGTTCTTCGGGAAATATGACCGGTTACTACTAAGTTACCTGATTGGGAGCTTTTTCTGGAAGATGGCGCGGAAGGCGAATCCACATCATGTCTGTAGTCCGAGAGCGCAGAGTTAGCCATGCCGCCGTCACCTAAGAAAGATAAGAAAGAAACAATCTTAGATGGGGTTTTAAAAGATTATCGCTTTTAAAAGGAGGGGAAATGTTACGAAATGGAACGTCATGATGTCACCGGCCCGGAGCAAGATTAGCGAAGTTCTATGGACAAACTTACCAATCAAGCATCACAGTGAAAAAAATAACAGTGCTTCCTAAAACCATCTGGCGCAGTCAGTAGGGTTTATCGCATTTGACGTTTTAAAAACTATTAACCGAATCAAATTCCTGAATAATGAAAATAGGTTAGAAAGTGCTTTAAAGCCGGAACACTTCGATAGCGCGATCAAATGTTTCAAGTTCATGTAGTTAAAATTCGAGTCTAATTTAGTTTGTTTACCTATTGCCAGGAAACCATTCTTATCATGGAAACCAAATGAAAATTATCAGGCGATGATGTTATAAATACGTTTTACAGCGCACATATTTTAATCTTCTCGTGGATCAAACTTTTATGAGACCACCTGAAAATCAATCTTTATACAACAAGGAAGGAATCTTCAAAATTTATTAAGAAGATATCACCAAAATTATTGTAGTTAGTCGTCGTTTCAAAAGTATTAGTTGTTTTTTAAGCTTGACAGGATAAAAACTTATCTCTCCCGAATATTTATTTTATGAGACCCTGTCCGGAGATGAAAAACGCTTGAGAAGTCTTTAATGCCTTGCTAGTGCTAAATATGTGTACAATAAACTCGATTTTGTGTAATGGGGTATGTGGTATGGGGTAAATGTAATGTAATACCACAGCAAGTTGAAACAAGGATGCCATTTCCCCGAGGCAGAAGTTAGGGTACACACGTGGACAACAGCTTGCAATATCACACTCTTTTAAAACTAAATATACACTAAACAGCATCATTGCCTATTTCTATGCTTCTATGCGATATAGCTCCAGTAGTGGGTATGAACCATTTCAGCCAGTTGGAACACGGATGGCATTGCCCCGAGGCCAAGGTCAGAGTACGTGTGTTCCAAGCCGTGAACGACAGCCTGCAGGACTTTTAGCATGCCATTTACAGCTAAATATAAATACATTAGACAAGATAATCACCTAGTAGCGCGATCTCTTTGCTCCAGTAGTGGGTATGAGCCATCTCAGCCAGTTGGAACACGGACGCCATTCCCCCGAGGCCAAAATTAGAGAACGTGTGTTCCAAGCCGTGGACGACAGCCTGCAGGACTTTTAGCATGCCCTTCCATATTGATCGGCTGATGAACTGCGGAGATTTATTTATTTCATCACAAAAGACAATTATATCCACAAAATTCTAGGACTAATGATCTCCTAGAATCTAGACGAAAAGAAACCACTTTACAAAATTTTGTTCAGACCAAAAAAGAGACGAATGTCAGACATACAATGCGTGTGCAAAAATTATTCATCGCTGTGCTTTAGTAAGTAAGGTAACATGGGTTGTATCCTGAGCAAGAACATAGTCTATAATGAGTCTCTTGAACAGAAAGAGAGTCCACATCGCTAATCTTTAATCCAGATACCTAATGACGTTTTGTCGACACAAAATGTGAAAGAGTCTACACACTTAAGTAGCCGGGCAAGTTAACAAAATACTATCAACTGCTTTAAAAAATTTAATTATACAGTGAGATGACCCGCCGCGGCGGGTTGATGTGTAGAGATAAAGACCATCAGACTCACCACATCGTCTACTTTATCACACGGCGTCGACTTGCGGTTGAAGTTCCTGTTCAGTTTGCTGAGCACCATGTTCCTGTAGGACTCGTCTTCCATCAGCTTCTTCAGCCGATTGAGCTTCAGCCAGCCGACGCCTTCGCCTTCCAACACGTGCTGGACTAACTGTAATTAATTATTGAACCCTAGTATGAAAATCTAATAATATTCGTTGTTGATTAATGCTCATCATTTTAGGGCAGCATCACCTTTTATGTACTTATTAATTTTATATTTTATAGCAAAGCGGAGACGAATGAAAGGCAGGACTAACTTTAATGACACAAGAAAAGGACTCCTCTTTGGACGAAAGTAAACCATCACGCTCGGGTCGGTTACGCTGTAACGCGTTTAATCGTCTTCAGTCATTATCAGCTCTTATCAGTCATGTTTACTAACTGTTTAACACACGTTGTTCCCGCGTTACGTCGTGAGAGTCAATGGACGGCTGCTCAGGCGGCTCAGGACCGCTATTTGTGGCGTCGTTTGGGGGAGGCATATGTTCAGATTTGGACGTATACTTACATGATGATGTAGCACACGTTTGAGCGAGTTGTCGAGGAGAGTGTCTATTCTCACACACACGTGCCGGATCAACGGCGAGCGCTGCACCAGCCCTCGCGCGCACTGCTAGAACGGACCTAGTCGAAGAGACACTTGTCTATCAGACTCACGTCGTTAAGGAAGGCCTGGTTCTCAGTGTTGGCGGCGTGCGCGTGCGGGGGCGCTGGCGTGGGCGCGGGCTGCGCGTGCCGGATCAGCGGTGAGCGCTGCACCAGCCCACGCGCGCCCTGCGAGAACGGACCGAAGGATGCCGAGCTCGCGCCCCCGGGGGAAACACCACCGCTGCGGACTGATTCCGCAGGTTTTGGAAGTTGTTTGCCTGGAATTGTTGTTGCTACAATCGAACGTGAATCTTATTTATATTAGCTTAAATCACTGGGGCCCAATTCCGCATAGTAATGGCATCGTCGTAGAATCGTCACCATACGTTTGGTATTTTACGTGCCGATTCCGAGACAAAATCACTATCATAGTAAAGCGATTGATCCCAGTACGAGAGCGAAAGGTTGACGGGTAGCTAAACGATACCATGGCGCCTCGATCTGCGTTGGCTGCTACAGGCCAACGCAGATCGAGACGGGATGGCAAGGGATTCAAATTTTTACCAAAGATTCAAACGTATCGATATAGATATACGGCATAAATTGCTATGCTTTAAAATGATGCCGTGGCATCGAAAGGGATTTCATTGCACGACATTGAAAGGCACGCCACGGGCTCCCGCGGCGGGATGCCGAGGCGTACTGCAGTAGGCTTTTTCCTTCACTCACCTTTATTGGAGCCAAAAAATCCGCTAAACATGTTGGAAGTGGAAGCCGCTAGTCCATTGAGGTCCGAGCTGAGGTTAGAGATGAAGTCTCTGTGCGTGGCTGTGAGCAGGTTGGTTGTTTGCAGAGCGGTCGAGTCGCGACGGTTTGGCGGACTGCTTGGTTGGTCTTGGCTTTCTCCCTGTATATAAAAATAAAAACATATTTGTTATATGTTCATATTTGTTATATATTTTTCACCACTCTCACTCGAATGGGTGACATTGAGTGCTGAAAAACCGTAAACAAAATGGAGTTTGTCCAATTTCCTTGAAAACAGTGACATTGTGTGCTCAAAGACAGTGTGCAAAATAGTTTTTTGACCATTTATTCAACTCAACAGCCTAATTATGGTCCATTTGTCCAAAGGGTATTAAAATTAGAGCAATTTTCAAATACCTTGAGTACCTACCTTAATTAATCCTTTCTTCGTAGCTGCTTCCTTGGCAGTTTTGGTGAGGTCGCCCAAGGTAGATTTGCCGACGTAAGTGAGGTCGTCAAACGTATTCTTACTGACAGCCGACGCATTTTTGCTTGCCTCAATCGCCGTTTTCGAAGCCTCATGCATGCTTTTAGAAGCTTCTTCTGCTGCTTTTTTCGCATGTAAAGTTAGCTGCGGATGTTAGACATTATGGAGTATAAAAATGGTGTAAAGGAACTGAATAATTAGTACATTTACGTCTTGATTTTGCCACGAAGAAAGTCGTGATAGAAGTAGCCTACTAGTAGGTATGAGCTATGAGCGATGTTCTACAAAGAAACTCTTAAAAACGAAGCTCGAAATGTGTGGTTCAAAGCTTCAAAATTGCTCAGAATTTATCTAAAATAATCTATGTCTATTTTCGATTGTGATTCTATGATAAGCAGCGACCAGATTATCATACAAAACCATTGAACTACTCGTATGTAGGGCCTTAAAGCAAGTGTTAAGAATACTTATGGTAGGTATTTGTTTATTAGGTAAGGAACATGCCTTGCGAAATGATTGTTCTTGATTGAACTGTCATGGTAATAGATCAACATTTGACAGAAAGAAGGAATACATGTATTAGGCACAAAGTAGATAAACATGAAATTGGTTAACACAATCAAATACCAAGTACCAAAGACGTCCAGCTCAGCATGAGTAGACACAAAATGCTTGATACAAAATAATATCATTTTGTATCAAGCATTTCGTTGTTTTCTAGGGATTTTTTGGTGGTTTATCGGATTTTTTTCTAAGGGTTTAAGAATGCCTCGATTATCTAGCGTTTATTTCTATATTGTAAATGTATACCTGACCAAAAGGCGCAAACATTTTCTTTTCTTCTCCGTCAGCCACTTTTCCTTTCTTCTTTTATTGGTAAGTAAAGTAATAACACAAATCGTTAAAATAAATAAAACAATATCAAATCTATTTCTTACTAGGCAACCACTTCACATAAATATTCGGCCAACCTTCAACGACCATTCAAGTTGACTTCTAACTAAAACATGAGTGAAATTTATTTCAATGGTATAACTCGATACTTTTTCGACAGTTTAAACTTTGCCGATTGCAGGTTGCATAATAAGAATAGACAAAACCGAAAATTCACTATCACGATTAAATAAACTTAAATAAAACTTCATTTTATTAAAACTTCAAATTACCTTATCCATATGTGCAAGTAGACCTTCCTGGCTGCTTTGCCTCGTGGTCTCTCTGACAAGTTCTTTGGCCTGCGCCGCGAATTGTTCGAGAAGCGACGACTGCGATGCTTGGCGGGATACGCCACTGCCACTCTGAAGGGACATTTATTTGTTCTAGTTACACACATAGGTACATTTATTTGTTCTAGTTCCGTGCTATAAACTTTGCCACTCTAGTACATATATCCACACTGTCTAAGAATTAAGATACCATTGAGTATTAGTTGTATATTTTCCTTTTTTTTCTACCAGTAATTTTGTATACTGCAACTAACATTCATAGAGACTCTTGACGGTCTTTCAACACGGTAACCAAACTATCCTCCTCAGTTTTTCTAAACTAATTGGTGAGGTGAGTGAGATGAGAGGTATTACTCAAATGCTACGTATTTATAGTTAATTTATCAAACAAGAAACGGAGTAAGATTCGATTAACTAGTCGATGATAACTCGCCTAAGACATTATGGTGTCCCTCAGGGAAGTTACTTTAGACCCATACTATTTCTTGTTTACAGAGATGATCTCTTCGATCAACATAAAGATATAAGTAAAATGTGGAGTATTTTAGGTTTCTAGTCTTAGGACTTGACGGAATGCAGAGCAAACAAATCTTTGTGTGCTGTGTGCTATCAGTGCTAAACTAGTGCGCTTTTTGATTCGCTCTATCGACTGACCACTGTCTACTGACAGTGTGACAGACTACTGTGAACAAACCTCGGTGTGTGCGAGTGGCGAGTGAGACTGTCTGTTACAAACAAACCTTGGTCGAGTGCGAGTGGTGTGAAGGGAGTGCGCATTCGGACTCGCTAGTGCTGCCGCTATAGACTGACCACTATCTGTTATAAACAAACCTTGTTGTGTGCAAGTGGCGAGTGCGAGTGGTGCGAAGTGAGTGCGCGTTCGGACTCGCTAGTGCTGCCGCTATCGGCCGCGGCGCGCTGTCTACTGACCACTGTCTTTGGAGTCGTGGTTGAGTTGGAGTCTGATTCGCGCCCGAAGCTGCCGCTGTCGGTATCCTGTGTGAAAACAACATAGGGACACGGAATAAATCACGTTTATTTCATAAAACAAAGATATTTCAAACCAAGATATTTTTTTTTATCAATTCGAATATTCTAACGCCCGAATACTCTTACGCAACGTCTAAGTCGTGAGTATACAAAAATTTGATTGAAGACTGAGCAAGCTTTCATAATACGGGCCTTAGTGGTGAACCTCCCCCCTGGAACATTAGCGAGGGGGTCAGTGTTAGTTACTCACGCTAGTCTTGACGGGCGGTGGATGTGGTTCCTTGGCGGGTGGTTCGTCGTCATCATCGCTGTGGTCGGAGCTGCTGGCGGAGCGGGAGGGGGAGGTGGAGGCGCGCCCCTCCGCCGCCTCTCCCCCGAACATAAGTGAGGAGGGGGGGCTGTATACCTGGGGGAGTAAGAATAGAATAGATTAATAAATAATATCCTAAAAAGGTCGCGGGTTTAACTCCCCCCCAAATCGAACATTTTAGGGATATTATATATAGTTTCTTAGAGATTATACCCCGAGTGAGGGCTTACGCATTATAATAATTAAAACTTATAGAGTTCCACCAAATATTTACCGTTTTGGGGTCCAAAGAAGACGATAAGGTCATCGGGACTTGCACAACAGCACTATACGTTTCTCCAATCACGTGGTGTTGGTGAGAGTGACCTTAAAAACAACATGAAATTATACACTCAGTTATCATCATTATCACACTAACATTATAAATGCGAAAGTTTGGATGTATGGATGGATGTAAGCCATAACGAATTAACCGATCGGGCCGAAATTTTGCATAGATGCATAGATTTTGTACGTCGCGTCGCGTAATTATAATAAAAAGTAAAAGACAAACACGCCAGCTTTTAAAAATGTACGAGTCAGAAAAAAAGCAATTAAAAGTTGTTTCTTTATGACTATTATAGTAGACGACGGTAATGGAACTACTGATCCGGTTTTGAAAATTCTTTCACTAGACTTATACATTTTCACTGAGTAACAAAAGCTTTATCCAGGTAAGTACCACGAGCGAAGCCGCGATCAGAAGCTAATAAACGATAGTCATAATCATGACATTGGACATTATCATCGTCGTTTTGTCGGTTTTGTGTCTACATATTATTATGTATGTGCTAAATAAAATGTTCTAAAAAATAACATTATTGAAGGATCGTCATATCACTGGGCTATCTGCTGGTTCCGTTATGTTTTAGTAAAAAATGGGACAAATAAATAAAAAGAAAACAAAAGAGATCCTTACCCGGAGAAACGTCAGAAGAGACAATTTCCGACACGAAGTCACTGAGAGAGGAGTAGGACGAGCTTGTGCTTTCAGCACCTTCTGAATCAGAGCCGCTTTCGTCTAAAACATTTAAAAAACTTACGTTATAGTACATTGTGCACCTAGGCGGGAAAGTGCCCAATTCTTAACGAGTGTGCCATTTCCTAAAACACACGAGGTAGGAATCATACTTTCTCCCAAAGTATACATAGTGCTTTAAACTACACCTACGAGGTAAATCGTTTTAGAATCTTCAAAATCACTCGTGTTAATTCAAAATTGCGAATTTAAATGTGGCAATAAATACGCGATCGTGCGGTCTTCGCATGGTGCTTTTTTGAATTATTGATCCGATTCGGAGTAAAAACTTTTTGTCGTTTGACCTTTTATGAAAATGGCCATAGCTACCGGCAGATATAAAAAATCCAGACCAGAAAATAAAAAATATAAAACGGTGGAAATATAGATTTATGAAATTCCATAGTTTTCCATTCCGCATTTTAGTACGCCTGCAATGACGTACTTTCTACCTTATGTTTGGAAGAGGAATAAGCAATTTTCCGGTCAATTACAACCGGAGTCTTTTCGAAATAATAGTGAATAGGTAGGTAGGAATAGGTGTTTTCCAGACTGGACCTTAGTGATATTTCGTCAGCCACATCGTCACTTACCATCAGGTTAAATTGTGGTGACAAGTCTGTCGTTTCGACTTTCCCCTCGTCTGTTGAAAGAACTGAATGAGTCCTCTGTCAAAATACACGCGTCTGTTGGGGGACCTGGAGTCCTTTTTCGGTTGTGACGTATTTTGTAACCGTTGCATGTCATACGTTATTCATTTACTGCACTAACTTGCACAAAGTGCAGGGGCAAGAACAAGGATAGCAAACCACCACATGTTCATTCTCTAAACCTCACCACCGACAATTGTAACATTTTTCAAAAGTCACCTCTCATTTTCGCGTCGCGGACTCTAGGTGCTCTCTCCACAGCAAAGGAAAAAAACGCAAAAAAAAACAAAGATTCGCGTCTACTGCAATAATTCATGTTCATTTTTAATTTATCTATCACAAATGAATTAGAATTGGATGTATCCGTAGTTTGATATTGATGCAACATTTTCCTTATCTGTTAAGCAGACTGAAATTTTATTTAATTTGATTTATTATTATTTTGGTGTGTATATGTATTTTTGATACGATAGTATATTAATGCAACTTAAATATTTTTTTTAACTTATTGGTTGATTTTTGAATAATTTACAACAAATAAACTAAAAAAAACATGATTTCACGTAAGAATTCCTAAAACATTGCAAAGCGCGGAATTATTTATTTATTTTTAATGTGTAAGCTTATGGCATAACGATTCCAATAATATAACTTATAGGTATAGCTCCGTACAAAACTTAAGAGATATCGTCATTTTAAACACACGGGCCGTTATCGCGCGGGACCCGCAGAATTGCCTCAACAGACGTGCGATTTCATGCAAAATGGCCGCCACAGACGAATGCTGCAATGGTTTTAGGTTATGTTTTACCGTAGTTTGGATCACTTTTATGAAGTTTTAACTTAATTCCTTACAACTTGTTAATTTATATTACCTGTAGGCTGGTTTTCTTGCCTCTGCAGTTGCCTAAGTGCGCCGTTCAGCGAGCTCCCGTCATCCCAAACCGCAAACCTAACCGGTTGCAAGGTCTCCGCGAACCATTTGGGTTTGTCGCCGATCTGTCGCGGGTCGAACACGCCCGTTTGTACTCGTAGGAATGCGACATTGCAGGGGGTTAGCGACCATTCCGCGAGGAACTCTACTGCCTGTGGACAAAAAAAATATCTTTACGAGAATTGTCCAAAGCTAGGATGCAAGGTCTTTTGTCTACGATTTCTAGACCAACATTTAGAACATTGCAAAGGGACAATCTATATTATGCCTTTTCTATTGTATAGATTTTTTTGCGCTTCCTGATTATTTTCAAGACAAGCTTGAATAGGAGTCTATCTGGCTTTCTTTCTCGATATAGTCGTGAGTTACCGTCAAAAGAGATGTAGTCAAATAAATGTTTTACACGAAAAAGAAGCTTTTACCTAGACTTTTGAGCCGGCAATAATTTGCGAAGCACCGACTACCGATGCGAGGAAAAGTGTTCTTGAGTGACCCTCGGCAAACGTAGCGTTAAACTCCCTCCGGCCCGGTGGAATAGCGACCTGCTAAAAACTGCTAAAAGGATGCGGCAAGCTGAAGTTAGATGTTACTGGCTGATGATGATGTTGATCCATCTTTTAGCAACATACCTGGGTCCTAGCGAACTTGTTGAGAAAGGAAGTCGTCCGAGGCCTCGATCGGAGGAAGCTGTTGATTTGGAAGGCCACGACGGGCCGCGGGTACAGGCGCAGTGTTCTAGTGTGTTCCATGAAGTTGGCAAGGTTGTTTTGAGAGTTGAAGAATCGGACCTGGGAACAGAAATCATGTTTTCACTAACGATATCACTATGTACGCTTCAAAATGTTTATAACGAACTATGAGTTAGCACTTATTTAAAAAAACTAGCAAAAACCTGACATATTTTTACTTTGTAACTCGAGTAAGTACAGAATGAATATCAATCGGCGTGGTGACCTCTGTGGCGCGGTGGGTGAAGGTCTACCTGCGACGCAGGAGGTTGCGGGTTCGATTCTCGCTTCGGGACAAATGTGGGTACGATCTGCAGACATTTGTTCAGGGTGTTCTGGTCGTTTTCTATGTATAATAAAAAATGCCCATGCATGTATTGTATTATATCATGTATATCAGTTATCTAGTACCCATAACACAAGGTCTGTTTAGTTTGGGACTAGATAATGTTGTGTGAATTGTCCAGAAGTAATATTTGTTATTTAATCATAACCGCATATCGTTTGCCACGCTTTCCAAACTATAGGAGGTATACTGGAGGCGAAGTGCAAGTAAATGATCAGTCAGTTACCATGGCAACGCGAGTAGCTACATCCACAGAGTCTACGTCGCTCCCATAGATGAGCGGGTTGAACGCTTGCGTCGGTTGCGGCGAGGCGAGCGAGTGTCGCGCGGGAGTCGCGCCGGCGCTCGCGTTGGTCGCGACGGAAACGCGGCGGCTTTCCGGCGTGCTGTGGGGAGCGGAGTGGACGCCATCTGATGACCGGTATGAAGCTGGATGCACTCTGGAAGAGGTTTTTGTTTAATACAAGTGAAATTAGATAGATATAGCCTTATCATTTAGTCATTGGTTACTAAATTCTGCCTTCGCGAGTACAAAACGCGGTATTTCTGGGAAAGATTAACTGATATGCTTATCCCTGTATAATCCAGATATAGAACCAGTACCTATCTCAATCAAGTAGGCAAAATTTCAGACAGATCAAATCAGTAATTTGGCGCACAGTTTTGGCGTTGTCTGGTTACAAAGTCACATTAATACACACTTACAGATTTATAATATTAGAAGGGTTTGATGTAAGCCACTACAGTCCCACAGCTGGGCAAAGGTTTAACTTTTCCTCCGATTTTTTTTAAGAAATACGTCAAGAATCATTATATTGTTTACTTCTAGGTCTTTTATTACTAACGCCATCTAGTTTTATACGTTGAATTCAGCAATAGGCAGCAGTGAAATCAAGTTGATTAGATGATGCAAACAGAAATTATTTATTAGGTGATAAGTTATTGAATTGGCCGTTGGTAGGCCAATTAAATAACTTATCACGTAATAAATAATTTCTGTTTGCATCATCTAATCAACTTGATTTCACTGCTTTGACACAGTCAAAAGACGTGGCCGAAAATGATGATATAGTATTTTAAAATAGAGTTTATAATAGCAAATCAACTTACTTCAAAGTGGCGCCACCTATCCCGTCTCTCATAGAAGGCATGAGCAGCGCAGTCGCCTGTTCTGCCGTGTTGTTGGTCAGGCTACTCAGAGCCTGGTCCAAAAACTATTGTTAATAATACAGTTAAAAGTATGGTGTAAGGCAGAAGAGTAAAAGAAGACATCTCCATTATTCACTGAGGCGTTTCTAAAAACGAATAACCCCTGTTTACGGACTGAATAGATTGCGGGGATCTTTACGCGCATTTTTGACAGCGACCGAATATCGGTGTCTAACAATTAATTATAATGAAGAAAACGCTGATTTCAATAAATGATACTGTATTAATACGTACTGTATAATTATGTAAATAAATACATTTCGTATATAAAGACATTTCACACAGAATCAGTCCTAAATGGTCCTAAGCTTAGTTTTGCAGTGAAATGTGTAAATCAAAATGAATATCGAGATGTATTCTTTTATCTCCGAATGCGTATTTTACAAAGTGCTGCCTTCTTACTGCTGCCGTTTCAAATCAGCGATATTACATATTAAATTAGGGATACATTATTTACACAGCACTTTAAGGCTTTGGTCACACTACAAACTTTTGTCTACTCAAATCACACTCCAAGAAATCAGCTGCTTTTTTATGTTATTAAAGGCCAAAATCACTACATTTACGCTAGAAAGAAATTGTTATAATACTAGCCAAAAGGACTCGTCACTTCCTAAACGTATATGCGACCGAGAGGGAAGGAGCAAGTAAAAAAAAATGCCAGCTTTTGCGAAAAATAATGAACGATCGAATACATACCTACACTTTTCTATTCGTTGTCAGTAGTTTTATCACGTGCCGCCTTCCCGCAGCTCGCATATCGCAGGAGTTGACTACCCTTCGACTTGATTAAGTAAACAGCCATACCAACCATATTCAGGTTAATAGCATAACATACAAAAGATATAGCACCATACAACACACATGCTGCAAATAGCAAATCTGACTGAAATTGTGTTAGCGTTGAATAGTAATGAAGGAAACTGAGTTACTATGGAAATTATGTGAACGTTAACTCGTATGGAAGTTTCACAACACCTATTTCAGTCGAAATCCATGTGTGCCAAATTTTAAACAGAAAATCTTATAAATTTGATAGAAAACAAACATATTATAATGTTTTTAATCTTCTAATCACATGGGGAAGAAAATAATTAATATTGATACAACACCAGCTCGGAAAGTGGCATTACTTTTCCAAACATGTGGTAGAAAAGAAACTAAGTCATTGGCGGCGTTCTTAAATGCGGGACGGAAAACTCTATGGAATTTAATTTCTCACGCGTTTATCGTTTACAGTCGGCATTTATTGCCATTTACAATTTTGAGTTTACAATTTCAATTTACTCGACTGATTTTGACGATGATTTTCCTAGTAGGCAAGGACTATAAATAACTCGGGAGAAAGTGCGATTCTTACGTCATGTTTTTTAAGGCATTCGGCTGCGCCTCGGGCCTCAATTGTGCCCACAACCAGGCTTCACAAAATTAATGTATCTTTTAAAGAGTAATGTATACGCTTCTACAACATCTATCAATAGTTTATCTAATAATTTATATATTTCTACAAAATCTATCAATAAATAAATTCAAACAAATTGTCTAAACCTTTCTACCTTTAGAGTAGAAGCTGTAAATAAATAATGTTGGACAATTCACACAGCATCATCATGTGTATTGCTAATAAGGCTTTCCAAATCAGCGTTTTTTTTTAAAGATAAATCTTAAGAATAGGAAAGGACCTACAGTCTCATTATGCTATAGTCGAAAGTGGTTTACTTGAAGTGTTGAAATCTGGCACACATGGACACAAACAATCACTGTAACATAACGTTCGTGAGTAAAAGTTAAAGTCAAAGTGTGCAGTAATAAGAGTAGATATTTACACCAATCCCGGAACTGCCCAAGAGATGCGCAGCCTACACGGGAGAAAGTGAGGGAGTATGTTAGTGAGTCGTTGATCGTGTTTGCGTAATCGGAACATTATGAAATATTTTGTAATGTCTCGAAGGTTAATTCTTACAGATCCCCAAGTACCGCTCTGAACCTCGAGGTCGGTTACTCGATATTATCGATTCGTCATCGAGACGTTATATTTTTGTAAGGGATTTGCGAAGTTTCATGCTCGCATCAAATCGCATACAAAAAATGAGTTTACGACTTTACACTATCGAATACCAAACTGGGCTCTGACTCTAGCTCAAAAAATTTCGTGCATGTGGTTGGGCCATCATGATAGGTATATTATCATAATACAACATAATGGTAATATGTTTCGATAAATAACAAAATATTCTACCCCATTTAAATGAACGGTACTTGGAGTCCGTACAGAATCCTACCAAGAGGCCGATCAAAATAATCCATTCAGTAGAAGAATCAGGCGCATGTAAGTACCTCTGTATTGGTCATGAGTTTTAGGTTTTAAGATTTCCAGTTTAGGTTTTAACGTAAAGTTTTCTTTGTATGGTAGGTATTTTATTTTACATGTTTAGTTCTGATAACAAAATGTAAAAAATTGTGTATTCCGTTCAATAATAATTGAATCTTGCGTAAAAAAGAAGTACTAATACACACCTGACTCGAAAAAAGAAATAAACATGTGTAGATATGGCTTAATCGAAAGTGCCACCATTTATGACATTTTTAAAAAAACCATTTATATAAAATCTTTTTCGATCACAACAAACATTATAGTGACGCTTTCGATTCCGCAAATAAAAAGGCAAGTATCATTGTCACAGTAGAACATCTAGAAGATAAAGGGCATTACTTGACAGAGCGATAGCGACATCGAGTACAATGCGCCAGTGCACGCGGCCTGCGTTCACTAAAGCAGTAAAACTGTCACGAATTTACTTTTTACTGTTTTCAATGCATTTAATAGACGATTAAGATATTGTCTAATACTTGTTGTTGTTGTAGGAAGCATTATGACAAGTGCTTTATCAGCACCGAATCGGAATTTGAGGACTAGTTAAGAATCAAGTTAAGGATTATGTGTGAATAGGGTATGAGAAGTATTTTTATACCTTAAGTTAAAAAATGGCTAACAAACATTAGCTCATAGTAGAGTAGAGATAGAGTTATTTTGCTACCAAATGGATGTTTGGGAAAGGCATGTTTGGGGAGAGATGATGGGAGACCCTCTCTCCATCTTGTTCCATCTCCCATCGTACTGATGGGGAGAGCAGAATGAAAACGAGTTTTTTGGAAGTAACTCTTTTTCATAATGGACAGCTTAAGGATGCATAATCTAGCTTGAGTGAACACAGGCTCTATTTAAAGAAATAATGTGATTCGATACTGAGAAAAAAAACACGATTAGTGGTCACACGAATAAACATTCAAAGCATAAGTCAGATAGCTAATTACCTGTTTCAAATGACTTTTTAGTACCGATCCTTCTGGCTCTGGTAGTGGGGGTAGGTCTTGATCGCTTCCAGTCGGGCAGATGAGCTTTGTAGCATCTAAGTCGACTAGCCAAATGTCATCAGGTAATCTAGAGAAAAAGATATTTGTAAAGAAATTAAATAATATCAGAAAAAAATCGACTTCAACGGGTCTTGAACCCGCAACATTCACAACATTCCGCAAATTACCTTGAGTGTGAGGGCGCAGCATTATATTAACAAAACCTTTTGTAATTAATTTGGACTATTTCAATGGACATTTTCGCGTAGCCAAAAGACAATCAGATGATACCATCGGTAGAGTACCAACATTGAGTGATTTTACTCTACAATTGAATAACGGAATAATTTTAAACATTTTATCATGTCATTTTTGTCTATAACACCCTGCTTGTGATCATTTACAACCCTGCAAGTCGTCGCTGAGATCTGGAATAGTAATGGACGCCTCTTGTTTTTGAAAGCGCCAAATATATACATGGGAACAACTACCTAAAGTTCTTCTTGTAAGTGAGGGAAATCGCCGGTCTGCCGATTTGGGAAGGCGTCGGAGGCACTAGAAGTTGTTCAGCGCTCTTCTTACAGCTCGGCAGTAAAGGAATCACCGGGAACAAGTACTCTAGAGGGTATAACATGAGATAGGAACAAGTATAGAATCAAAATACCTAAAGTTCTTCTTATAAGTCAGGAAAGTCGCCGGTCTGCCGATTTGGGAAGGCGTCGGAGCCAGTACAAGTTGTTCATACAGCTCGGTAGTAAAGGAATCGCCGGGAACAAGTTCTTTAGAGAACATAATATGAGATAGGGACAAGCAGAGAATCAACATACCTAAAGTTCTTCTTATAAGTCAGGAAAGTCGCCGGTATGCCGATGAGGAAAGGTGTTGGAGCCAGCAGAAGTTGTTCAGCGCTGTTCATACAGCTCGGCAGTAAAGGAATCGCCGGGAACATGTACTCAAGCGGATACAACATCGCCACGAGAGCTAGCACCGACATCGAGAGTGCGTTGTAGTCGCGAGATTGCACGACCACTTTGTTTTCGAGGATTATTAGAGTGAGGACTTTGAGGCATGTGTCAACACCTGTGGGAGAAAAAATATAACTGATTAACTTTAGAAACGCAGTCTTTATCTTAATAAGTCATCATATTGGACCATAAATAATATGCCCACAGCTGAACAAAGGGCCTTGACGATGCCACAATAGAGTACATGCATGCGACTTCAAAAAAAGCTGATTATTTTCATTTGTAGGTATTCTCCATTGATGTAGTAATATAATAACGTGACGTTACCGTTCACCGTTTTGTTATGAAGCTTTTAGCGGGATATCTTTTTTGAAAGAAAGACATTTACAATGCTGTTAAAGACCGGAGTTCGCAATAATGCAAATTTTTTTATTAGCATTTAGTAAATAATACATTTAAGGTATAAAAAATCTTGTCTAGAATCTCTCAAAGAAATTAAGAAACTTCTAACGACGATAGGATAACTTACTTTAATAACAGCAAAGTATCAAGCACTTTAAGCTGAAATAATACAGCTTGATTGGATTTTCAGACTTGTTAGTAGCTGGTTTAAAATCTTTTTTATTCTTAGAACACTTAATAACTGTTATCTGATTTTAAAATAATATAACTTTAAAGAAATGATGCTACTTAAAGTTTGCTTTTAGTTAGAAATCTTTTCTAAAAATAAGTAAATTAGCTGAGCAACGAACTTCATGCATTAAAATAGATTACACCAATCCTCCTCACAATTTTCCACATGCTACAGCCTCCACTGTATTTGTAATGAAAATCCGAAAAAAACCATCACATTTTTGTAAGGTAAATGCAAATTTTGATGAAACTTATTAAACAGACTAACAATTGTAGCAATTGTATAATCTGTCATTTTTTATTTATATCTAGAAGATCGTCCTCCTATAAAAATTATTTCAATTGGAGTTATAATAACCATAGGTGTAAATAAAGTTCACTTACCTAGCAACTCCAATGGCAAATGCAAAGGAAAATCGACCAAACTGAATCTGGTATGATCCGGCAGCGCGAATATCAGAGGAGAGTGGGCAGTAGGAGATAGCACCTCCAACTCCACTCGAGTCTTCCCCGGCACCGGCACCGGAGCGGAAAGGAGACGGAGGATCCATGTCTCTATCTCTTTCACGTCGTGGAGGACTATTGTGGGGGTGTTGTCGTATGATTGCCCGGTTAAGACTGACCATACGGTGTCTCTGTAAGAATGTTTTGGTTAAACTTAAGCAATGATTTCATACAAATTTGAAAGAAAAGATCATCATTCAACATCACATTAAATAAATTTAGATAGACGAGAATTATTTAACATATGAACCAATAAGTAGGTACCTATGTTATGTCCAGTGAACCATTTTGAAGTGCAGATTTAAAGTTGACATTGAATAAATTTATGATTTACCAATAAAATCTATCTTGTTGAAATTGTCCGTGCAAAATGCTGTCAATTCCGATGTCACTAAAGCCAGGCTCAAATAATTTGAAAACACTAAAATGATGCAATTATTTTTATTTCGATCGATATCGTGTATATTTTTTGTAGTATATTTTTTGCGTTTATCTGAATAGATACCAATGACACCAATAAATAAGGTATTCCTTTCTGAAAGAATCAAACTACTTAAGTAGGTACGGTGTTCGTTATTGCAATCGGTATCTTTCGTTTTTTCGGTTTTTTCGGCTAGAATTTAATGCCGCATTCGTAGTCATTCGTGATTACTGAGTCTAATTCCTGACACACCGTCGTCGGCCACATCGTCACCATCAGGTAATACTGTGGTCAAACGAAGGTCTATTGACTAAAAAAAGAGTCTTGTTTGACGTAACAACCATAGAAAAGATAAAAGCTAAAGTAACGACTCCGAATGATGTCGTAGCAACATAAATAATTTTTAATGGCTAAAAAAGACAAATTGTTGCACAAATTTATATTGGCCAAAACGAAGCAATATTGTCTTGTTAACTCATTAACCGTAACTGATCGGGTTGGGATAAATCTCGGCGTTTATCATGCAGAACGTAACTTGGGTTGGCTCAGCCTACTTGGTATTCAAAGTCACGTGCGAGTCTGTCTGGCTTTAAGAAACAAATCCCTTAGGACAGCTTGTATAGTTTAGTTTCATTTATCTGGGGAAACATGTTAAATTAGGTAGGTACATAGAACAAGATGTATTTTTCTATTAATTAGCCTAAAAAGAGGACAAGGATTATATCTCGAAAGGATTTCACCGAAATGTTTACTAAATAGCTTTTATCATGTCCATAACTTATATGTATTATGTTATGAATCACGAGACTTAAAATATCTATCTGCGGCAATTAGTCCACTCTACATTGCATTCATTGTTTTGCTAATAACACCTACCTAAGTTTATATCTCCATAAAATAGGTTATTATAAGCATCAAGTAAGAATTAACTGTGATTAGAGCATGATATGTAATGATTGAGTACCATCATACTTACTGTAACATACCTACTTACTCGTACCTGTGAACGAAGATAGGTACACTTCCTTTTTTAATTTTAAAACCCGAGGAATGTAACATTCGGGTCAAACCCCTACGGGTTTAAAGAGTGTTATAAATTAAGTCCTATGTATATTCTTTTTAAATAAATAAATAAATAAATAAAATAAATAAAATCTATAGGCTATCAGTTGAAAATTTATTTTTGAAAAATGTGTTAGTGCATATCTCAGCTTGCTTCCTATCCTTACCGAACATTACCTGGAAATGGAAAAACACACAAGGTTCGTAGTTAACCCGCTTAAATTCATAAAAACATACATGTATGACGGATTTTCGTTCGAAGCAGATTGAAACCGCGAATATCCGACTTTGTCAGTCATTATCGGCCTGTTGATATCTACTAAAGATGATGTAGGTGGCATCAGTTCGTTCCACGCTGAATATGCTGATATTACAAAAACTAATGTAACACGTGTCTGTCTGTCACATCACAACTAAACTGCTGAGTGGAGCCTTTATGAAAGACCGATTATATCCTGAGTAGAAAATAGAATATTCTACCCAAGAAAAACAAGAGCAAAACTGCCGTCACAAGCTAGTGAAATAATGGTGTACAGTGTACATGAAAATGAAAAAATGAACATATTATATTGACTAACCTCAATATCTGTCTGGAAGCGCCAACCCGCCTCGGGCTAGACGACTCGTTGCAAGCGTCTATCAGCTTCTTCAAGATGAACAGGCATTCGCGGAACGTGGAGAAAAATGGGTGGTGGGACAGCAGGCAGAGAGATGTAAGAGAGTGATTTCTCACGCGCTGGAACAATCAATCAACTGATATTTGTTTTTCAGTGTTAACCCATATCTTAGGGAAATAATTCTAGGAATTAAATATACAAATAAAATTACGGCTGAAGCGGGACATGTTGGTTGACTTGTTGGCGTAATTAGCAACGCAACAATTTCGTACTTCTTGTTAGTGAACCCTGACAAGACGGTATGAAATGACGCCCACTACTGTCATTGACAACTTAATAGGTTAAGGTTAGGCGATAACGTATTACAACGGCTGAAAATGCATGCGTGGGTGAACCCACTCAAATTGATACCTAATTCTAATTCTAATTCAAAGTGGGGGAACTGGGATCTGCACTGACATCTCGCATGGGAGTGTATTGTGCATTGTCAATTGATACCTAGTTTAATTTGTCCAACGATAAACACGGTCTTGAAAACTGTAGGCCTCGGTCCGAGAGTAACGCTGCAGTCGCTCACAGAGACACTCCACTCTTGCAGTATAAACTTAGTTGGTATAGCTATCGTTTCCTCTCAGCTCGTGGGCTCGGAGACTGCTCGCCAGCGCTCTCGGAGTCTAGCGCAGGCGCCAGCGCGAGCAGAAGCCCGGGGGTGGAGTTGCAGTCGCGTTAAGAGTCACTCCACTTAAGCATTTACTTTGTGTCTATTGTAGTATATACCTGTCGTTTCCTGGTGGCTCGTGGGGTCTGAGACTGCTCTTTGCCACTCTCGGATTCTGGCGCCAGCGCTGTTGGCGCAAGCCGAGGTCCGACAGTGGCGCTTCAGTCGAGATCTGAGTCACTCCACTCCAGCAGCCTTTACTTAGTGTCTATATTAGTATATACCTGTCGTTTCCTGGCGGCTCGTGGGCTCGGAGACTGCTCTCCGCCGCTCTCGGAATCTGGCGCGGGCACCGGCGCCAGTCGAGGCCCGAGAGTGGCGCTGCAGTCGCGCTCAGAGTCGCTCGGTGCAACGTTGCTGCTCCTATAGTCACTGGAACATTCCATCGGTTAGAGGTGGTCGTCAGGTAAAAAAGACAGAAGAAGCAAGACGCAAGAAAAAGACAGTTAATACCTAAAAATACATATTTCATCATCATCATTATTATACACCCGTATCTACCATACCCATTGCCAGTGCTCAACAGGAAACTCCGGACAGACCAAACCGGCGGCGACTTCTATTAACGACGGCCAAGACACACTTCGGGTCGCTGAGCCATTATAGGAGTAAGTATCTATCTACCCACTTCTGGGTGTAAGCCTGCGGTCTGTGTCCCTTATATTCTTAGCGGTTATGGGCTCATCGAATCCAGGTTTCGTCTAGAGAGTGGCTTGTGGCAATTTTCGCTATATCATCGACCCACCTAGCAGGTCTACCAGCACTTTGTCCACTTCTTCTATGGGAGTCCAGTCCATCCAGTCCCTACTCAAGCTGCGATCACCACGTCTCGTCAATTAAAGCTATTCGCATAACATTATTTATGTTTAACAAATACATAGATCTCAACAAGTAGTAGAAACTTTACTACATATATATAACAGTAGTTTTTTATAAAATTGTGTATTAAAACGCCTTTAGACCGTTTTTATTTGACAAACGTAAAAATTACTACATAGTAGCATAACTTGTCTATGTTTTAAGTTTTGGCAGGTAAGTGAAAGTTGGTGATGTAGAACTCCGGATAAAGTTGTTCAAACAAAGTTTGAACCGTGACGGGTTATAAGGATTCTCTAGAGAGTATAAAGATACTTTGAGAGTCGATGAGGCGAACGAAGCCCGTAAAGAAAAACATGACGCAAACTTTCCACCGTTTGCGTGTTGTTTTCTTAGCGAGCTGAATTTAGTGAGCGACTGGTGTTAAAACAATTTGCACTTATTTGGTCTTTCTTTTACATCTGGATGATAAATACCTATAGATTGCAAATGGGATATTTAACATGAGTAATAGGTAGGTACATATACATGATACATAAACAACCAAAACCAGAACAAAATCTGCAGA
Source organism: Eupithecia exiguata (assembly GCA_947086465.1). Classification (NCBI taxonomy): domain Eukaryota; kingdom Metazoa; phylum Arthropoda; class Insecta; order Lepidoptera; family Geometridae; genus Eupithecia; species Eupithecia exiguata. The sequence goes on along the minus strand of OX352232.1, from coordinate 4,418,515 downwards.
TCGTAGAAACATTGGTCTTACGGCGGGAATCGAACTCGCACTCTTTTGCACCGCAAGCGGACTTTCATCCGCTACGCTATTGAGGATGTAGCTACATTCAGCAGTGGAATAGATACGGGCTGAAATAATAATGATAAAGTTTTGCAATTCAGATAAAACTTCAATCACCTGGAGAAAGCCGAGTCGGAGCTCTTCTCCATAGACTTGCGCCAGGATTCGCGTCGCAGGATGCTGCGTTGCGGCGCCACCGTCGCACGGTCCACCGCGCGGTAGAAATTCACGCATATTCCGTACCGCGTCTTACCTAGTGACGAGTAAACCAATTTGACCAAAGAGTAAAGTATGTAATTCTGTAATTCTTTATTCTACACACATAAATACATAGCATGAACTTATTTAATAGGTTATGTACGTACACAGGCGAGCTTATCCCTTTTGGTCGGACGCCCTCCCCGGTTGACAGAAGTATACCATGTCCAGTGGTAGGAGAAAGTCATCGTGGAATCGTGTTTTGAAGAATGAACTCTATCACAATAGCCATACGTACCAGAATCCTTGTCAGTGAGCGTGAAGACGAACGACGAGGTATCTCTAGAAGCTAAATGGCCGGGAGCGCGCCTCGGCCCAGCCGAGACGCAGCCCTCCGGTTGGCAGAAGTATACCATGTCCAGTGGTAGCGGAAAGTCGTCATGGTTTGTGAGCGGGTATCGTCTGAGAAGCTCCGGTGCCTGAAAATAATCAGCTGGTAAGATAAGGAAAAGAGGATAAGTCCCTAGTTTATGGAATGCTTGATAATATAGGGTCATTCTTGAAAAGTGGCTAGATTAGATTGTATAGTGCTGATGAACCACAAAAAAATATACAAAATTGTAATTCAATAGATAGGTGCCCTAAAAATACATTTAAAATTTAAATTTTCTAGTTGCACGCGTAACTCGACGATAACGCTGACGTCAGTTTGCTGTGTGATACCTGAACAAATGCGCTAATGTTGCTGATGACAGTTAATATTTTTTAGTTTTACTAGACACAGCCGTAAGTAGGACATAATAATATTTTGCCTACTATTTAATGGTGTTTAAAAACAGATAAAAAAGCTGAAAACTTTGAATTGTATAAAAAAAAATATTTTGTTATTTTATGAACTAAAACTTACATTTTCCGACTACTTTTAGCATAATATATGCCATCTCAATCATTTTAAAAGAAAAGGCGCCGAAAAGGCGCCAGTAATTTCCATTATTGTCATGTTTTGCGGCCAGCAATAGTCCATTCTGTTTCAGGTGCAAATTCTTACCATAATTTATGAACCAAGCTGGTTAATTTAATTTTTTTTATGATTTTTATTTTTTGTTTTTGTTTAAATTACTCCCGTTGTTTGGGTTAAGCACTGTATAAGTACAAGTCTTGGTCTGCAATGACTGCCCTGTAGCCAACAGGCAGTCATTGCAGACGTTATGATGCCCTCAAGCTAAGCTTGCTATGGTTTCGGCCTAGCTTAGTCATCATTGCAGCCCTTGCTGTCCGCGCTATTTCAGTGTGTCCTTCAATGGCTGCAATACTGACGTGCGCTACGCTGCGCTTTCAGCAATCATCATCACGACCAGCCACCCATAACTGACCTCCTCAGTAATATACTATTCATGATGTAAACAGAAAACGCTTTAATTCCTTTACCAACACTATTAATCTCTACAATCACTTAGCTGAATGAAACTCACGTTTCATGTCTTCCAACAAGACAAATGACATTGGAAACCTTTTACAGGCTTTACTTCCCCATTTCTCGCTTCTAAAAGGGATAAAAGGAAACCTTGAGCGATAGTCGTACTCACCTGAACAGGGGCTAGTCCCTTCCCGGAAGTATAGGGCCGCGCCCCGACTATCGTGAGGTAATCGACCAGGCGTGGGCAAAGCTGCTGTCTTTGGACATCCATCGTGAATACGTAGCTTACAGGAGTTTCTACTCATTATAAAATATAGTATTGCTTTTCATAATTATCACTGTTTCTGAAAAAAAATACATATAATATAGGTACAGTATATGTCAGAACAAAATTATAGGTGCCATCAATAGAATATAATTGATGCATTCATATTAAAATACATCGGAATTTCCACGAACGAATCCTTTACTTTCAATTTCATTTTATTACGGACAACAATTTGTAAAATTTCAAAGAATTTAATATAAACACATCATTAAGTTATGAATGGTATGATTAAATCAATAATTAATTTGCAAGAATAGGTATTTTACACAACAAAAATACATTGACGGACGAAACGTAGGCGTAGTTCGTGGAAATCCCTCAAAGCAAACAAGGCGTAGGCACGCCAATCGAACAAATATGATAAGAACATCATGGGGCCAAATCAAAGGCTGTGAAACTACCATGGTCTCGGCTACGTAACGCATAAGAACCTAATTGGTTTCCATTTGAGGGCTCTAATACTTTTTTCTAACTTAGACGTAACGATAAGCCCACTGACAAATAAATTGGAATACTTCCAAAGCAAAACGTTCCGATCTGACAAAGTTTTCAATTATAAATGAACGCTATTATCCGAGATCCCCTTGAACCATTGCCTTGACACAATTCCCCGGAGAACTGCCAACCTCGCAGGTGCCAAGCCATTTTATTCCTTATACCTAACAGATGTAAGCAGGTATTCTACAAACATATTCAGAGTATCGAATAACTCAATCATATTACGAGTCCCGAGTCGAAAAACCTATCAAATTGTATTGCAGCTATCAAGAAAGTTATAGATATTGGCTCTACAAGTACACAAAGGGTAAACCCATGTTATCCGAAATGTTGGAGGCACAAGTCTCTACGTCGTATGATCTACTCTGTGGCAGAAGGTCGGTGCGTTGACCTTGAGAGGAACCCTCGTATGGCCGCGCCCACATGAAGGCTAGCGTTTAATTAGATTCTGGATGTGATGTGACTCCATTAGAAGCTGGTTTTAGGGAACGAAGGCAGTTTTATGAGTGCTTTATTGGATTGGAGCTTTAATAAGGCATTATTTTCAAACTATTTATTTCGTAGCCTGATTGTTGCTCGTTTGAACTTTTCTTTTTAATCTACTACGGCAAAGCCAAAACGATATCGATGCGACTCTTGCGCCGCGGGTTTCGAACTTTTGTCAACTAAACAAACACTCCCTATAGGTTATCTCGCTATGAGGTGAACATCTACGAACAGTCGGTAGGTTACACACATTTCAGAACCATTCCCGGTTTGTGTTTTCAGCAATCTATGTATGTTTGAATTTAAGTCTGTCCAATCCATCCGCCATCCATTGTATTCCGATGTTATTGAACGATTTGAGACGAACGATTTTTCAATAGATTTGTTATCAATGTGACTTTATTTACTACATTTTATATGAGTAACATCAATAAGTACGAGATTTTACAATCAACGACGATTGAGTCTCTTGCAAATTATCAGACTGTTTTTGATTTTTTACAAACAAATATTTACAACTTCAAATCGCCTATTCCCGATTGTCCCTACCCTCTACGTTCCTACTAGGAACAATCGGGAAAAATATTCCCGATCGTTCCTAGTAACGCAGGGAGAAAATTGCTCGTGTTCCTACCTACTGTTTTGCCACCGAGACAAATACTGAAAAATGGTTGTATATGCATTTGAAAGTTGTTTGAAAGTTCATTTATAAAATACCCAATGCCACAGATGAAATAATGTTACTTCGTAAGCCATGCGTTATAAAGGTTGTAGGTAGGTACATATTACTTTACATACGATATCACTGTAACTGTAACGCGTCATACGACGCGTGGGTGAGACCGAATGGCAGATAAAGCAGTAAAATATACAAATAAACGCCCTTCGTATCATAATATTAAAATGAACTCGTGATCATATTAAGGCGGTAGGTACCCCGACTCACACTACGCCGCCACCTATTATATTTTACTATTACGTCAAACAAAGGAATTTTAAAAAAACCATTGGGCAGTTTGCGATACCTATCATGTTTTTAATACATCTGTAATAGTTTTAATTAATATGCAGAGATGCGAAAGCAGAAGTTGGTGACCACCAAGAGCAACTGCGCATCTCTGCCTAAACTAGAGAAATTAAAATGTTGCAGAGGCATTAAAAAAAGCTTGATAGGTATCACAAACTGCCCAAAGGCGGCGGCGCTAGTGTGCGTCGGGGTACCATTTAGTCATAAGTACTCGTAGATAAGTTGGAAAAGTTCTTAGCTCAGAGCATCGAAAATATCCTAAAGATAAATATCGTTATAAAGAAAGGTTCGTCCTCTGACATTTTACAATGTAGGTACCTAAGAAAAGGTTATTTGTTTTCACATCACAAGCTTTTATTTATCTTGCCCTATTAGTGTTGTACGCGCGGTTGTGGGACCAATCCAGCGGCTCAATTTAAGACGCGTGTCTTAGCCGATTGAGCTGTTTGGCATACTTATGTAAGTTCGGTGACAACGCAATTTATGGTACCATCGAGCTGGTCTGATGATGGAGACAGAAGGTGGCTATAGGATCTCCTAAACGAAACGAAGTAACCCAGTCGAGATCGGGTTTCTTGGATTTGTCTTCCCAAGCATTTAGATTTTTATTTTATAAAGGTTTGTTTTTAAATAAAAATATTAATAATATTTTTTAGTGTTTTAATCACTACAAATACGAACAATTTCTTAGAACATAACGATATTTGTGCATTGCGGAATAATCTTTTTACTAGAACAAAAATTACTCGGATTTTTTTACGCGATCAGAACACATTATTAATGTAAATATAAGCGGAGTAAATAAAAGTGATAAAAACCCGTTGAATAGTTAATTTATATTATAATGTACCCACTCAGAACTTTGTCTACTACTTACAGTTTCAATCCAACATTAAATTTCAGTGCTTACTTTCAAAATAACTAGCCTGAAGGCGTATTAAATGCAAAAATTTCCTTTTAACCTACAGATTTGTTTTTCTTACATTCTATATCCAAGTTGTCCTAATTGCCTCAGTAAATGCCTCAAAGCTGTATATTGACAGTACTAATAAATCGTATTCAGAGTGCTTGCTCCCATCCACCCACCCGCCCGCCCGCCTTTGAAAAGGCGGGACGGGCGTACGGCGTAATCATGAAAAGCTTGGTGAAACGTTTTTATACAAATAGTCGGTGCACATTCACTAGATATCTAGACAGAATGAAATTTCTAAATGTATGAACGAATAGCTGCTTATTACGTAAGTGTTGCAAAATCATGTTTTAATTTTCTATATTCAAATCATTCCAAGACATTAATGGTATTGGTACCTAGTGAATGACATTTTGCAATTTTTTTTGATACGCGTTACGCGACCGTAATAACCTGAAAGTAACCCGTCCTAAGGTTTTTGCTACTATACTGAGTAAGCCTCTCACCGGGCGGGGGTACTAATTTATGAGAAATATAAAGTCCCAAAAAATATTATTGTTTTCACTCGTTATATTTCTTTTCATTATAGTTATTAGTTTACCCATTTATCGCTTAAGTACCTACTAATATGAATAGTTAGCTAGTAATTTCGCACGAAATAAATCATACGGAATCGTTCCACCTTAATAGAATCTTTTAATTTGGAAGGGCCTATCTAGGTAGATGTAGATACAGGAGAAGCCATTTAAATTGAAAGGATCCAATATTTGCCGACGTGAAACATTTTCGCGAATTCTGAATCGTGTCAGCTTATTTTGCGAGTCTTTAATCTAGGTAAAGCTCGCGCAGTAGGAGAGGTGGGTACAGATGGAAAATAGGGTGACTTGGGCTCGATTATCACAGAGTAAACTTAGGAGAAAAATTGTGATATTTCGCGTAAAAATTTGCAAAATGTGTAATAGGATCATTAAAACGAAATGTTTCTCCATATCAGTCATAATAGGAACTAATATGAATTTAATGTACCTACCTAATGTTTAATGCCTGTAATGCTCTATACTAAAATCTTCAAACCCCCTAAATGAAGTAAATTCATAATTAATATAATTAATGTAAATTAGAGTTCATTAATTTCTAATCCATAAGAACGTTATGAAAATTATGAGCTTAACTGATTCATTTGGTAATAACCCAAGTAGCAAAATAGATCCAATAACTGTCTTCAAGACTACAGTTCAACACTCCAATAACATTCTACTAGTATACTACAACGCTGGATTTGGGCGCATTTATTGGAGCACAAGTTCTTGTTATGCTCCCGCAATGAGCTAACAGAATGCTAATAAGTCTAATTACTGTCTTGCACCAGTATCTGGAAGCACTAAAGCTCATTTAGCTGCCTTGACGAAGATTACTACTGGTAAAAGTACTCCTGTTGTTATCTACTTCTAGTTCGTTTCAAGTGTAATTATGCTATTAACGTACTTTTTTTTCAATAATTTGTAACACATTTTACAAGCTGGCTGGGCAGGCCAATTCTTTTTTGTTGCTGATTTGTGTGCAGTGTTTACAACGTAAGTAATTTTAGTTATTGTTTCATGTAGTATTTATTTAAATGAAAAAAGCTTAGCTAGAATACAATTTAACGTGTGGCAAATCTATATTTACTGTAATAGTGTACCTACAGTGTTAGGGCTAATTTTTTAACGCGCTTACATAAATTGATTATTAAGCCATTTAGTGTAAAAATATTATCAAGCACATAATTATTGTTTTTTGATCATTCGCCATGTTTCAAAATATGCTCTGTATCAAGACATTTATAAGACCGTAATAGGTAAAACTACGCTAGATTTACTCTTAGTTAAGATTAACTCGCCACCATGTTGAATCAAATTAGAGTTCCTCAATTGATATCTGAACGCAACGGCTAAACATTTTTTATATAATTTGTTTTCTTTATCATATGTGTCATAAACAATTATTCTTTAATTAAATATTGATTTAACATTATTAATATGGGTAGGTAATATTAGTCCGCTTTGAATTATAACAATTTTGCTGCCGCTGCACTGTTTCGATTCGTAAGGGAAGGGGTAGGGGAGGAGGGCACGGGCGGGGATGCGAGAGACGGTTAGTTAGTAGTTGTTAATATTGTGAAAAAGTTAATATTGTGAATGTAAACTAATCAAACTATTAATAATCGATAGAGAAATTGTCAACGTTGCTTTGTATTTTAACTGATTACTGGTATTTTGGTAGTACCTAGGTACATATTTGTTGTGAAACTGAGTAATAACTTTGGTTATAGGTCTCCTGGCGTCGTTTGAAAAAGAAAACAGAGATGCCTTTTAAAATTGTGGAGGCAATAGAAAAAGGCAACACTGAATTGTCTTGCGTCCAACAACAATGGGAACGGGATGGAACTTTATACTGGCCCCGAAAACAACACTACAGGTTGCAACGGGATGAAACAAGCCAACCAGATGATAATTGACAACAGTTTAATTGTATTTTGAAAAGGCAGAACATTAAATCACTTTCGAATTGTACGGAACCCTCCAATAAATTGCTGGTTCCTGCTTTTTCAGAACTTGCTTCAGATGATAGCTTTTGCGTTACCGATTCTGCGTGTCTTTTATTTACAGTTCTTCTATAAGCTCCACTTCTTTTGAAACGTTTCCATTCTTGTAAATCCATTGTAATCAATGATAAATAATATTTGCAGTGTCTCAAACCGAGCGACATGTAAAACTGGTAAACAGCATATAGTATTAGCCTAGCGCTTTAAAAGATTATTTACTCTTACAGAATCTTCTAAGCGTCTTTATTAAGACTACATCGCCCTCATACTTATAATGATCTCAGCTAAATATATGCTAAAATCTGGGAATCTTATACAATGCTAGTATAAAACTAAATTGCTGCATATTTGTAATGATCTCAGACAAGTATATTATAAATTCTGAAAATCTTACACAATGCTTTTATAAGACTATAATTTTTGTAGGACTATTTAAACTTTGTCAATACACTTATGAGATTACATGTCTTGTAATTATCCTATAAAATAGTGTACTACTAAACTACAAGATTGTTATATTAGTGAATTTGCTCTAGAGAGTAAAAATGCTTGCGCAATACTATTATAAGCAAAGATGTCTTAACAAAAGCCATTAAAAGAGCATTTTTAGTCTAATTTTACCTATTGTATTTTATTATAGGATTTCCTTGCTAGTTGGGAAGTAGTCTAATTTTCTTTAGTTAAACGTTATTAGATTATGTAAGTAAGTTTCTATAAAGCTGAATATCTCATTCCCTTATTTATTCTGAACCAATCATTAAACATCCAACTTGGTGTACAGTCAGCTGCGGAAATATGTATACAATGCCATGTTTTCAATTTGACTGAATAGTAATGCATGATAATTTTGGTAATTTATTTTACCTCATTTTGACAAGTACGATGACTACTTTCTACGTAAAATGTGTTCACCGACTTTTATTTGAAAAGTTCTGAGTAAAATAAAAGTGAAAACTTAGGAGTGTGTACATATCTGAGCAGCTGACTGTACAATGAGTGCAACGGTTAGGTACGTATAGTATATATAAGAGCATGTAAAATTAAAATATTACAGTTAAAATGCCGATGTTCAAAACCTCTGAAATTACAATACGTAATAGGGACGTTTAAGTGCAACACTATCAAAATAAAACCGGCTAAGTGCAAGTCGGACTCTCGCACGAAGGGTTCCGTACCATTATCTATAAAAACGGCAAAAAAATCACGTTTGTTGTATTACACGTAATAAAATAAATATTTAAGGGGGCTCCCCCCCCTTAAATATTTATTTTATTACGTTTTTTAGTATTTGTTGTTATAGCGGCAACTGAAATACATCATCTGTGAAAATTTCAACTGTTTGACTATCACGGTTCATGGGTTCATGAGATACCGCCTGGTGACAGACGGACAGAGGAGTCTTAGTAATAGGGTCCCGTTTTAATTTTAACCCTTTGGGTACGGTACCCTAAAAACAGCAGTGTGTGGGTAATGCTAATTCTGTCCTACATTATATTATCGCACCAGCATGTTCGACATAATGGCGAGCCGTTAAAAGCAGATAGTGATAGTGAAGTAGATACCTACTCCACTTGGTGATAATGATAAGGCTCTATGGCGCTTAGTAGGTATATCTGGTTTATGGCTCTACTCTTCGATCTACAACCATTTTAACAACACGTAGGTAATTTCAAGTATACGAGTGTTTTTATGGAGTACCTAAATAAAATACAAATTAAGTTTATTTTTGATGAAAAATGTAGATTTATAGAATCCCGTTAATATTAAGTTTTTAGGGTACCGTACTTCAAAATGAAAAAGGATTCCTTAGGATCACTTTGTTGTGCGTCTGTCCGTCTCTTCGTCTATCGACCCTGTTTTCTCAGGAACGCGTGGAGGGCGTTGAGCGGAGTTGAAATTAACATCAAATACTCAAGTTTGTATCCTCATGAGATTCGGCAAGAAGCAATGACTGCACAAGTAAAGAAAAAAGTCCGAAAACCGTACATTTTTAATTTATTCACTAATAATTAATAATTGTTGATGCTCGCCATATACCATAACCTCATTGACGACCTCTGTGGCGCAGTGGGCTAAGGTCTGCCTGCGACGCAGGAGGTTGCGGTTTCGATTCCCGCCTCAGCGACGTTTTATTTTATCATATTCATGATAAAATAAAACGTCAAGCGCGATTCGGACTCGTGCACCGAGGTTTCCGTATAATTATAAGACCTTGTTTCTTGTCAAATATAATTCTAGATCAAGAGGAAGTAGGTACCTTACCTACCCTAAAGGTTTTAGTTCCTTGCGAGAATATTTTTTTGTTTTAAGTACTACAAATTAAGGGTAGGTACTTGGATTTTTCCCCTCACTTGTGCTATAAAGCCTTTCTTCTTGAAATTTCATGATTCTAGATTAACGTAAAGTACCCGATAGGTTATAAATAAATAAATAATGCTGGACAATTCACACAGCATTATCTAGCCCCAAGCTAAGCAGAGCTTGTGTACTAGACAACTGATATACATAATATAATACAATACATAGATAGATATTTTTTATTATACATAGAAAACGACCAGAACACCCTGCACAAATCTCTGCAGATCGTATACACATTTGTCCCGAGGCGGGAATCAAACCCGCAACCTCGCAGACCTTCGCCCACCGCGCCACATCCGTCGTCACATAGTATAAAAGACTTGCCAAGTGCTTATTTTCCGAGTCTAAAGAAATAAAGTTATTGAAACCTGAAATCTGAAGGGCTGGCAGTTTACCTAGTCTTTAATATTTCTACCAGTAACCAAGCTGAAGAGAAATAGAAAAGCGATTTACGTCTGCCGTAGGTTAATATCAAAACGTTTTGATGTTTCACTATTAAGACTAAGCACGTATAACAAATATTGATTTCCTTGTAAAGTATCAGTGAAGGTTGGTAGCAGTCTACTCCAGCCTCAAGACTACCAGCAAGCACCAAGTACATAGACACATATCTAAGATTCTATCTAGAAGAGCTTCTCAAATGAAGGTTTCCAATTAGTTACGTCACGTGTTCGTCAAAATGACGCACTTGATCCACTTTCCGAGACCATGAAAAATAACTACTACCAGCTTAAACGAACAAACGTATTTTTTGTATTTGTCTAGTCTTACCTTAAAGTTAAAGGTTATTTCTCCATCTACATAGTAGTTTGCACAGTTTTCACGAAAGATTCAGGGCCGTAAAGCCTACACCGCTGGCTGATCGAGACTGAAGTGGTAACATGCGCGACGCCCACGCTCGATAATGCCGCCCGCCCCTCCGACCCCTTGACACAGTTTGTGTTATGCAGTAGCACTAGTGAACCTGCCCTACGCGATAACGTAATGCCGGGTACAGACCAAGCGAACAAAAGCGAGGGAAGGCTAACCATATATCTATATAACATATAACTATAAAATAAATTAATCATATCCTAGGTCTAATTTCCTTGTGTTTAAATACCTACCAATTGGTTATACGATTGATGGTTGACTAATTCGGAAATGAAGTGTCTTTTTGATTCTGCTTCTTTAATCCCTTCGGGCTAATGCATAAATCAATAAAGGCTTGATTGTAGGAGTAAAAGAAACATCTAGCTTTTTAAATTATTTTTGGCTTTAGTTGGTACTTAGTTTTCGAAATAGCATCATTACTACCACAACGAAAAACGGTTGATAACAATTTTGTAAGGACATCGGTCTAAGTAAGTGTATTTTATAGCTCGGTCACATGGTCACTAAACTGGTAAATACCAGTTCCGAGCTTAAACCATGCTAAAATTTATACGAAAAGTAGCCTTCTGATAAGTTTTGATGATGAATGAAAAGATGAGAATAATTTAAACAATAATGTTACAAAATACTTTACTGTTTAAATTATTCTGTGTACCTTGCACTACCCAAGGACGAACACAGTCCCCGAAAGATATCGTAAGGGGAACAATATAGGATATATCTGTTGATAACCAGAGCAATATCTACGGTGTTTTAGTACCGCTTAAACTGTGGTGGAATGTCCTTATTATTATTATTAATTTAACTATAAAATTTACAAAAAATTTATTAATCCGGTCAGATTGTCCAACCAGGTTAATATAGTCCCCAATATTTTTCGGAAATTTTAAATTAGTTGGGTGTAGGTTCATGTTTAGCTATCTTTAAAAAATAATTACATTAATTTGAAGGAAAACCAGAGGCTTATAATTATCAATTTAACAAAAATTGTATATACAGAGTGCTCCGAAACTCAACGTCAAGTCCTAAGGTTTTTATTTTTGGGATTTATAAATTTCAACGTCAAGTATTTCTACAACGTATTTCTATAATTAGCCTAGCTTGTGTTATTATAGGTCTAGACCAAAATTAAATTATTATCCGTCTCATTTGCACTTGTTGAATTCAATATTTAATAGGTGAAATATACTGTTATAAAGGTGTGGAACTGTTTTGATTTTAGGTCTTATTTCAGAAAAACTAAATAATATTAATCTTTGAAGGTAAAAAGTAATGCGATTTATACAATCTTGAAACCTATTTTTGTGGACCTTTTTTCAGTATGATGTTTCAAATATAACCTATTGAAGATGATTGATGCATAAACTACTATTTTTTTAATATGATGATTATGTTTTTTCGCTCTAAAATGAATGAATGAGTTATTTGAGTGTGTAGTAGGTACATAAATAAAAATCAAAATATTGTTTGGCACCGGCCAGATAATTTATGATCTTCAGTAAAAAGCCTATAACTCACACCATTGGAGATAAACCCATGATATTTTTGGTTTTTCGGGGTCGTCAAAAAGCCACCTGTCCTCAACTTTCGGCTTGATGTTGAGTTTCGGGCCACCTGGTATACCAGAGATCATATCGAAGGTTTTCACGGTTACATTAAAAAATATGATAAATTCCAGTAGACATTAAAATAGGAGTGTAAAATAAAGAGTGTAAAATAAAATGCTGTTCTGGAAAATAAAACGAATAAGTTGTAATAATATAAATAAATATTTTATTTTTAATGAAAACTATAAAACATTTCTTTGAATCTTTCATTTTCCAGTGTCTTCTTTGAGGGACACCGTTCTGTTGAACACGATCTGTAACAAAAAGGGCAACCGAATTATTAATTCCGTTTACATTTCAATGGGCTTAAAGGCCTGTAGGTACTTGGCATATTTTGTATAAGCCGTCGACGCACTTTCAAGGGATTAACGGAACACCCGCTTAGCAGTTGTTATGCACAGACATGTTGAGTTCAGTTAAACACTTATAGGCGAGTTACTTGTGCGAATAGGATAGCATAACAATGCTATGTCCCGCCCGCTCACATGAACGCGAAAAAGTTTTTGGGAAGTTGTAAGCGTAAAAATGAAATGTCAGTTTACGGCAAGAAAACTACAATAGTAGATTAGTAGCCAAGGGCTGTAAGGCATCAATTGCAGCCCGAGATATTTAGGCGCACGAGCGCAGCGAGGGCGCCTATAGTTCGATTGGTTGGATGGATATAGTTCGATTGGATGGAGTGGGTTGGAATTGTTGCTTACACCCGAGCTAACTACTCTGCTTTACATCTCGATTGTGAGGTAAGTAGAAAAAAACCGGCATTACAAGAATAAAACGTTTTTCATTGAATCGGGACTGCAGCTTATATCTTCATCACTTGAAGAACTCATGTTTTTTCCTAATTAGCACGTAATTATCAAAAAATCCCAAAAACAAACAATATAGTAAAAGTTTTCTATTCCCGCCTTTTTTGATTAAAAATAACCAAGTAAAGAACTTTTTTTTTTTTTAATAACGAAATTGATCTTCGCCGTTCGATATTTAAAATTGATGACTATTATTCTCACACGAAGACAAGGCTGAATAGCAAAGCGACCTCTTTGGTCATTAGGCTGAATGCATGATGTCTATTGCCAGTATGATGATTAGATTATGTACGCGAACTTTTTGAAAGAGAGGTGTTTTTAGGGTTCCGTATCCAAAGGGTAAAAACGGGACCCTATTACTGAGACTCCGCTGTCCGTCTGTCACCGGGCTGTATCTCATGAACCGTGATAGTTAGACAGTTGAAATTTTCACAGATGATGTATTTCTGTTGCCGCTATAACAACACATACTAAAAAATAGCATAAAATAAATATTTAAGGGGGCTCCCAAACAACAAACATGCATTTTTTGCCTTTTTTGTACATAATGGTACGGAACCCTTCGTGCGCGAGTCTGATTCGCACTTGGCCGGTTTTATTTTTAATTACATACCGCCCTATGGCTTTTCTAGCTACATTATTACCCTAGAGCGCTAATTAGTCACCTACAAGCCCCATTTGGAGGTAATAAGAACCTACTTACCGAACATGAGAGATGTAAAACATATTAGTAAGAAACTGGCTTTAAACCAAATAATTGATCCTATAAATCAAAACAAATGCCATTTCATTAGACCGCAGGCTTCCTATGTGCGAAAGAGTGCACTTTCATGAATTTTTTATCATCTTTTTAGGGTTTCGAGACGGTTTCGAAACCCATATGGTCTCGCTCAGTCCGTCTTTTTTCCCCCTCTTAAATATCTCAGCAACTATACCGCAGTTAGCTCTAAAAAAATAATAGGTAATCCTGTTTTGACAATATCTTAGTGATGAAATAAAAATATTTTATTCGTGTTACAAAATAATAAATCGGATTGTTATAATTTATGATGAAAATCAACAGTTTTAAGAGTTTTGAATTGAGTTAAATAAAATAATATTATAATCCAAACTCCCCTTTTTCTCATCTTCCTCCCTCCCTTTTTCTCCTTGGCCTCAGGTCGGTAACTCCCTACACAAATGTAAGGTTAATATGTTGCAGTTTACGTGTGCTGATTTTGCTAGTTTTGAATCACTTGATTAGATTTATTATAATTAATTTTGTTTCTTTGCCCTGTATAAGTTAGAACTAATCTTTATCGATAAAGTTACTTTTGTAAACAGGATTCAAATAAACAATTTTGTATTTGTATTATCCGAAGTATAGAGGAGTCTATACTTCGGATAATACAAATACAAAATTATTTATTTGAATCCTGTTTACAAAAGTAACTTTAGCCAGCTTACAATAATCATTTACGTTGGAAGATATTACAAACTACACAACGTTTCTACTCCTATTCCCAATCCGATCGTATACAAAAGAAAAACATAATGCCCACGGGTAATCTTCATTTCGTTTTTCTCGGACAGAACCGAAATAAATTGATAAAATACGTGCGCAAAATAAAAAACAAACATTATTACTTACATTCAGGATGAAATCACATAGACTATGAGCGTGCCACAGTTTTGTAATCACATCACAGTTCATTTAAGAGCGCGCTTAATGCAAAAAAATTTGAAAATGATAGGCATAGGATTTCGCGTTCATAGGAGCGGGACAGAGCAGAGCAACGTCAGTGCAAAAATTAAGTTTTTGCTTAATATCTATTGACTATTCAAAATATAAGCATTATAGAGAAAAACTAAACCATTACCTAAATATAACATAGTCTGACTATGTCATTCGCAAAAAATAATGTGATGGCTGATAATTTAGAGCATTTCAATTAAAAATGTTTTTTTAAACCAGTTTATATTCATAAATTCTATTCGATTACTCGACTTTTACAGGTTTTTATCGTATTTTTTAATCTGAACCTACGAACAAATATTATTTATTCGTAGATCTGAACATTTACGTTCGTTACCATAAATCTAAGTGTTTAAAAATACATAATGTGCTTCATTTTTAAATTCTATTCGATTACTTGACTTTTACAAGTTTTTATCGTATTTTTTAATCTGAACCTACGAACAAATATTATTTATTCGTAGATCTGAACATTAACGTTCTTTACCATAAATTTAAGTGTTTAAAAATATATATTGTGCTTCATTTTAGCACTCAGCCTCAAATAAGAGTAGAACTCTAGCTCCCTTGTTAAGTTTGAAGCTAATTTCTATTAATATATCTCACGATCGTCGAAATATCAGTAAATTCGGTAAAAAAAACGAGATAAAATCCCATCAAAAGGTACTAATAATACTATCGTTATCCATCAAACTGCGAACTCTAAAAGGGGATTCCCTAAAATCACGAAAGCTTGTACATAAATCAAAGAAGTTGGTAATAAAACGGAAACTTATTGCATTTCATTTCTAAAGATATTGCAATGAAATGTCAAAATCTATCAGACTCTTACGTCCACTGCAGAACGTGCCACATGGATTTTATCATAATTACTACAGGCAGGCGGATTGCTGATCGTAGTAAATGTTAACAATACGATGAAGGAAACTGCTGCCCTTTCTTTGCTAGGATCCCTTAGGCTTAGATCTCTTGCGACATCAACGGGTCGGGTTCAATTCTTAGACCGCGATCGCCACGGCACTGAATGATATGAAACTTCTACATAGTTTATATAAAACACTTACTTTATCGGCAGTAGTGTCCGGATCTACGGAGAAGAAGCCGATCCTCTCGAACTGGAACTTGTCGTAGACTCGAGCTCCGGCCAGCGAGGCGTCCGCGAGGCCGGTGGCGATCGTCAACGTGTCCGCGCGGCAGTCGGAGAGGAAACCACCCGGGACCTCGGCAGTGTCTTCGGGATTCTTGTGTTTGAACCTGGTGGAATATTAATCCTATTATCATCATCATCATAATAACCATGCTCGTCAACTGACGACCTCCTGTGGCGCAGTGGGCGAAGGTCCGTCGGCGACGCAGGAGGTTGTGGTTTCGAATTCCGCCTCTGGAGAAATATTTGTACGATCTGCAGATATTTTTTCCGGGTGTTCTGGGTATTTTCTATGTATGATAAAAATGTCTATTTATAAGTAGTATTAAGTACTTATTATCAGTTATCAAGTACCTACCCATAACACAAGCTCTACTTATCTTGGGGCTAGATGATGCTGTGTGAACAGGCATGATGACTGGTTTTGATAAACTACTCCGAGATGTTTTTAGACATCTACATTACAAAATAAATCATATTTCTGCAAAAGATGGCCATTGAAAGAAAAAATTAGCTTTTCAAATTGGAATTTCAATTTCGCTTTAAACCCTATAAAAAACTAGTGATAAATGAACATCTGATGATACAGAATAAGGAAAAAAACTAACTTTACCATAGATATTCTATGCCTTTACATTACATATTGTGACGTCACAAATCAGTATTCTCCGATTGATGTTCAACGTGTCATGGCGGATTGCTGTATTTTGTTGTTATATTTTTTTCATAATAATAATCCTCCATCAAAATAAAAAATATAAATAAATAAGGCTTAGGTATAATTGTGTAAATATTTAATTTTGGTGATTTTTAGTTTCTTTCATCATCCCTATTCTGTTGTAATGTAACCTTTTCCACGTCTAACGGCTGAACGGGTCTTAATGGAATTTGGCAGGGTGGTAAACGGTATCCTGGGGACGAACATAGCGAACGAGAGACACCTTCTAACTGCTCAGATCTCGTCTCGTCTCAGAGTTGTAAGTAAAAAATTCCAGGCGAAACTCATTTATGTAAGATTGGGCTTATTAGCACAGGACCGCGAAAAATGGAAGGGGGATAGAAACCCATTTAATTTTCCGCCCGTGAGACGAAAATAGATAATAACTCGGCGCAACATCATATTTCCATTTTATATTAGAATGCGTGAGCCTAATTTTAAGATTAACGGTTATCATTTTCAATTTAGTCATTACGTTCGTTCGTTTTGATGGTTCCTTATGTCAATAAATTTTCTGTAGAATGGGAATGTAATTGTTAAAATACTTTATTTTGAATGGCCTACACTCCCGTAGGCTTATTTATCCCCCAGTAGAAAAATCCGGTTGTGGATGATGATTCTCGTGAAATGATGGTCTGGTTTGATTGGTTCGTTACTTGACAGTTGAGTGAAATTTGGCAAGGACGTAAATGGTATCCCGGAGACGGACATAGGCTACTTGAAAAGCGCGTGCGAAGTCGCAGGATCAACTAGTTTTATATAAAATCCCTGAATAAAAAGTAATTCCGAGAAAAGGCTCTCTTTCACATACATTCTCTACCTACGTAATACGAGTACAACAACCTTAAAACTGATGTAATTTTTACTCTTTTGATTTGGCACCATTTTATAAGCTTTTTAGGTTAGCCGCAGGCCTTTTATTATCACACCACGACACTGGCTTCGGTCGTTGAAATAGGTACAAATCTCTATTGACCTAAATTCTAAATTAACCCCTTTTGTAACAGAGATTCAAATAGGTCAATCTGTTCTCTTTTTAGAAACCTACAAAGCTAGCAATAAAACATTTACCTACTTTTTAATTTATGTCAAAAAGTAACCTTTATGCTAATTTAACGAAAATGAAACAACAGTGAGGCGTTTTCTAATTTGTCTATAGTATAATTTACCGTGTTTTAAAAACAGGAGGCTTAGTAATAGGATATGTTAGGCCCCTTTTTTTTACAAAACCCTAACGAAATCATTTGTCCAGGAGCAGAATCGGTCGTCTTTCGTTTTAAGCGATCAGCCATCCGTCAACTTTGTAAGACTTCTTGTTTACGCCCGTTGCCATAGAAACCATTAGAACAGTGATTGTAAAAATTATCATGTGATGATGTTTTAGAAACGTTTTACGGCGTCCATATAAATTCTTCGAGAATCTAGCTTTTATGGGACCACATCAAACTTCAGACAGCAACGAAAGCATCAACAAAATCTATTAAGAAATGGCGAAAATATCATCAAAATTGTTGTAGCTAATCGTGATTTTTCACGTTTTATTTTGTTTTTTAAGCTTCAGCGGATAAATACTAATCCCTCAGGAATATTTTTTGTATGGGACCAATTCGGGATCATTCTCTACACACAACAGCGAAATAATTTTCACTTTCGATCCATAATTGACGGAGAAATCGACAAAAACACATAAAAAAATACATACAGCCGAACATAGAACCTTCTGCTTGCGGTCTGTTAAAATAGTTTGACCAGACTGGTAAACCATCTATTAGGTTCAAAGGTAAATAGGGATATTTCTTTTTTGAAAAAGGCTACATGGGCGCAACTATCGAGAAACATTCGTTCCAAGGCACTTCCACCATTATAAATATTCATATAACACCTCACATGTTGAAATCCATCCACCCGTCTATGCTGTAGAGCGTGATATGAAAACTCATACACACACACACACACATACACACATCAATTTTTTCGTCGGTTGAAATACTTACAAAGGTTCATAGAGTCTGACTTCAGTAGCGATGGGGTCGGACACCCAGTGTATGAAAGCCTTGGGTTTCTCCGCGGCGTCAGTCAGCGCCGCCGTACACACCAGCTCTGAGACATTGCCAGCGCCGTCTTTTATTATTTTCGAGACCTGCAAGAATTTATTCTTTAGTATGATTGTACGTTACGTACAGTATATTATAGAAATATAACAAGTTGAAGTAACGGCGTAAGAGCGACGTAATCGAAGCGTTAATTTTGTTTTTTTTATGGTAGGGGTAAATTTTTACCCAATCACAGCCAAAAACATCCTGTAAATCAGAATCAGATCATCATCAACCTAAATCAGACCACTGCTGGCATAGCACCCTGTCTTCAGCATCCAGCATCTGCCTGCAGTCTTTCGCAGGTCGTCATCACACCTGGCCAGAGGGCGTCCTAAAAGACGTTTGCCGAGTTGCGATCTCCACTCAAGAACATCATACCATCGGTGGTCGTTCTATAATGCTTGAATGGTGGAATCTTTTTTCCCATAAAATTAATAAATAGCTCAGAATTACCATAGGTACACCCTATACCTACTCTCTCTCTCTCTTCCCACCTAGTTATCCCATAATGGTGATGGGGTCAGCTTTCCTAATCGATTTCCTCCACTTCGCTCTATCCTATACTTACTATATCACACCAATAAGTAATAAAAATGATACTAAATAGCGATCCAGGTCCGGTCCGGAACAACGCACGCAACGCGTGCGAAGCCGCATGAGGAAGCTAGTATACCGAACGTGCTACGTTAACTTGAGTAGCAGTATAGATACATTTTTAAAACTGACGCGATTGTCTTTTGTTTGTCCATATAATCATCCGCGCTGACGTCACAAATTTAGGCTTTCAGTATACGAAAAAATAAAAGGGGGTCCAAAATCTTTCGAAAAGCTTTTCTAACGAACAGAGACTTCGTTAGTACGATATGTACCTACCTATTTATTATCTAATTAAAATTAACAAATCTCTAGATTCACAATGGCCGCCCACCAATAGCTAAAACAAGCTTTATTGAGATCAGTTATTTTAATTAAAATCTACCTACGCTCTTATTATTATAAGGCTATTCAATTTCCTTGGATTAGATTCAGTAAATACCAATTAGTATTGGTTTTCAATTATCTGAAATAGGGCGTAGTGAAAAGTACCACCCATCACGGTTCATGAGATACAGGCTGGTGAAAGACGGACAGACGGACAGCGGAGTCTTAGTAATAGGGTCCCGTTTTACCCTTTGGGTACGGAACCCTAAAAACAAACTTACTTTAATCACATATCCAGCGTGCCTCAACCCCACAGCCTGTGTAGGAGTAAGCCTCCTATAACCCTTTTCCGGGGTTTCCTTAAAATCACTCGCTTCGATATACAGAACCCTATTCAACACGACGTTGTGCGTTCCTTTCTCTGGTTCGGTAGGGAAGTCTGGGACGGACACGGTGATGGGTTTGCCTGGGAAGCCTTCTATTGTGATTTTCAATGGTTCGAGGACGACCATTATCCTGAAAATAAGCAGTAGGGTTTATTGTTCTTGAAATCAGATTGTTTTAAAGCTTTGACTGTTATGCATTGTCAGTCAATTTATGACGGTGGCGCCTAAGCTCGCGTAGAAGGTGTTTAAAGCTATATATAAAGTATGTAGTTACCTAGGTGCGGACACATTGAGCGCGTCTCGGATATAAGCGTCGAACATGGTCGGATCAACGGAGCCTAACGCCCCGGTGACGCCCAGACCAGCGCAGAAAGAGTTAATAGCGGCGGAGGGGACGCCGCGCCGTCTTAGAGCTGTGAGGGTGTACAGGCGGGGGTCATCCCAATCTGTGGGAGGAAAACATTATTCATTTTCTTTCTGAACAAGAAACAGATAGAATATACAATACTTACCTGAAAGTCAAAACGCAGAGGCCTTACCTCAATGCATATCTTTATATGGCTAATTTTAATTTTGAATTTTGCAAGATTTTCGTGTTTAGAATGACAGCTTTTTGCATTTGGTATTACCTTTTATTTAGGTACCACGTGAGCGAAGTCACGGGCCGAGGCTAGTAGGTAATAAAGTGATTTTTGATTCTACACATAGCCTAGAGTAAAGAAGTTGAAGGACAAAGCTAATTAGAAACAAATGAAACATACCATTCACAATCCTTTCCTCAATAAGCTTGGCTATCTTCCTCTTTGACACCACTGTGTAGTTAACGTTGAGGCGGCCATACTCCCATTGCACTGGGCAGTAGATTCCTAGCGCGTTGCATAGCCAGTAGTATGACGATCTGTTTAGAGATTTTTAATTAATTAATGATTAAGTACTACAACAGTGGACTGATATAGGCTGATGATGAAGTACTACAAAAGTGTTAAAACTATAAGTTACACATATACATTATACATATTTTTTGTCTATCCATGATAACTCGATCATGAAGTGTGTTTATATAAATCAGTGAATTTGGTTAATGAAAGTAAAATTTTGTCATAGGTTTAGAATTTTACTAATTTATTGTTTGTTTTTAACATTTAATTTTATGATTATTTGTTCAACAAGAGAACCAAGTTATCATATTTTGTTGAACATACATAAAATAAAATAAAAATGTATTTGTTGAATCTTACTAATATTATAAATGTCAAAATTTGGATAGATGGATGGATGGATGGATGTTTGTTACTCAATCACGCCCGTACTTTTTATCCCGGAATTCCTACGGGAACGGGAACTACGCGGGTGAAACCGCAAGGGGCTGCTAGTATAACATAATTATCTAAATCTGAGATAGCGCAGTCTAGAGTACACTCACTAGTGTAATATTTAGTTATTAGCAGAAGTGGCAATGATTCTTACCTCCTTGACTGAAACTCCTTAGTACACAAAGAGTGAGTGATATGCTCAATACTATCACACAAGCAGTGTGTATAGTCATAAGTAGGATAAATACACCACTTATTACCAGTGCGATGATGGGGTTTAAATCTTATTCTGTATGCTACAGGGTCCTGTTTCCCTTCTTCTAATGTGATTTTCATTCGTAATGTCGCGTCGCCTTCATCTATTTTGCCATTTTTCATGTCCTGGAAAAGTAATTGCATATAACTAACCATTGATTGATTAAGATACTGACTAGCCGCATTCATAATTGAAGTCATTTTAGATACTAATCTATACTTCTATATTTATACTATTTACGAGTATATACTAATATTATAAATGCGAAAGTGTGTTTGTTTGTTTGTCCTTCCTTCACGCCCTAACTCAGCAACCAATCGGCTTGATTTTTGGCATGGAGTTAGTTGAAAGGATGGAAAGTAACATGGGCTTACTTTTTATCCCATAAATAAGTTCCCATGGGATAGAAATAACCTTAAACAACGCGTGCGAAGCCGCGAGCAGCAGCTAGTCATTAAAGTTGTTTTCGTCTAAACTACAACCACCAAAAATAATCCTGTTTATGATTTACTAGCAGCGCCTCGCGGTTTCACCCGCGTAGTTCCCGTTCCCGTGGTAATTCCGCGACAAAAAGTAGCCTATGTTCTATTCCAAATTATAATCTATCTCTGTGCCAAATTTCATCCAGATCCGTTCAGCCGTTCTTACGTGATTGAGTAACAAACATCCATCCATCTATCTATCCATCCATCCAAACTTTGACATTTATAATATTAGTGAGATTTACGAATATAGTATCTTGAATTTATTTAGCAGCATAAAAAATAGATAGGTACCTCAAATAACTGCAAGCTTTCTTCAACAGGTCTGTTCCTCCACGGCGACGGAGGTGGATTGAAGCCTTTGATCTCGTCAGACTTCTGATGGCACACATACGCTAGATCCTTGTTTATGAGCTGCACAGCCCATTGGTACAGCTGGTCGAAGTTGTCCGAGGAATGAGTTATTTTAAAGGGCTTGTAGCCTGTAAAAGTAGAAAGGAAAATTTCAAAGCATTTGAATTTTCGAAAATTTAGGCTAAACAAATTTGAAAATTTGTATAATAAGCTTCTATCTGAAGCAACTAAGCTCCCCATGTAAATTTAAATATTACTTAAAATCAAATCTTATCAAGAAGGCTTTCTACTCTATAGACGATTACATCAATGATGTTAATGCTTGGCCATTAGATAGGCAAAATAAACATGTAAGTAAGTATTAGTTAGACACGTAAGTGATTAATGAATGTACTAGCTAGTGGTATCTTTTTCACTTCTTCCACTAGTGGAGAAAAAGTAGAATCAAAAACACCTTATTTCTTAATTGATAATAATTTATGGTTTAAAATTACAATACAAAAAATTTTATACATTTTAATTACTTGTATAAGTGCTTACATAGTAAGATTTGAGCAATAAAGTTTTTTAAATCTGAAAAATGTGTATATTTTGTAGCAAAGGATATGTCTGCCAATAAAAACTTACTTGTACAATGATTTATTACACCAGGTCATGGTGCATGCTACTGTGGCAAGTTGGCAACGGAAAATTTAAATCAACACTTATCATGGTAGTTATTTAGATATCCAACATTATGAATAATGATATGTTTTTTTTTCAAAATGAATATAGCATTTGCTTACCAAGCCATTCGACCATATCCTTGATACCAACAAAGAACTTTTCTTCCTCTTTCTCTGGATTAGTATCATCATATCTCAAGAAACAGACTCCATCATGAGCTGCGGCATATCCAAAGTTGATATTGATAGCTTTAGCATGCCCTATATGAAGAATTCCATTAGGTTCAGGAGGAAACCTTGTCCTGACTTTGCCGCCGGTAATTTTAACATGTTCAGCTAAAAGTCTTTTGGTGTCTTGAGTGACAATGTACCCATCAGATTTGAAATTCTCGCCCGGTTTGTGAAACGGTAATTTCTTCATCAGTTCTGTGATGGATACCGCACCGGCTATGTCACCTGGTGCTTCTTCTTTTGCTTTAGGCCCTGATGAACAAACAAGATCTGTCAAGTGCGAGTGTAACTCGCGCGCCGAGGGTTTCGAACATTTGCCAATTATACAAATATAATATACTATAGGTAGGTACCGGTTAGAAACTTTGCTATTCAATTAAGACTGAATTTTCTTTATACTTTTTTCAAAATATTTCAACAAGTATAAAACCTACAGACATTTCAAAAACTGTTTTGAAATGTACAAACTAATACCTTTCATTTGAAACCCTCATTTGCCCCATAGGCCACTTTTAAAATTTCAAATTCACAATATTCACAACCAATCTGTACCTACTGAAAATGTTCATTTATTTTTCTCTTTAAATCAGTAATGGCGCACGAAATGTACTATTATTTCATATTTCAGGTTAATAGCTCACAGGTATTATCTCCAATAGTTTCTGAGTTATGGGTTTTTAACAGAAAATCATTAAATTTGAAATAAAACAATATTATATATTACCTTTACTCTCTTCTGCTTTAGGTTTCTTTCCACCATCTGTGCTTTTGGATTTTTTTTCCACTTTAGGCAATGGAGCCAGATCTGCTTCAGATTTTGGACCCAAGAGATCCAAGATCTGTAACAAATTTTAAGTATAATGGAATTATTACGAACGCTACTCATTGATCCTGCTGATACTGCTGAATATGCCTCCCTCAAATGAGGAGGTTTGCCATAATAGCCACTTTTGGCGGCCTTTTGGTGATTCCAAAAAAACTGGCCAAGTGCGAGTCGGACTAGCACTTGGCTATAGGCTAAAAATCTATAAAAACAGCAAAAAAAACATGTCTGTTGTATGGGAGCCCCTCTTAAATATTTGATTAATTTTAATTTAATTATTTATTTTTAAAGTGTATATATAACTAAATATTCTGTGAATATTTCAAGTATCTACTTGTGGCCAAAATTTAATTTTTGTTGGTTAATATTTGGCTTAAATATTTATTTTATTCAATTTTTTAGTATTTTTTGTTATAGCGGCAACAGAAATACATCATCTGTGAAAATTTCAACTGTCTAATTAACACAGTTCATGAGATACAGCCTGGTGACAGACGGATAGCAGAGTCTTAGTAATAGGGTCCCGTTTTACCCTTTGGGTATGGAACCCTAAAAACCAAAGGAAGGGCAGCCTGCTTCTGTGTATTTTTAACACATCTACTGTGATCATCAATGGAATGTTTTTTTTTACTAGAAAATAATACATTATTTTGTGAGATGTGATAGTAAATAAACATAAATGACCAACTCTGTCATTCTCACCTGAACATCAACCTCATTCTTTATAGCTTTTCCATCAGCCCAAGGTAGTTCCATTCTGACAGCCTGCATTATGATTCCCGAGGCAAACCTATACCTTTTCTCCAAAAGTTCCAGCTTGTATTTAGCCATATGTTTTTCTACAGCCTCTTCGACTTGTTCTGGAGTTACAACAACTCCTACTCCACATGCTTTCTCAAATGCTGCCACATCAAATTTAGCTTCATTCACATTACTAAGCAGGTAATCTAAAGCTGCGTCTATGCGTAGAGTAGAGTCGAACTTTCCTTGCGCGACATAGTCACGCAGAAAAAGAAGTTTCGCTGAAACTTGGGGTTTTATTTTTGTCGCTAAATGATAAATCAACATACCGGCTCCGGCAGGCAGATTAGATAGTTCCACCTAAAACAATAACTAAACATTTTCACCAGGCCTACGTTAAAGCAGGCAGAGGACTATGAAATGAATAAAAGACAATATATAAACCGAAAGAAAGTTTTGAGAATGTGAAGCTTTCTAACCTCGTATATAGCAGCAAGTAGAGTTTTGGTAACGTTAGCATTTTTTAGCGTTTCTTTAGCTTTTTGTTCACTTAGTCCTAAGACTCTAAACTTCTCAATTATTTCTTCTGGTGACATGATTTTATATCTGCTAACTTCCAGTGAATTATTTCTTGTTTTTATCCCTCGAAAGTCGAAACTGTGCTCGAACGAAACCAACCAAAGAGTATCCTGTGGAGCAGTGTTGCCAGATGGAATCTAAAAAAAGCAGTAGAAATGTTGGTAAAAAAGCAGGTAGATTTTAATGTTATAGGTCTGGTGCGTATCAACCAGACATGGCGTTCTTCTGCTATAACTAGTTTGTCTTTATTATAAAAAAAGTAATTAAACAAAATAAACAAAGAAATCTAAATGAAAAAAATGGGGCACTTGACCTTACACTCGCCGATTCTCATTTGGCTATTGCTTTATATAAAAAAAGCGTAAGTTCACTAGGTTATTGTCAAATAAAACTCGACCATATTTCTATTTAAGCATAATGTCGAAAACAGCATAAAAGAAACATGATAATCTTAGTGGCACTTTTAGTTACCATACACGTTCAACGGACTATTTTTACTGGAACTTTTAGCTACCCCGCACGGGCGAGCGGCTACTGTGGGGTACCGGAGCTGATGTAAAGCCATTTTCATTCTGAACAAACGAGCTATTATAGCTATCTCTAAACTGGGCTCTCGAGTTTCCCTAAAAGAACTCATTAAAACCATTGATATAATGACAACGCCTTCTTAGTTAATCTATAGGAACATCAGATGATACACAACCACAACAAAGAAAAAAATGTATATAAAAATGTCAGGAAACCTATAGCCAGAAAAAAACTACGCGAAGGGCATCTATATAATACCTATAGTTATAAACCTAAGTTTGCCTATATCTTATACATTGGTTGCCAACCTCATAACCCTCCTTTGGTAGTCGAATAATAATTTATTGGCATATTTTCTAAATCAACAAAACCACCACTTTTAGAAATTCATCATTCATGATAATAAACAATAACATGCATGACGGTTGAATTGTCAATCGAACTACCAAAAAATTTCATGGAATATGTATAGTTTGTGGCTGAAAATCAGTGCTTTTGCTTCTTTAGCAAAATATTACACTGAGCCAAGGCCTTTTTGACATACTGCAGCACACATAGACACCTTACCTAGATTTAATTATTGTTGTTTTTTTATGTCACCTATATTTTATTATTGTTTGTTTTTAGTAATGTACCTACTGTAAAATTGTTGTATTTTGTATGTGTGTGTCTGAAGTTACAAATAAAGTCTTTATCTATCTATCTATCTATCTAGTTTGATAATGTTGTAGATCGGTACCCAGATAGATCTCAGAAAACTGATGTTTTAGTTAGCAACACAGGGGCACGGGATGAGACTGAAAGTGACAAAAGGAATTTTTTGACACTTACACTGACATCTTTAAGTGTTAAGTCCAGCCATGAGTTGAAGAAGATCATGGAATGAGAGGTTTTCGTTTTACATTTTTAAAAAGAAAAAAATTAGTTCCATGTATCTCGATAGATGGCAGGGCTTCAACTGGGTTCCTACTTAGAGGAACATGGCACTATGGTATGTTAATGTCACATGAAAGAAAACGTCAAAATGATAATCGGTCGATCGCTTAAAAGAACAAGGTACTAGAGGTAAATTCTCAATCTACGGTACTAGAGGACTACCTCTAGTACCTTCTACCAGTGTGAATGAGATGGGTATATGCACTAGCATATACCCATCTCATTCACACCAGAGAGAGATAAAAATATGCTTGTAGCATGAGAAGAAATCAGATAGAATGAATGTTTCTCTGTCACAACCATCGTGCCAGTTTTTTCATTGTTTATGTCTAAACAATGAAAAAACTGGCAAACAAACTTGATTTTTCAAATGCTGCAAATAAACAAAAAAATGTCACTATGAAAGTGACAAGACACGTGAAGCAAACCCTTGAATTTTTATGGATCATTCGTTCTTGCCCTCGGCTTTGCTTGAGCAGGAAATTTTCTTGAAGAAAGCTAGAGGTATTTATTTTACTAAATCCATTCATCTCACACGCTAGTTAAGCGTCCAGAGCTTTACACGCTGCGCTGCTGGTGGTCTTTTCTGAGAGTCATAATAATACTAGGCTCACGCACCACCCTTCACTATGCTTGTACCTAACAACAAAGCAAAGCAACATTTGGTTGTGCCTTTCAGAGAGTAAATAAAAAAACAAATAAGTGCATTTTTTTTAATAGAGAAGTACTTTTAAAAGAAGGTTTATTCATAGGTACATTATAGGTATTAGTTTTCACTGCCTAAATTACTAATACCTTAGTCCTACAAAGGCATTATTTATTTGACATCAGAAATAAATATAAACAAATACATTTCTTGTTTTTTATTTCTTCGTTGCCTCTAATTACAGCTGAATATCAATTATTGTCCTTTTCCCGTTGGAGTATTCAAGCCTGTTGTTAAGCGTTCCAAGAAAGCTTATTTCGATGACTTGACCTCGGTATCCACCCTTGTTTTTATTACTGTATGGCCTGCAACGAAATAGCAAATATTTTACATGCAGATCACAGGAAGCTATAATGCCTGAGTGATACAAGTCATTTTTCAGATGCAGTAGGTGTGCTTGGTTAACCACTAATTTGAGAAGCTCTAAAACGTTAAATCAAATCCTGACATTATGTTAATGTGCAGTGGCTTACAGCAGCGCAAACACAAAGTACAAAAGTACTTTGTGTACTTTGTGTGTGGTGAACCTTCACCATTATAATATTAGTGGGATAAAAATATCCCACTAATATTATAATGGTGAAGGTTTGGATTGATGGATGGATGTACGTTACTCTCTACTCATATGAATAGATCTGTATGAAATTTGGCATAGCGATAGATTATAGTCCGGAATAACACATAGGCTGCTTTTTATCCTTTTACTTTTTTTAAATAAAGACACTAATAACTAAATAGACTTCTCTTTGAAATGAGGTAGATACTTAACTCAATTCTTACCTTTGTTAGAGCAGATAATTCATTTCAGCGAAAAAACGAATGGACGATTCTTCATATAGCAGAATACGTGAAATTGTCAATACTTTGTTAAAATTGGTTTTGCGACCTTTTTTTGGGCGAAGAAATTCTTCCTGTAGATTTGTGTTCTTTTATAACCACTTCTTTGCGATATTCCCAAGAGCTCGGCTGTTTTGTTGACACACGCTACCAATATTCACCTTTAAGCCAATTCTTGTACGTCTGCTTGTACACATTCATTACCATCAGTTTTTCATAGGCTCAGAGTCAGGCTCTTTATCATATCAGCACAAACACAACCAGTTATTAACAATAACTCGAACACAGCAAGATAACTTTATCGGGTAGAATATAACTTCACCAACAGCACAAACCGGCGGCGCGGCGGCGGCGCAGCCAGAGAAAGAACATTCGATTCCAGAACTGACGAAGGACGGGAAACCACTAAAAACTTGAAGAAAATCTTGAATTTATTTTGGTTTCTCAAAAATAGGAAACGAATGTAGTGTTGCCACAGTCAAAATTAAAAAACTCCAAACCGAACTTAAATTTTGTCCGAAATATATGACTAAAAGATGTTTCGTAAAATATCCGGAAAACTGCAAAATGATATATTGCAAGCTGAAAATAGGAACAGTAATCACCTTTAAAACTAATATATATAGCATAAATAACGTATAAAATGTATAGTGTGTTTGTGACGCCTCCATTTATTTATATAATAAAGGTTTACCAACAACATACCTACCTACATATTTTTTCATTTACTTAGGTATTAAAAACTGAAATAGGTCCTTTTCTGATATGCAAGTTACTTACCTACTTACAGGTAAACACGACATTTTTAGGTATAACCTTCACAGATCTATTCGATTCTTTTTTCAAAACTTTATAAGAACAACAAATCATTCACGCCTTGAGACGAAACTCGAGTGCCGTCGCGCCGGCTCGGGTTACTGACCTTGCGCAGCTGTTTGGGACGACATGTTGTACTAAGATGGCGGAGATTTTTTGTGATTGTGTGACTCGTTATTCAGTGATAATACATCTCATCTCATCTCATTCTCGTCATCGTCATTCAAAAATACATCTGATTAAAAGAGTTCTTCATTTGAACAAAATAAAGCTCAAAACCAAAATATTTTTAATTGGGACATATGTCCCCGTTTTTTACGATTTTTACGTACCATAACCGACGGGGACGGGACTTAATTATGTGCCCGTCATCGGTTTGATGTTAGAAGGTGAACCGATCACAAAATCTGCCAGTTTTAGCATTAAAAAAATGCGTAAATGGCAACACTCAGAAAAAGTTTGTTTTCCCTTCATTTGACATAGACATACCCTAATCGCCAGTTGACACACTGCCATCTATCGAGATATTTAGAACTAGCTTTTTTTTTTAATACGAAACCAAAACCCCTCATTCATGGATCCATCATTCCATCCATCCATCATCATTTAGATCCATGGTCTGAGATCATCATCATCAGTAATGATCTGTGGATGTAATTTATTAACATCATCATCAAGAAATAAAAAAAACCTCTAAAATTTAAAACAGAATCATCGTTTTCTTTTTCTTTCGTCGTTGATAACAAAGAGTATACAATAACTGTGAATAACTATTGTTGTTCTAGATCGTGACCCTTTGTTAGTTAGTTACTTTTGAATTTCCTCAGCAATAACAAGCAAAATACCCTTTCAACAGTTGTATTTATGCAATGGATTGGTTATATCTTACAGTTCGTTGTAAACCTTGAACTAAGAACTTGCCGCCGCCGGCAGCCGTCGTCGTCGGCCTTGTTGAACTAATAAGAAATAAATAACATGAGTCATACTTAACTACACATAGCGTCAGAACCACATTCATTATCGTTACAGTTTCATTTCATTCATCTTCACGCAATGGTGACGTTCCTTTACTACGAGGCAGGCGTCGATAATTTGTAAGTAAATTTCGTTTTCCCTGCTGTGACATCGAACTTTCAGATATGGCCTTGTTCAGCGAAGCGCGAACGTCTGTTACGTTACATGGCCTTTACAGACTAGTCAAAATACAAGTAAATCAACACCAGCATATCTTATCATGGTAGATTATGTACACAAGTGTTGAGTGTGTTAGTTGCGATGGGTAGCATTGCAAAACATCACGAGCAGGAGTTCCGTGTAATATCTCAAGTGCATAAAAAAAGATTAGGTACACACAAATGGAACGGAAAGAGTTGACATTGAGTTTCCATAATTTAATAAAGCGAGGTACCTAGTTTAAATTTAGTGTACTTATATGTGATTTCAAGTTGAGGATTAAGGTCCTTGTGTTGTTGGTGTTAAATGTGTGTGTGTCTATTGTGAAAATGTTTTCAAATTATATTTTGATATAAAGTAGGTATTACTGAAAAACCTACATGTATGTTTTTTGAAGCCTCTATGATCTTTATGCCATTTGAAGTCAGGTGGTTTGTGATTCGTAAAACCTATTAGCAACAATAAAGGTCTATTCAGATGTTGCCAAAAGTAAACTAAAACTAATTGGACAGCATTAAAAATGCAACCTTGTTATTATGATTGTTATGAAAGGGATAGCAAACATTTTTATTCCTGTCAAAAATGTATACTTTAGTTTTAGCAACACCCGAATTGACACCAATACCAAATTAAACTTACCCATCTCTCCCCTCTTAAACCTGAGGGAACAGGAAGGTAAGATGGTGTATAATACCTCAAATAAGAAAACAATAAAACATCTCCACCCAATTTTTTTTAAAGGTTTTTGTATTATAGTGTGTAACTTTGG
This sequence comes from Eupithecia exiguata, assembly GCA_947086465.1. Classification (NCBI taxonomy): domain Eukaryota; kingdom Metazoa; phylum Arthropoda; class Insecta; order Lepidoptera; family Geometridae; genus Eupithecia; species Eupithecia exiguata. Next base: position 4,387,157 of record OX352232.1, on the reverse strand, counting down.
GTGGTTGTGGTGGGTAGCAGGATTTAATTTCTTATATATTTTTTTGTTTAATTATTTATTGTGATGTGATATTTTTTATCTATATCTCTCCAGATGAAGAATTATACAGTTACACAAATCACGGAATGGATACTCCTACCCCATCTTCGGCAGGGGACTGTATCCCGGGACTTATCCAGGCTATGGACTCCCTTAGTCCCACCCTGGACTCAGAGTTTGATGTGAGCCTCGCTGTACCTGAATCCTTGTCTGTGATCGATGAAAAGACTAGGGAAGAAACTGATTATGGTATGTAGAACATAAGTGATACTAGTTTATTTTTAATTCCTATTAGGTCTTTGTCTGACCACATCTCATTGAAGTAACAATTTAACAGAGACCTTCATTTATAGGATTCACCTATTTACTCTTGTATAAAGTAAAACTTATTTGTTATGCAAGGCTGCAAAGTTGGTTTTTGGTGCAATCAAGTTTCAAAGGTACGAAATTCAAAACAACTTTGCTGCCGAGTGAAACCCATTTTCACAATCAATTTTTCACCTCACTACAGCGAGGAAAACGCTAGGTGCAAAAAACAGCTTATTTATTAAATTAGTCAAAATCAAATTATGGAAGGCGAGTTGAATCATTAGTGAAAAATTCTATGTCTATGAGTTGAATAGAGATATTTTTTGTTTTTAATTTTTTCATTCAGTCCAGTGCTGCCACCTGTGGCTGGCCAGTGCGATTATTTAAAGAAATGAGGTTGGCGCACTATGAAATAAGTATTTAATGCATTTCCAGTGGACTTACGAAAAGTATGGAATAGACAGGTTCGAATTTTAAAAACTCTTTCCACGCTATCGGACAAATTGCTTTTTTGCACTCAGATTTCTAATGACAAACAGAATCTTTCCGAGGTTGTGAGGTGAAAATTAAATTACACCCAGACCTGGAATAAATACCATAATAGATCGTACAAACATTTATCCGCGGCCGAGATCGAAACCACTTCCTTCTGCGTTGAATACGAACCTTCACCCACTGCGCCGCTAAGGTCGTCAAATATCGTAAATGTGGTTAAAAAAAATCCATTCCTTTGTAACGGAAAATGGGTAGTACTATCAAAGTTGATAACAAAGTGAACTTTATCAATGTATTTATTATTGGCTTCTAGCATTTACCTACTTCTGCGTAGAAACCAGCAGAAGTGAATTAAGACACATTTTTTTAGGTACTTCTTCGGTTATTGCTTCACATGTGATTAAAATACACTGTCCATTAAGAAAATAAGCGGGTTAACTATGAACCTTGTTTGTGTTGAAAGAACACAACACACACATTACATTTACATTACGTTCTATTCTTTCGTTACATTCTTGTATCTTCAAACTAGGGCGACAATCATTTATTCAATAACATTATAACAGTAACAACTAGTATGTACACACACAGTTTCTACAATAAAATTCATTTCACATATCTCTTTCCTAAAAATCTAAGTCGTCACCGGAAGGCAGTGCCCAGAATGCTGGCAGCATTGCACATTGATTGGCAATGCTATTTCGTTAGCCGATATAAAATTCAGCATTCTGATCACCTGCGGCCTCTATCACAAGTTTTGTAAGGTCTTCAAACTAGTTCTAATAGTAAAATAAAAATAGATCTTTTTTTCAGCGCCTAATGACAACTCCGTCCCGTTCAAAGCAGTCCATGAACCACCTATCAAATTCAGATCAATTCACAGGAAAGTGTTCATTCCTGGTGTTGTAATAAAGGTCAGATTTCTGGAGAACGAAAGAAGTGTAACCACGCACCTTTTGAACCCGAACTTGTGAGTAAACATTACTTAAATTTAAGTTCTAAGCTATGTATTTTGACTTAAGAGTAAGGTTATGATTACGACATACTTATAAGATTGATGCTACCTCCCGGCTCCCATGTCCCAGCTAATAGAAGGTTACAATGCATGATTGGCGTGTTTTAAAAAACTATAAACCGATTTCAAATTCCTGTATTTAATAAAATAATAATAATAAATGAAAATGGATTTGGAAGTAGGTAACACTTCGATAGTGGGATATAATTTTTCAAGTGGCGACATCTAGTTACAATTCGTGTCTAATTTAGTTTGTTTACGCCCGTTGCCATGGAAACCATTTGTTACCAGTGATTGGTAAAGATATCATGTGATGATGTTTTAGATACTTTTACGACCTTAATAAAACAAGGAAATATTCGTCAAGATTATATCACGAAATTTTTGTAGCTAGACGTGTTTTTTATGTTGTTTTTTAAGCTTGATGGAATAAATACTAATTCCTCGGAGATATTTTTATGGGACCAATTATTCAGGATCATTCTCCATTCTTTACAATAGTGAAATAGTTTTTAAAATCAGTCCATAAATTGACAGAAATCGACCAACATAGGTACGTAAAAACATACAGACGAAAATATAACCTTCTCTTAAGTTTTTTTTTGTTATAGTTTTACCCGCACTTTGGGTATCTCTAAGAAATGAAATAAGTTCCCAAAATTTCATTTCTCTTAAAGTGTTTAAAAAGTACTGTATATATATGTACTATATCTCACTAATATTATAAACGTGAAAGTTTAGATGGATGGATGGATAGATAGATGGATGGATGTTTGTTCCTTTATCACGCCAGAACGGCAAAACGGATCTGGATGAAATTTGGCACAGAGATAGATTATAGTCTGGAATAGGACATAGGCTACTTTTTATCCCGAATTCCTACGGGAACGGGAACTACGCGGGTGAAACCGCGAGGCGCTGCTAGTACTTCATAAATTATTAAAAACTACAGGGTTTTCAATAGCCAAACAGTTGCCTAGTTGATAAAAGTCCATTAGCATTGAGCATCTTTTGCTGCCTTCACCTCGATTTAGAGTATTATTGTTCTATGACCTTCATACTTGATTGGTGTGGTAATGCTTTGCTTCCTCTTGGCCACTGAAACACACTGCTATTGTAGGTACTAACCTTTAGGCGGCAAAATCGCCAACAAACTCAAGTTCTAGAGATATATTTTTTAAAACAATAAAACAAGTTTTGTTGTTCAACAAAAACTTAAACCAGACTTCGAATCCCCTACTTTTAAACAGTTTTTAATGTTTTGCGGAATGAATACTAATCCTTCGGAAATATTTTTTTATGAGACCACCTATGTCGTCCTCTACACAACTGCAAAAGAATCATCCAAAACGGTCCATAAATGACGGACATTTGGGGCATATATAAAAATAACACGCCTACCAGCCGAACATAAAACCTTTTCTTTTTTTCGAAGACGGTTAATAAAGTTGTGTGTGTGTCTGGCTGACTCGCAGCCAGACTGACCCTACTTGAATCATTTTCTTAGATGGAAATAGGCCAATTATGAAGATGATGAGCGTTGAAAAGTACCTAAATGATTGATAGATATTATAGATAGATAGAATAGATAATACTTTTTTGTATCACACAGAAACAGTACAGAAATAAATGCTACGAGTAGACGAAGTACAAAGGCGGCCTCATCGCTATGAGCGATCTCTTCCAAGATTCTCTTCTTTCCTTAATACTTCAATCGGAAACTTCAGTTTAAAATTACTAAAATTTTTCACCTGTTATAGTATAGCATTGGTTAAGCTTGATTTACGTTGTTCATGATCGGTGCAAATATTTTTTGTTGATGTTACTTAACTTTTATCGCGTCAGTAAGCCGCAACCGTTCCAGTAGTTTCCTCACAGCTGGTCACACTCATTAGAGTGGAAAGCAAACAAGAGTTTATCTATCCCTGATAATCGGTCAGCTTTTTGTCAACTATCGTGATAAGGGAGGTGAACAAATGACTATTAAGCGCTTAGCTCCCTATATAACTGTTGAAAAAGTATTAGGAAGGATTCTTATGATTATTGTGTGAGCTTTCTTGTGATCTTCAAAGGGGTTCGTCCATTCAGGGAAGTTCTACTACAATACAACTAATAATACTCGACCAAATATTAATTTTCCTGGCATTGACGTAAGCTTACGATAAAACCCGATATAATGTTGCTACATGCAGACAGTAGTGCTTGCATGAAAATTCAATCCTTGGACTAAGAATTCGCCAAACATACAATCACGTCAAAAATACACTTTTTAATAAGTGCGCAAATTTACACAAATTTCAATTAAAGTAAAAAAAAGTATTAAATTTGTGGAAGTAGAAATATTCGTAGCTATGTTTGATAGACTTATCAATCATAGCTACGAACATTTCTACAGTAGGTAGGTACAACGAATAAAATGAAAAATTACATCTCTATGCATTTTGACAAAAAAATTGCAAAAATACTGAATTTTTTGAAAGTCTTGCTGATGCATAAAATGCATTGCATTGATGCGAAATACTAACTTTTATGGCCTGTCGAGGTAGACGAGATTCGAGAATCATTTTACGGCAATCGGTATTTAGTAATATCAATTGTGATTGCACGTGATTGATAATGATAGCTCTTGATTTTGTCACATCACTATTTATTTTTTACCAAAAAGTGGCAGCCCACGATTGGGCTGATTGGAATAAGATTTATTCTTTTATTATTGTGGTACTATAAGTACCATGCTTTTCTCTACCGCATGCAGCATGATGTGTTCCGATTTGATGTGTATAATAAGCATGGTATGGTGTCCGGTGAATTTACAGGCACACGCTTGTATAATTCTGGAATCGAATGAAGCTTAAATCCTAACGTGTGCCCTGCCACTTATTAATCTGAAATAAGCAACGATTATACAATATACACCTTAACGCATTCACTGCCCAGCCAAAACGCTGAGACCCGCAGCGCCGCCACTACAAGGAACTGCAGATGGACATTTTCGCCGAGGGCCATGAAACAGTTAACATCATGTCCTTGCTTCGTCAACTAGAAAGTTCGTTCTATTAGTAGTAACGTTCATATAAAAATAATTTAGAAGTTTCAGTTTCTAAGTTATATGTTCCCTGATGACGTTTTCTATTTGAGTCATTGGCCTTCCAGATTGACGCCTACGTGTTTTTGAAGTAGGTTAAAACTGACCTTTGTTACTGTTAATGAGGGAATGAGTTACTACTCAGGTTTTCCTAGTAGATATGGGTTACCTGAGTTAACAAATCACGCAAACTATAATATAGGTCTACGAAAAAAATACGATGTCTCTAGCTAGTGGTTAATATTAGGCTTTGGCACCTAAGTTAAATGCATTTAAGGCGTGTTGGTCGGTACGAATTTTTGAAATCTGACAATGACAATTTCAGCAATTTTTTAAGCCACAGTACCTGAACAGTTATGCGTTTAAAATATGCGTCCTATCGTACGTTATCTACTAGGTACCTAATACAGATTGCGTCACTATGCGGTTTGCTTCAAAGTTGCGTGCTTATAAATAATTATAGGTACGAATATTCGTTCCAATATTTAAGCTTGTAGAAATAGAAAAAGTCCATTGACAAACCAGACCTAATCTTTGTCACTTTCCCTCTTTTTGTTATCTTTAGTACATAGAGGACAATAAATACGTAGGTCACATTTTGTACGTAGGCCATAAATATATCTTGCGATAAAAGATAATTCGTTTTTATCATATGACTCACAATAAATATTGTTAATTTAATCACAGCTTATCCTGTTATTTTGTGTTTGATATGATAACCTATTAAAGAAGTTCACAAAACAACCTTATAAAATTATGACTTAGGGGTTTTCCCTCAATGATTAATTTGTCCTACATTAACATCACAAAAGCCCTTCCCGCCAACATTTGCTTGTTATACTCCGCCCACGCGTTTATTTTCTCTGACATTATGAAAGAATAAATTTTTTTGTACTCGCGTATCTGTCAGCTCTATAAATATCGAAGCCCTCGTAAGTATTTTTAGAGCCGGTAGATTCGTACCACTATTCTTAAAAAGAAGCAGTCTATGAAATATTTTATTTCATTGAGTCCAAGAAATTATAGTATGCGTGGACGGAGCATAGTTTGATTTCGCCCAGTATTTCTGGATTGGGTGGGTACCTATAGGCTTTAATTTTCATCTTGTAAGACTCTACGGTTCTGCGTTAGTCGTATAGATGGGCATCGACGAACTTACCACAACACACTAATATTAAATGCGAAAGTTTGAATATCTGTTACCTCTTCACGCCTTAAAACTGTGTCCTGAATAGATCAGGATGAAATGTAGTTTTAGGTCCGTATTATGAAAGCTTGCTCAGTGGCTTGAGTGACATTTATTTATATCTTTTAACTAATATTATAAAGCGAAAAGATTTGTTTGTTTAAACTGAATAGGATCCGAAACTAGTAGACCGATTTGAAAAATTCTTTCACTATTAGAATCCTAGGTACATTATTCCTGATGAACATAGGCTATATATTTAATATACCCGTGCGAAGCCGGGGCGGACCGTTAGTACCATAGAAAAGCGTTTGATAAGCATTGATCGATGACTGAGCAAGCTTTCATTAATACGGGCCTTACACTGGGAATAACATATAGACTGCGTTTTGTCCCGTAAAATCGCGTCTAAAGGGTATTTATGTAAAATAATTGTTTTTTTTTAGATACACAATATCCCTCCAACACGGCGACTTCAAGTGGACTATCAAGAAGCGCTACAAGCACATCCTATACCTTCATCAGCAGCTTTCCTTGTACCGGACATCTCTCGACATCCCGTTCCCGACCAAAAATCACCGTACGCGGCGAGCCAGCTTCAAGAATACTGAGGAAAGCGCTGAAAGGATTGCGTTGGAGGCGGTTGCATCAGTGCCTAGGAGTAATTCTAAGAAGAGGGATGGCAGGCCGAGAGTTCGGAAGGGAGCGTTACCTAGGTGAGTGTTTGCCACTCAACAAACAAAGAGTGCGATTAAGATATAATCGCCCTTGTTAATTGTATTAATGTTGTGAACGAAAACGTAGAGATGTCGCCTACTACTATATTGATGATGATATCCACCTAGCCGAATTTCAACCACGGCGGCGGCCTGCCTTAACTTAGGCCTTACACTGGAAATAACATATCGCCGGCGTTTTATCCCGTAAAATCAAAAAGGTAAAGGTTAAGAGTATTTATGTTAACGATTGGAAATTTTATAACATATTTTATTTTATAACGGAGACTAGTCAGGTGCGCAGGACATATTATAGTGCACAGGTGTGCGCGCAAACACTGGTGCACTCTCTATTCCCTCACTATCATAATTCGATGGGACGGTACGAGCGGGGAGAGGTCAGGCGCGGGACCAACGCTTAACGTATTTTCCGAGGCACGGGATGTAGCATTGCCAACTTCGATACATACATACCTACTACTTACTATATTACCCAGTTCCGGAGCACCTTAAGTTTAAGCATAAGTTCTTAACTAATATGATAATATGAAAACACTGAAAGTTTTGCCATCCTTTTTATTTCGATGGATATGAAGAGACGACAACATTTTTAGTGCTGTCAAATATCCACCAATATCAAAGATTAATTATTCGAAATAGGTCTACTCAATTCAATGTGGTTCCCTTTAATCGAAAACGCTGATTTCACTGCTGATTGCTGAGTAAGCAAGCTCTATCTATCAACCTTGATTTTATTGTTTTCATGTCAGCCGGATCCTTTGACTAACAACTCAGACATAATCGACGTATGATCGATTTTAACAAGCATAAACCGGCTTACAACTTTATTAGGTTGTAAGCAATTTAGTAATGATAAATGCAAGAAACAAGTCTAGTTTTTATCGAAGTAATGGCGGTTCATAAGGTCAGGGTACAAAGCAAAGGCCAGCGTAATGCAGCCCGCATACCGCACGCTATAATTTTTCTTAATCACTAATAAAACTAATATTATAACTGCGAAGGTTTGGATGGATGTTTCGATGTTTGTTACTTCTTTAGACCAAAACAACTGAACGGATCTGAAATCGAGCTGAAATTGTATACAGGTAGTTCTAGGCCTGGTAATACTCAATTATGTGAATAGCAAAATAAATATGTATATGAATAGCGAGATTTAATATTTCTATTCTTTCTATCTAAAAAGTCAATGGGGCAGAAAATGCCATCCACCCCATTGACTTGTGTAATGGGGTGGATGGGATTTTTTTCCCAACCGCCACATTGATGGGGAAACCTCCCCAATGGGGTGGTTGGGAATATATCAATAAAACATTTTATCCCATAAATCAGTTCCCATGGGATAGGAATAACTTAAAAAGTTTCCGTAGAAACAACGCGTGCGAAGCCGCGGGCAGCAACTTGTTAACCATAAAGCCAACATCATCACACTTAATCAGGTTTTATGATCTGTGTTTGATAAATGTAATATAACTTAATTGATGTTTTTATCTCCAATCATATTAATTTCTATTGTTATTTTTAGGGTTCCGTACCTCAAAAAGAAAAAAAAAACCCTTATACGATCACTCTGTTGTCCGTCTGTCAACCTCCTTTTCTCAGGAAGGTATGGAGGTATCGAGTTGAAAGTTAGTTGTTGGCTTCAAATGGGTTAACATCACAATTAAATTAATAATTTTAAAAAATGTGGGTCTGAGATGCAAACTATTACGGCTTCGATTCCGTCGCGGGACAAATCTTTGTATGATCTGCAAGACTTTGATCCGGATACGGGCGTTTTTATTCTGGGGACACCCGGTATATATTAGAGTTCGATTACTTTATTTCTGTAGGCTTACAAAATAAGCACTTAGGTGAAGTATGTACACACATATTATTAGGTTTTTGTTAAACTTTTGGAAAACGATTTTTTTGGAGATATTATTTAATTGCGTACATATTATTTTCAAAAAACCAAAAATATTAGATATTAGTTCTGCTTACTTTGGGATTGGGGTAGATAATGCGCGTCATAACTTTTTAACCTGTTGTCCGTTTCAGGTTTCCAAAGAAACCAGAAGTAATGATAACGTACGAAGGCATCCAACTCCGAATGCAGCAGCTCGAGGAATATCTCTATAACTTACTCAACATCTCAATATACAGAAATCACCATGAAACAGTAAGTAATCACACTAATCCCACTAATATTATACGTGTGAAAGTTTGGATGGATGGATGTTTTTACTCAATCACACCGGAACGGATCTGGATGAAATTTGGCACAGAAATAGATTATAGTCTGGAATAGGCTAATTTTTATCCCGGAATTTCCACGGGAACGGGAACTACGCGGTTGAAACCGCGAGGCGCTAGTATTATATATGCGAAAGTTTGAATGTATGTTTGTTACCTCTTCAGGCCAAAACTACTGAACGGATCGGGCTGAAATTGCATAGTTGCGGTACTGATTTTTTCATATGTCAATATCTCAGAAACCTGGATATTTTCATATGTCAATATACAAATAAAAAAACCTATAACATAACTACTTAATTTAATTTTTTTTAAGCGTCCTCTATCCGTTTTGTATTATTCAAAATGCTACGCTTTAAAAAAACAACGTGGTAGCCCATGTTAGGGCCAACATCTTTAAACCCCTTTGTCATAATGAGTTTTATATTTCCAGGGCCTATCAGGTTTTTGTATAGTTCCCAATTTCCTTTTCCAGGTAATGTTCCTAGAAGTATCGAACCTATCCTTCATATCAGAGCTAGGCAGTAAAGGCAAGGAGGGCCTCATTCAAAAACGGACGGGCTCCACAAGGCCAGGACAAGCCGGCTGCAACTGTTTCGGATTGCTGGGGAACATGGTCTGTGTGAGGTAAGTATCCTACAGTCTTTTGGAGTACTTTTTAAAATGGTTTCCTTCGTGTGCGAGTCCGACTCGCACGTAACGGTTTTATGACCTTGTATTTTGGATGAGGAACTCTGCTACAATAGAGTCGCCTTGCCAGTTTAAAAATCCTGATATTTGGCAAGAAACAAGTTCTTATAATTATATAATAAATATAATGTTTAGTTATGGAACCCTCGTTGCGCGAGTCCAACTCGCACTTGATTTTTTTTTTGCAAGGTAACGTGATCGACGGTTTTTAGCAGGGCTATGGTTGATAAAGCGACGACCGGTATGACGCGTTGGGCGAAGGTCCGTAGAAAGAGGGTAGTCTCCGTTTAGACTGGCCGCCGTAGCCGATGCGGCTAAGACTCGGCGTAAACGGGTGACCGACCATAGCCACTGGTGGCAGTCACGCGTTAGCGCCACATTTTCAACAGTGAGCGAAGTGCGCGACGGTCACCGGTGTTCGGAAACCGCCTTTTATAACCCGCTCTCCGCTGCGCAGTCTCGCTGGACGCTAACTGCGCGGGGTCGAAGGAGTGTGACAATGGCGGGTGCCGGCACCTTGTGTTAACCACAGCGACCACAAGTGGCGAGTGGCCGCCACCGATTACTCCTGTGCGCTGTATACAATAATATGAAAAAGTATTTTAAGTCGCTGTCATGTCGCTGGCTACCGGTGGCTGTGGTCGGTGACCCGTTTGCGCCGAGCCTAATAGATCATCCATCATCATATCAAGTTTAGTGCATTTTAGCCTAGAATGGCGGGAAATAACTTTCAGAGTAGCTATAGTATACTTATTACAGGTGCAACTATTTCTGCACGGGTCTGGTGTGTGCGAAGTGGCAAGAGCGCTGGTTGTTCGTCAAAGACACATTCTTCGGCTACGTGCGGCCGAAGGACGGCATCATCAAAGCAATCATGCTCTTCGATCAAGGGTATGTTCTCTATATTATTAATATCTACGTACATAGAGATGATCGTTTCGTGGTGGCGCGAGAGTCAAAAGTTTTCTGCGTTCTACAAGAAATAAAACTAGCGGAAAAGTAATTTGCCGCAAATCGTAATGTATTTTCTATAAATTTTATTTTCTAAATTTTCAAAGTTGTTTCATGAGTAAATAGAAAATGTATTTTTAGAACAAAACCACATTTTTTTTTATCTCGCACCAACATGAGACTTTCAACTTTATAACCTCATCACCTGCTATCCCGCTCAGATAGGGTTCGGACTGAGCAGGACAACATAAGTGATGTCGTGATTATTAATCCCATTCTATAAATACCCAGGATATACTAGCTTCAGTTCGTGGCTTGGCACGCAATATTCCCTGATAAAAACATCCCGTATATCAGCCTATTAAAGATTTTGTTTTGAGACAAAAGGTACACTGTGATACTCACCGGGATATAGGTAAATTTTTTTAAAGCTGCGCGATTGTCTTTTGTTTTTTTATACAATTAGCAATTTTGACGTCACAAATCTGTTTATACTGGAGGCTTAGTTCTTTTTATCTGCAGTTGCTAAACTACGCCCGAAAAAGTCAACGAGTGGCTACTCTCCCTTACTTCCGAAAGGGCCGTTCCCGGACGAATTTTACATATAAATGGAAGAACCAAAATTTCAGTGTCAAGTACCTAGTATAAAAATATACTACCATCATTCCAAAGCGAAGAAGCAGCTCAATTTCGTTCGATATTTACGTTGTCGTTCACTTAGAGTACGGATCGGACGAAACCTTAGACAATTGACAGCGGGTTAAATTGTCTAAGGACGAAACAAACCGAAATTTCGTAATAAAAGTAGGCCTCCAGTATACGAAAGCAAAAGAGGATCGCGCCAGGTTCGGCGAATTTAACTATACCATCCACCTCGTCTCGTTATCCAATGTCATTAAGATCCGTTCAGCCGTTTGGGCTTGAAAAAGTAACAGTAACTTTCAGATATCTACATATTAGTCTGGATAGGTTATAATGTAGCTTTAAATAATGCGTATTATTTTGTTGTTTCATTCCACGCAGAATTTGGACATGTAAGTATTGAAAACTTAACATGGTTTGGACTGAGTTACCCTAACAAGTCGTCCATATCATACATACAATACATAACTAGTAGTTCTACGAACGGTCGCGAGCACTTAACTATTTTCCAACAAAAAAAACAAAAACAAGTTAGTAGTTTGATATAATAATCTTCGAAATAAAATCTCATAAATCAGAGATGTTCAGTAGCATTACCGCCATCTATAAAATTGATTTCTGATCTGTGCAAACAGCAAGCATTCAAAGACGAAACATGCGGCCGGGCTATTACATATTACCTACCTACTGTCGAAGTGTAACCAATATGATCTAATAGGTGGCGCTGTACGGTAAATGCTCTCATACGTATTATTGCATTTTGCAGAGCTATTTTGCTCGTTATGGCGAAAATCCTCATCAGATCTTTACCATTTTTTATGAGAACAAATATTTTTTTTTGGAGGAATCAAAAAACCCCCCGACGGCTAAAATATTCTAAAATCGTAGAATCTGTACACCAAGTTTCGTCTAGGTCGGTCGTTAAATAAGACCTGTAGAGGAGTACGTACATTCTGACAGAATATATACTTTTGCTAGTAGTTGATGCAGAGACGCTCGCTCGGTCAGTAAATATTAAAATATTTATAATACATACATATGGCATTCACAGGCGTATGTCCAGCTGTGGACTAACATAGGCTGGTAATGATGATGATTCTACATTGTGAATCGCTGCATTATAGTGTAAAAAGGTGAACCGTAAAATGGACAAAGAAGAACAATGGTCTAATACAAATCCATGTTTCAGGAACGCACAATTTAATTACGCTTTCTGACATCTTGTATACTGCAAGGTCTTCCTGGCTGTAAATTGCATAACATTCCGAAGGACTAGACGTCATTGCACAACAATTTTAATTTATCATTCAACCATCCCTATTACTACATTTTCAACACATGTAAATAATTTAAATACTATGTGATAAACAAAACGCATTATCATTAATAGGTTTATTTTCTGCATGAAAGTGATAACGCAGTTAGCTTTTCAATGTCATATCATGAAACATTATTATGATTCACCCTTCATTATGTTAGTAACCCATTCTGTTACTAAAATAATTAGATAAAAAGAGTCGGTGAGCCAAGGGTCTGAGACGCAGAAGGTTGTGGTTCGATTCCCGCCTCGGAGCCAATGCTTACGATCTACAAACTAAGGACCGTATTATGAGAAACCTTGCTCAGTCACCTTATATATCCTTGAGTAACGTTTTTCTATAGCATAAGCGTTACTTAAGTATAGAGCAAGCTTTCATAATACGGGCCTAGCGGTGGCGTAAGTATGTGAGTAATAAGTGTGTCTTGATGACTAAATTCCTGTTTATTTTGAAGTTTTGTTTTGGTAATTTTTACGTAAAATATGTATAGAATCCGTATCTTAAGTGTTTTTATCTGTTAGCTGTTAAATCCAACTATCTTATCTATCCATGGTTGTTTGGTAGAGACCTCTCTTAAGCCATAAGACCGCCAATTGTCACATATTTTATATTTTGCTTGTTATTTGTTTCGTTATGTGTGCATTAGAAAAACTTCTATCCATCTAGGCGCACGCTGTACACTCACTTCCGTGCACAGCGTGCGCGCGGTGGGACAGTGGCTTTAGGGCTGATAGGGCTAGATAGTAGGAAAATATCCTTCATTTATAACAACTCTTTACCAGATTCGAAGTATCAACGGGCATGTATTCGACGGGCCTAAAACACGGCCTGCAAGTGCTGAACCATAGTCGGCAGATGGTCATCAAATGTTGGACAAAACGCAAGAGCAAGGAATGGCTGCAGTTTTTGAAAAAGGTCGCCAATAAGACTGGTAAGTTATTTTCTTCTATTGATTGACCTGTTACTCTGACTAGCAAATTTTAGAAATTTACAAAAATCCCCACTGAATTAATTATATAGAATTTTCCAAGGGAATCACCACTAGGAAAATTCAAAAAAATTTAAACAAAAAAAAAAAAAAACGGCTGTAAATTTTGATTGCGTTTACTAAGAAGTTTGTTTTATATCGCGGCTCCTAGCGGTTACGAACCTGACTATATGATGTGAATTTCAACTCGATACCTCCACGCGTTTCTGAGAAAAGAGGGGGTGACAGACGGACAACAAAGTGATCCTTTAAGGGCTCCTTTTTTCCTTTTGTGCTACGAAACCCCAAAAACGGAGAAACTTGATTAGGTATTTAAAAAAAAACGAGTGTGCTTATGACACACGATGAAGTGAAAACTTGATTCAGCGTCACCGACCGACTGAAGCCGAGTATACCCGATTCAACGTCACCGACCCGAGCGTGACTGTTCAATTTCGTTCACTGTTTAGAAACAGCGCTAAATAATCTTTTCAGTAATTATCATTTCAGTAATTTTGTGTCTTTCAGCCCGTGAATTCACCCATCCAAACGTCCATTACTCTTTCGCCCCTAACCGGAACGCCACGCCCGCCGCTACCTTCGTGGATGGCTCGGCATACCTGTCAGCTATAGCGGACGCTATGGAGCTGGCTAGAGAGGAGATATTTATAGCGGACTGGTGGCTGAGCCCTGAGATCTACTTGAAACGACCGGCGCTGAACGGGAACTACTGGCGACTGGATACGATACTCAAGAGGAAGGCTGTAAGTGATTTGCCTACTATGGAATAATTATAGGCATTTAATTTCACTTAATGGGATTACCATAGCTCTACCTACCTGCTATAGCCGACGCTGTGGAGTTGGCTAGTCAGGAGATATTTAAAGCGGGCTGGTGGCTAAGCTCTGAGATCTACTTTAAACGCTTGTTAAAAACTACTGAAGCTTGATACTATGCTCAAGAGGATGGCTGAGTTATTTTATATGAAAAATAAAGGGTTTACCATGCATAGCCAATCCAATGGAGGCATCCATAAATTACGTAATGCGTTGGGGGGGGGGGGGGGGGCTCTGTTTCCTGTGAGGGTTAAAACCCCGCAATCATGTTGTGTATTTGATATAATAGTGATATAATATATTATAAAACTCACAAAATATTTTGTCATGTAGATCCGATGTTGGTCATATTTCGTAATTAGTTCCATTACTTAGTTTTAGAGAATCTTTAAAACGGTGAGGTCGTAATTGGGCAATTTACCACGGAGCCCCCTTAAAGTAGAAACCAGATTTTTTATAAATACCCTACCTACTGTGTACCGTAAAATAATGTGTATTTTACAGGCGCAAGGTGTGAAAATATTCGTAATGCTGTACAAAGAAGTGGAAATGGCGCTAGGTATAAACAGTTTCTACAGCAAAAGTAGATTAGCCAGTGAATACATAAAGGTAAGATCGATTCTTCTTTTTTTGTTGTAATAATCTGTATATATATCGCCGCCGGATCGTAGAATCTGCCCGTTTGTAAAATGGCTAGGCCGATTGGAAACGAACGCTTATTCCTTCTAATACCTTATTAATTTTATTCGACGAGATAGCTACACGACCTTCCCGTATTGTTGGACGTGTAACGTTCAAAAATGGGCTTAGTCAATTATTGGAATTGATCTGTTTAGCCATTCTACAAACGGACTGATTCTACGATCCGGCGGCGGTGACATAATATAAAACAAAGTCATAAAGTCAATAACTTTATTTCTTTAGGCTTACAAGCACTTAGACAAGTCAAATTTTATACATAAACAACAACTTTATAAATAGTAATTATCAAACAAGAAACAAAATGTTATGATTTTGTTCGCTTCTATTTTATGTCCACGAGTGAAAGAAGTCGTGTTAGTTACACCATTTATAATTTAAGAACGGCTGGACCGATTTTAATGATCTTTGATTTGTCTGCGTCCCGAGTAGCAGATACCTAATAATGTGAAAAATTCACGAGGGGAAAAATATCTGTAAATGTATAAGAAAATCGTTTTCTCATATTTTTTCGAATGTAACGCCATCTCTGATTCTAAGGCGGAACGAAGCTTGCCGGGCAGATAGTAATTTTATAAAAAAGACATATAGTAGAAATATAATATAACATAGAAACTGCAACGCGTTGTGAACTGGTTCACTGTTGCGCGTTTACATACATTAAATATTTATAATTTATTCTAACGT
The DNA here is from genome assembly GCA_947086465.1 of Eupithecia exiguata. Lineage (NCBI taxonomy): Eukaryota > Metazoa > Arthropoda > Insecta > Lepidoptera > Geometridae > Eupithecia > Eupithecia exiguata. The sequence continues at coordinate 4,371,268 of OX352232.1, read as the reverse complement.
TAGGTTTTCCGTCACCCAGACCACGCAAAAGCCGGCGTGTTGTTCTGGGCTCACCACGAGAAGATTGTGTGCGTCGACCAGACCGTGGCCTTCGTGGGAGGCATCGATCTCTGCTACGGACGCTGGGACGACCATAGACACAGGTACGTTAGTAAAAGCCGGCGGGTTGTTCTGGGCTCACCACGAGAAGATTGTGTGCGTCGAACTGACCGTGGCCTTCGTGGGAGGCATCGACCTCTGCTACGGACGCTGAGACGACCATAGACACAGGTACGTCAGTGAAAGCCGGCTGGTTGTTCTGAGCTCACCACGAAAAGATTCTGTGCATCGGCTCAAAAATGGCCATCATAGCATAAGAAGGCTGCTTATGTTCCTAAAAACCAAAACCTAAAAACCACCTTACGAACCTCGATCAAGTTAAGTTTCAAAGAAAAGTCAAAATCAGTGCAATAATTTCGACTTTTCGAAAAAGAGTTCTTGAAATATGACGGATAAAAAAGGAATAGATCAAAATTCCTTGGACTTCCGTGAGGGCTGGTGCGGTGGCAGATTTGGCCGAAGATCTCAAGAGGCGCAAATATGCAGGTCTCGACAGAGCCTACGCACTTGCTCCCCTTGGAGTCGAGACCCTAGGTCTGTGGGGTACCGAAGCTCACCGGGTTTTCAAAAATTATCTGAGCGTCTGGTCGAAGCGATGTGTGACCCGAGAGCTGACGAGTATCTGGCACAGCGCATCAGCATTGCCATACAGCAGGGCAACGCAGCCAGCGTCTTGGGCACGCTTCCGACTGGTATTGATATGGATCAGTTGAGCTACCTGTAGATTGTTTGCAACAGTCTGCAGTTAACTCAATTGTTGCAATTGTAAATACTGGTTTTAATTGAGATCTATTATTTGATTGTAATTACCTTTGTTAATAACTTTTTTTATTTCAAAATGATTCTCTTAATCATGTATCGTACCTATCATATTATGTGTTGGTATTTTGCAAAAAACTGATTTGATTTTAACTTACCTTCGCAGGCTGACAGACTTAGGAAACGTATCCCAGCCGGCAAGCACTCTGCGAATGAAGATGAAGACATCTAGTTCGCCCGGCGGCGGACTATTCCTTCCCAACCTCAACGGATTCCAAGCCACGATCGAGCTGGCCAAGAGTTCTAAGGACCTAGTTATTAACGTAAACGAGTAAGTGTTATAATATCTACATGCCAAATCGAAGCTTAACAAGCGTTTTTTATGTAAATAAATAGGCTTGGCTTATTTCAAATAACGAGAAATTTCGACATTAGTATGGATAGAAAATGTTCGAGCTTTCAGGCTAGAACTCATATCTATAATTAAAAAAAATCTAAAAAGCCTTTGTTTATGTTAATAGAATGAATTGCACTTTTTTTATAATAACTCCTATTTTCAGGAACATCTTAAACGAACAAGAAACCCAAGACCCCGAACCAGAACCCAACCAGCAACCAACGGAAAGTGAGACGGAACTACAGCAAAACTTACCCAAACTCGAGCCAGGAGACCAGCTACTAATAACAACACCAACAAACCCCCCACCAGATTTCTCTAGATTCGAAACGCCTGAAGTACATAAACGCAACGTCCTCAACAAAATCACAGACCGAGGGAAAGACTTCATCAGCATACTATACCCCCCATTTGAAGAGGAAAGAATCGAACAAAAGTTCGATGATAGCGAACGGAAGAAGGCTGAGAAATACGCACTATCCAACGATCAAGTATTACTGACAGATGCGTTTGGTACGAAAGATATTAAAGTGAAAAGCAGTGTCAGTGAGCCGACACCGCTAGCTCAGGTAGTAGAAGGAAGGGTGATCACGGAAAGTACTAAAGATGCGCTCGAGAATGTGGAGGGGAACTCGAAACTGTGGATCGGGAAGGATTATACCAACTTTATTGTCAAGGACTTCAATAATTTAGATCTGCCTTTTGTTGGTAAGTAAACTCATATTTACTAAGGGCCTTCGTTCTCCTACGTTTTTAGGCCGTAAAAATCTACGGTTAATTCATAAGTCAGTGTTCAGTCAGTGTTATAATAGATCACTATGGAAGCTTGTTGACACTCTGGATTTTCGCCGCAAAAATCTACGGTTAGTTAGCACGGCGGCGCCGTCAACATGCTTTGATAGTGATCCCCATACAAAGCGGCCGACACAGCGGATGTGGATCACATCCACACAGTGTTTAGCAGTCCACTGCTGGACATTGGCTCCTCTAATAACCGCCTTATTGGTCCTTCTCATTGGGGGTAATGCCATAATCCCCATGGTGGGCATGCGAGTTGGGATCGCAGATCTGTTGTATCTGTTCTATTCAGTAGTATACTTTTCAGGTGTGCGACAAGCTTTAGACGTCTTACGACACCCACGGAAGTTGTCAATGATAATGATTACTATTATGATATTAACATGAATGAAAGAAAGAAATTTCGAATTCCATTTTCTTAAATTCTCTCGTTCTATTTCAGACCTTGTGGACAGACATACAACACCCAGAATGCCTTGGCACGACATCGGCGTCATGGTTCAAAACTCCGCCGCTAGAGACGTGGCTAGACATTTTATACAGCGCTGGAACGCTATCAAATTGGAGAAGTACAGGTAAAATTTATCGTATCTCTCGGGAATAAAGAAAGTTAATTATTTGTTGACAAATTTATAATTTGATGATGGTAACTCAATTTATTTTCAGACAAAACACGAGCTACCCGTATCTACTGCCGAAATCATACTCTGATATCAAGCCATTGCAAGATCTAGACAAAACACTGGAGGTTGATTTGAACAATGTATCGTGTCAGGTATTTATCAATCCTTGAAACAAACTTTTATTTCTATGTATAAACTAACTGACAGATCAGCCGGCCAAAAGTTTCATAAAGTAACTAGGGAATTAAGGTGTTTGTGCAAACCAATCCTTTCCCCATTAAATGAGATCATAAGTAATAATAATAATTCTTTATTTCCTCTTCACAATAGGTTACTTAAAATTAAGTTATTATATGGACAGTGGTAGAACGATATTTAACCTGTATTGTGCTATAGGTTTCACAAAGAACCTGTAAATACAAGTATAAGTTGTTTTTCAATATGATTTTCAGTAATGTAATGATAACTCGATTCACATCTAGCGTAGTTTTTTCACACGCTTCCGAAAAAGGTCAAAATAACCCTACTTATCTCAGATTTCCCACCATGTTGGGTGGGAATTACCGTGCAGACTTTGCCTTTCAAAATTTTACGCACTTTTTTCAGTTTGTTCGAACTATTTGCTTACGTACTTTTTAACTATGTAAATTTCATGTTATAGGTTCTCCGAAGTGTTTCAAGCTGGTCCTGCGGCTTCCTAGATCCAGACACGGTGGAGCAAAGCATCCACAACGCGTACGTGGACACTATCACAAGCGCGCAGCATTACGTTTACATCGAGAATCAGTTCTTCATCACGCTGTCGAGGTCTAATAATAATGTTCGAAATCAGGTCAGAGTGGTTCAAAAGTAAAACGTCTAGCGCCGGAATACTCAATCGCATCTCAGATTTAAGCACGTCTCAGCAGCAACTTATGACAGATTTTCATTACAACCTGCTAACAAATCGAGACTTGAGACATAAATCTGAGTTGAGTTTGAGTATTCAAGTATTTTATTCTGCAAACCTAATACAATGTGAGAGATCTTACAAAATTCACTTATGCTAGGTATTAGGAGCCCTGTTAGGCAAGCAACACTCCAGTCTGGATATGTTTCTGAAAAAAAAACATTGACAGACATGCTGAGACAGGGACCGTGTTTTTGTTACTCAACCAAGTGTGGTTATATACTTCGGAGCCCTGCGTTCGGTAAGTCGATAGTATAGTCTCGACGACGAGAGATTCCATTTTTGTACAAAATACCTAGTAGTTACATGTCCGCACGGTAGAGGCGCTGTACCAAATTCCATATAAAACTATCGGCTCATCGAACTCAGGGCTTTCTTTTGTGTTACATTCTATTGTATAAATCCTTTACTTACAGATAGGCGAAGCACTCTACAACAGGATAATGCGAGCAGTCCGAGCGAAGCAGAAGTTCCGAGTATACGTCGTAATGCCACTACTGCCCGGGTTCGAAGGCGAGGTCGGGGCTCCTTCCGGCACGTCGCTGCACGCCATCACGCATTGGAACTATCAGAGCATCAGTCGGTGAGTCAGGGCTTAAAGAGGAAGCAAAAATAGGGTAGGGTGTATCATGGACGCAGTGGAGTGTATGATACTTTTGTGCGTGCTACAGAGCAGTGAGCGGCGAGCGAAGTGAACCGCACAGCCTGTTGAAACATATCACGCTCGTCAAGCTTTGTGAGGGAGCTAAACACTGATGAGGACTGAAAGATTCTCTTAGGTGTGATGTATCTTAGCTAGTCCAGGCTAATCAGGCACTAATTACTACGTTCTTAAATTAGTACTTCCGGAGCACACACATAGGATAGGATAGGAATGCAGTGCTCCGCACTCCTGTCCTGTCCTCCTACCTCCTATCCGAGCAGGTAAAGTGGCGATTCTTCCGCCTTTCACAGAGCCTGTACGATTGTGTATCGCATCGCCCTAATTTGAAAATGTACAGTTTAGTCCAGTCACTTAACGCGTTCACTGCTAACCGGATTCGCTGTATGCCGGTAAAAGGCAGTTGCTCAGTGCCGCTGACGCACATAGTATGCGTCGACAAAAACATGTATCCGAGTGCTGCTAACGCACCTATGAGTCGACAAAAGCTGTGTCCGAGTGCCGCTGGCGCTGACGCATGTATGCCTTTTAGATACAGCCGCAAAACCGATGCATGTACTTAGTTAAAAAACAATTGAAAAGGGGTTTGATCCTGTGTGAACTTCCTTACTTTTTCTCTCTTTACCTATCTCATTTGCATAACGATTCTCGAGTAGTGTCGTTTCGCCCATTATTTCGGCCCATTAATAGGCACAAACGACACTACCAATAATGACTAGTGTCGTTTTGCCCATTGATGAGCATTTTCACGTTACATTGCTGGTTTTTCAAAATGAAATTTTTGACTGATTCCGAAGTTTAATTGCACATAATATAGGTATTATAGACATTAAGTAGTAATTATTAGAGCATTTTAATTTCCAGAAGCCGAGACGCCATCATAACCCGTCTATACGAATCCGGCGTGCCAGACCCCTCGGAATACATAACCTTCCACGGGCTCCGAACGCACAGCGCCCTCGGGAACGAGCCCGTCACAGAACTCATATACGTTCACTCCAAGCTGCTGATCGTGGATGATAAGAGCGTCATATGCGGCAGTGCTAACATCAACGATAGATCTATGCTCGGGACGAGAGACTCCGAAATCGCTGTTTTGTTGCAGGTACTTTATTATACAATAGGGTATTACACCCATTTCTGAAAAGTGTATAAATTAGGTTCTATAGTGCTAATGAACCACAATAAAAATACAATATTTTTATTAATAAATATATCTCATAAAGTGAGTGGAGACCGCGACTCGGCAAACGTAGTATAGGACGCCCTCCGACCAGGTGGAATGACGATTTGCGAAAGACTGCTGGTACATGCTGGATGCGGCAAACTGGGGTCAGGGCGCTATGACGCCATTAGGGGAGGCCTATTTCCAGCTGTGGGCTTAAAGGCTGCGGATAATATAATAAAATTATCAGAATACAAAAAAAAACAGTTAGCAGACTATTGATACCCGTTTTCTTTTTTCAGGACGAGCAATTCACCGATGGAACAATGGCCGGCGAGACATTCCCTTGCGGCCGTGTAGCGGGTGCCTTACGCAAGCGGCTGTTTAGAGAGCATCTGGGCCTTTTAGATGAAGATCTAGCGCGCGTGGGGATCTCGCTTGACGACCCCTGCAGTGATAGCTTCTATAGAAACGTGTGGAAGGCAGTCTCGAAACAAAACACTGCGGTGTATGAAGAGGTAAGTGTCATGATATTGTAATACAAAGAAGTTGTATTTAACGGGACACTCCGTTTTAGGCCTGTATCTAGACGTCTGGAGGGCGATCAAGAAGTCTGCAGTATACACTAAGATCTGACTTTATCCATATTATGGATAAAGTCAGATCTTAGTGCGAATTAGGGTTTTGGTTTTCGAGCTTTGTATGTTAATTCCTTTGTCTGTTGCGGTAGCCCAAATGGGTGGACGGATTTCGGCAAATGAGGCTGTAAATTTTCCTGGACTTGAAAATGTAATGCAATTAAGATGGAAAATTAACAAAACAAAACTATGAAGCAGTTTTCTGAATACAAGTAAATTCTACAGATCTGTTTTTCATGAATAAAATTAAATACCTAATTGCTATTATTTACAAACCTATTAACATTGCCATTATTTGAAGTGATTGAAATTAATTCTTCCCCACAGGTATTCCACGTCATCCCAACGGATTCGGTCCACACATTCGCTGAACTGAAGCGCTACCAAGAAGAAAACAGCATGAGCCTATGGCATTCCGACCCGGCGCTCGCTCACAGGAAAATAGACCTTATTCAGGGGAACTTAGTCGACATGCCGTTGGAGTTTCTTTGCAACGAAACACTGACACCTAGAACTACTAGTATGGAGGGAATGATGCCAACTGCCCTGTGGACTTAAACATCGTTATTACCCTATATTTAGTCCACCGCTGGAACTAGGCCTCCCAGAATGAGCGCCACGGCGCCTTGTCTCCCTTTTGCCCCATCCATCCGCCTACAGTCTTTCGAAGGACTTAATAATAAGGATCTATTTTGAAGCAACTATAAGGTTGCCTCTTTTCCTTTTCATAGACCTAGAAAATACTAGACTGGACGTAACTTCCCCAGGGAATAAAAAAAGAGCATTAATATGGTTTGTACAATTCGCCCTTGCCTATACGTTTGCTTCAGCCATACTAATTGATTCTTATGCCTTCGCCTTTTATGAATTATCTAACGTAAACATTACAATAAAAAAAGATTCTTCAATTCAATTTGCTTCCATGTTTATTCTGTGATATGCATATGTATTTATTGAATTAAAATAACTATTAGCAGTAAGTTTAAATGAAAAAAAAACTGTTAGAATAAATTAATGAAACTTGTTTGTGTCTAATCTTATGTTAATCCAATTTTATCATAATACCTATATTGTCTATATTTTTTCATCAAAAATATTTATTTTATTTACCCTTATATTTTTAACTCTGTTTCTTCTTGGGACTAGATAATGCTGTGTGAATTATCCAATTATTATTATTATTATTCTATGTTCAATTCCTTATTGTATGTTTGTGACTAATCAATAAATTATTGTTACTTACCGTTTCCTTATGAGATTATTTTATTGTTAGATTCTTACTTAGCTGTTTTGTGTTAAGTGTTGTGTGTTTGTCTAAAGTAGGTGCCGTTATTGTCGTAAAGAAACAGTAAGCTTTTATTTAATGTTGTTCAGCGTTTATTGGCTATTATTTTAAGATATTTTATAACTACCTCGAATAACGTAATTATCATTCCTGCGTTAATAATTCCTAAGAACCACCGTTCCAATACAATAAGAATATCAGCTACAGTACCTAACTTGACTTAAAATTGTTTTTTTTTCTCTCCTTTATAAACAAATAATAATGTACTTAATAATAATTTCTGAATAAGAAAACGGGGCCTTCAAACGTAATTTTAGTACAAACAATTACGTAAATAATTTTGTATCGGTGCATTTTAATGAATAGGTAATCATAATAATTATTATTTAACACATTTTAGACAACAATCACATTCGATTCAAAATAAGGTACCAATTTATTGGTGTTTTTTTCTGTTAGTTGGCCTGATAGGAGCAATATTTTAATAAATTTAATAAACATTTTGAGTATTGATACAGGACATTTTTATTTTAATCCATCCTTAAGTTATACCCTTCTCTTAAGATTATAGATAACACATACAAATTAATTTCATTTTGATTACTACCAATCTTTGAATAAGTCTATTCTACATATTCGTAAGTCTTTAATCTACTAGGCAATGCCTGCGACCGCCAGACCTTCGTCCTTTTTATAAAAGCTGAGAGTTTGTCAGCGTCTGGCCCCAACACAGGTAGAAAGGAACGATCACCGATTATGAAGTTTGGATCATAGTAGCTTTGGCAGATAGGTACGTTTAAGTTGCTGAATTTGTCCAAAATTTAGTTAAAATAGGTAGTTACCTTTAAAGGTCTATTTTTTGGGTTCAGTATCCAAAGGTTTTTATATTATAATTATAGGACTAATATAGGCTGATGATGATGATGATGACCCAAAGGTGAAAACGGGACTCTAATGCTATGACTCCGCTGCCGCACTGTCCGTCTGTCGCCAGGCTGTATCTCATGAACCGTGATAGTTAAGACAGTTGAAATTTTCACAGATGTATTTCAGTAGCCGCTATATTAACAATTTCTAAGAAACAATAAAATATTATATTTAAGGGGACTCCCATGCATGCAACAAACATGATTATTTAGCCATTTTTATAGATAATGAGAATAAAACAAATATTTAAGGGAGGCTCCCATACAACAGACATGATTTTTGCCGTTTTATAGATAATGGTACGGAACCCTTCGTGCGCGATTCTAACTCGCACTTGGCCGGTTTTATTATATTTGGTTCGGTTCAGGATACCTAGAATGAGAAATAAAGTAGGTACCTGGTACCTGCTAAGTACTTCCAAAGATTCCTACTTCTCCTACCAGACACTTTTCATAGTGGCTTTGGCCTGCCAGGCGTCTTAAAGGTGTAAGCGCACTACGCTTCAACGGAACTGCGCGGCCGCGGCACTGCCCGTCAAATTAGAACGACGAAAGAGGCCGCGCGGCTTATTTGGTGATTTTGTACTAAGGGGTTTGAAGATTTTTGTATGGAGGGTGGCCCTAAAATTTGTACATTTTTCAAAATCGCCGCGCACAATGAAAGTTATATATTTGGATAGAAGAAATTAAAAAGGTTCTATAACTTAATGCCCTAAAGCGTCAGGTTTCCGAGATAATCACATTTATAGAAAAAAAATATTTTCGTATGCCTAAATTATTCTAAGTGTGAATATTAGAGATGGGCCGAACATGGGTTTCACCGAATACGAACATTCGGCCGAATATTCGGTAAAACTTTTACCTTACATTACATGTACATTTGATTCCGTTCCGTCGTATATGAGATGTCATATTTGTCTTATATCTCAGTAGACTATAATTAAGTTCCTAACTCTTAATGTGTTGTTTAAGTGATTGATCTCTTAAATATCAACCTGAAAAGTACAAACAAATTACTAATTTTCTTTATAAAGAACTATATTGGTTGAATAGGCTAGGTTTAAACGTTTAACATCAATAAATATATTTTGCGACGCTATGCTGAGTAGAAACTAGAAAAAAATATTATTCATAATCTACTAAGGTGTTGTGATTTGATTCAGCTATTCTCTAACACAATAAAGACTGACCGAAATAAATATCTTGTTTATTTTCCTTCAATTAAGGCAAAGTTTAATATATTATTATAAAGAATTAACACAGAAGCCTAATCCCAAAACAGCTAGATACATATATTTTGCATTAAGTTATTATGGATTCCTTGCCTACCCTGCAAGGGATCCGGCGTGAAGATATTGATTGAAGTTATTATCTTTTTACCAACCTACTTTAATTGAAAATAAAGCTTCAGTGACGACAAAATCAGAAAGCTACACTCTAAAATACTTACTTCATTACACTGTACACTCAAATCATGATAATACACGGATCTTAACAGTAAAAACTTTGAGTATCACTTTGCCGAACATTAGGTGATTTAGCCGATTATTCGGCCGAATATGAATATTCGGTAAAGCTGCCGAATATGCCGAATACCGAATATAAAACGAATATTCGGCCCATCTCTAGTGAATATATCAGAAACCTGACATTTTAATACATTATACTATGTAACATTTTTTATTTGTTTTGGTGTTTTCTATCCAAATATATAACTTTCATCGTGCGCGGCGATATAGGTAATAAAACAAAGTGGTTGCCGATGTTCGGGTAAAAATCTCCAAACCCCTTTTACATCTGTAAGCACTGCATTTTAATTGTAGGTACAATAAGTTACTTACATCAAGGTCGCCTATCGAAAAAAGAACTAGTTACAGCTGATATCAAGCAGGCTTCACGTTTTTAGTACAAAACTTTCAACCATGGTATGAAAGAGGTTTTATACCTCAAACTCAGGTTCGTTACCTCCTTGGTTTCTGTGGAAATTGAGGCTCTTTTTAAAAACCACTTCTTAAAAAAAACTGCACGCGCTTTTCGTTCTTGGTGTAAACTAGAGATTGGACTCGTTAATTTTTTGATTTCTTGTTAAATACTACTGTCATTTTACTGTTTTATTTAAGTTTTTGTTGTTACTGTTGTGTACAGTTTAGTACATGGCATGGGCACGGCATCAAGAACACCCTTGCTGATTTCTTAGATCATACCTATTTTTTTGATGAAAATGAGCAATAAATAAATAATATTAAATAAATAAATAATGTTGGACAACTCGCACATCATCATCTAGCCCCAAGTTAAGCAGAGCTTGTGTTTGGGTACCTACTTACCTACTTGATATATAATATATAAATATATATAATGATATATAATACCTATATAATACATAAATAACTAACCTGATATCCAGATATTGATACCAGATTACTTAGCCTGATATAGGTAGGTACTTAATACACTACATAGATAGATATTGTTATTAATTATTATACATAGAAATAGCCTGAACACCCGGAAAAAATAATAGGTATTATAACTGAGATTAAATTTTTATAATTGGTGGTATTAGATTATCTGTAGGTAGGTACTAATTATATTTTTTTGTAAGATGGGCCGTAGGTACATGTTAGTGAAAAACATCGTACAAAATGCTGTAGGTAAACATTTTTGTGGCACTTCGTGTATACATTTTTCTGTCTCGGTCATGTTAACATAATTTATGTCGACTTGTACCTAGGATTTTTTGTAAAAAGGCGTTTTTATAAAATTAAGTCTGTTAACTTAATTATGACTACATACTTAAGGCATGCATCTTTATTGTAGGTACTCAATTACCTACTTATTTGTAGGTATACGTCAGTACAGTAAGGCGTGGTCTTGGATACATTATTTTATTATTTTCGATATAGGTACCTACCTACCTACAATTGTTTGACTACATAGTGAAGGTATATATTATTATGATAAACTGTATAGGTACCGCATTTTGAAAAGGACGATGACTTCGTAATTTTGAAAAATTGTACATTGAAGTAGGTACCTACTATTACCTACTAGCGTATGGCAACGACGACACCGCGAACAAGATGTTTGCGCCATGAGTTGTTGCCGGTCGGCAACAACTATTCAGTCGCTCGCCCTCGCCCATCGCGAACGCATGTGAGCAGAAAAAATTAAAAAATGCCGTCTTGCGTAATAAAAGTGGTGTAAAAATCAATCCACTGCGAAGAAATAAAATCGACCAGGTGCGATTCGAACTCGCGCACGAAGGGTTCCGTACCATTATCTATAAAAACGGCAAAAAAATCACGTGTGTTGTATGGAATTGTTTTATTTTATTTTAATTATTTGTTTTTAAAGGCAATGTATAACTAGATATTCTGTGAATATTTCAAGCTTCTACCTATTGTCCTTATCAATATCGAGCAAAAAAAAAAACGTTTGTATGGGCCCCCTTAAATATTTATTTTATTCTGTTTTTTAGTATTTGTTGTTATAGCGGCAACAGAAATACATCATCTGTGATTTCAACTGTCTAACTATCACGGTTCATGAGATACACAGCCTGGTGACAGACGGACAGACGGACAGCAGCAGCGGAGTCTTAGTATTGGGGTCCCGTTTTTACCCTTGGAGTACGGAACTTTCGTACTTTCAACTACTTTCAAGTGAGAAGGGGAGCGTGTGTGTTGCCGGGCTATAGGTAGGTAATTATAGGTAGAATAGGCACCGGTTAGTTAGGTAATAATGTTAGTTGAATAAGTTAGTTAGTGATAGTAGGTAGGTACCTACCTACAGTAGCATAGACAAACCAAACTCTGTCTACCTATTGAAAATGAGCCTAGACTTTAAGACCACAGACCAGCCACAGACATTAAAAAAATTACAACTTTTTGCTTAAATAATTAATGTTTTATCAATACCTATCATAGATATACAATGAGAATCTTAACATAGGTAAGGCAATGGTTAAGTAGCGAGGGTTATACGTGCCATTAATTTGGATGCACTTGTTTTGTTATGTTATGATGAGGCCTTATGAGCCTTATTGAAGTGCCCGTGTTCCGTTCATGATCAGCAATGTGTAAAGTGCGGTCATTAGGCAGCAATTTTGTTACAATAAGGGCTGGGATGGGCTTGTCCTTAGCGGTCGAGCAGCGCGGCGCGGTCCTACGGGCCCTTCCGCGCCCGTGTTTGACTTCGCTCATAAGTTGCGTAACGCGCGGCCAATGACAGCGCCCCTGCACATGCATGGGGCGGAGTCGTTACGTCACTGTGCCCTGCCCCCGCGGCCGCGCAGTCGCCGTGACGTCATATTGATGTCTCGCTCCCCCTCTCGCCCCGCGAAGACCCCGTGCCACTGCCCCTGCCCCGCACCTGCAGCGCGATCGCAGCGCCAGGCCATGCGCGGCGTCGTCGCACCGAAACTTGCAAATCAAAACCAAGGTTGCCAACCGTACGAGGCTCCTCGTACAAATACGAGATTTGTGGTCTTCCGTACGAGGTACGAGGGCATTATCATCCTCGTACAATTATGTACGAGGTTTTGACATAACATAACACTTACACCAAAAATGCCACTGTCGCATTGGCGCGATGATTGTTTAAGGTTCGCTCGCTATCCCATGAACCGAGAAATCCCCGAGAAATAAAACATTTCGTTCTTCGCATTATTCGTCTGTCGTCTCGAACACACATTCATATCGCCAACCAGAGAGGTGTAACTTCACAAAATAAAGAAAAAGCTCGTGCAGAAACAAAAAGAAAAACGATAAGAATGAGAATGTTCCTGATATAATATTTGGAGATGAAAACTAAGACTAGAAGTACATAGTTACCTGCAAAGTTTTGAACCTATAAATAAATCTCGTTCATTAGTTATTTACCTACGTGAGTAATGTTAAAGATTATTTTAATACAAAGTGATGTTTTATTTAGTAGAAAACTTGCAATAGTTTATTTCGTTGTGTAAAACGTCTGAAATTCAACAGTTTAATATGCATTAATTTTGGTTTAGTCACCTTTTAGAGGAATGTACGAGGTTCGAAAGCCATAATACGAGATTTTTAGCTGCTTTGTACGAGGAAAAAAATTTTACGGTTGGCAACCCTGATCAAAACAGTCGTGCGCTCAAAGATGGCGGATGGGTCGCACGTAGATCGTGCTGGCCCGAAACAATTGAATGATTTAACTTTTTCCGCGCCTAATAAAAGACTTGGTGAATCAAAAAAGTATAGTGACGAAACATTTAACGGCTGCAGTGTAAAGTTATCATTCTACAGGGAACTGGATCAGAGTGAAAAAAGTGACAAGGACGGCAGCGGCGTGGCCGCTGCTCGCGCGGTCTTCGCTCCGGGCTCCCGAAAATCGCCGGGTGAGAACGCTTCTGCGACAGACGGGGACGATCGAAAAAAGCGATGCTTCGACCGGTACGACAGCTCGGAGTCTTCTGACAGGTCAGTAAATACCAATACTTACTACCGATTGGATACTGCTAAATATGTGCTGCGCTACATATAAAGCACAGATGACAGAATTAAAGTTATCATAATTAACTCTGTAATGTACAAGTACAAGAAGAGATTATTTGTTGTGCTAGGTAACAAATTTTGAGTCAATGCTCCAGTGACCGGATGCTATTTGATTTTGATGTCAGGGCCATTGTGAAAAATAAGGTGTTGAACCGCCTCCGCTCGGTTGAATGCCCTCTGAATTGCTCGGTGGCGGGCTGAAGACGCGTCGCTTCTCCAATTGACCGGACTGTCGTCGGTCTCGTAATATTACGCATACGCAGTCGCTAGGACCTGTCTACTAATAAAAATATCTAGCAGCAGGGATCACCACAGCACCTCAAGTAGGTCCTAGCTTCTTAGGGTAAGCCTTAAACTAGCTTCAAAGGGCAGTTTGGATTGTGATAGAATTATAGTCCAACACAAATAAGGTTTTTAAGTTACCCGCTTACATCTGTAATGAAGAATTATAGTCATTTGTTTTTTCAACTTTTATAAGCTTTTTTTTTCAATGTTCATTTGTTTGATAGTTGTATATATAGGTACCTAGATGGTTGTTTAAGGTAACAGGTTCTGTAGATCTCTATCTACCTAGTAGGTTAGGTGATTTATCCTAGTCAGCTTAGCTGGCTATCATGTCATTGCTGACAATGACACGATTGTCATTTACAGTAGGTTACCTATCTACTTAAACATCCATCCATAGGTACCAGAATAAATACCTAATACTAAAGTCATAACATAAGTTAAACCTTGCAATGTAATATAATTCCATTTTAGCAGTAATTCTGTTCCAGTGTAAAATATCACTAATAAGTGTATGAAAGGCCAAAAGAAATACTTCTGGACGGATTACACTGCAGAAAAGGAAATACCTACCTATTATACCTAGAGTGACCAGGTAGGTATATTTAATGGTGTTATCAATACTGAGCTGTTGATTACCATCTTTAAGAAAATCATGAACTTGATTTTTTATCAATTTGCTGTCTTATACCTACGTCATTCATTATCTTAATGGATTTGTCATTGTAATTCAGAAAAAGGATTGATAAGATAAGGTAAGGTATCTTGAATGATATCATTCTTTTGGGCCTATACACCTAACTTTATGAATGATAAACCTAATCACCTAACTGAACTTAGATCCTACACTATATTTTACTTATAAAAATTCCCTGACAGGTCACTTATTCTTTGTTTTACGCTTAATTAACTGACTTAGGACTGGTATTATTTTAGAACAGTACAGTATATACCGAATCTTATATTAAATTCATAAGTCATATTTTTCATATTAAAGCTTAAAATGATGTGTAATGAAGAAAAATCAAACCTTTCCTGACACTGTTCCTCCTATCTGAAATGGACTATAGTCAAATTGATTAACAATCACAATCTGATATTCACTTTCATTCATAAATCAGTTCAATTTTATATATTTATACTAGGTTTCAGAGTGACTATAATATCCAAGCATGTAAAGTTGCCAAAAGTGTGCATCATAAATTTGTAGATATTGAATTTAAGGTGCACACCACAGTGCATACAAGAGACGAAAGAAATCCAGTGTTCAAGAAAAATAACTTCATAAAGTACTGCCATAGCAAAATATTAGCAGTAAAGAAATCACACAAATTTTTATTCAGTTTCTTTTGTAAATTTCTTTTCATGAAGAGTTTTTATAGACTTTATTTACTATAACATAATAATTATGAATAGAAATCAGTACTTTTGGTAAAGTTTAGGTGCTTAATATTTATTAAGTTGTCTACCCATTGAAAGAAATAAGAATAGGTAACTATTATGTGATTTGATTTTAAATGTAAGCGGATTAACTGTAAACCTGGTTCGTGTTGGAAGAACACCAACATTTCTTGCATTTTTTTAGTACTTATATGCAGGTAGTAAATCATTATCCTTATTTAATATTATAAATGCGAAATTGTGTTTGTTTGTTCCTTTGTCCTTCCTTCACGCCCTAACTACGCAACCAATCGACTTGATTTTTGGCGTAGAGTTAGTTGAAAGGATGGAGAGTAACATAGGCTAA
The DNA here is from genome assembly GCA_947086465.1 of Eupithecia exiguata. NCBI lineage: Eukaryota > Metazoa > Arthropoda > Insecta > Lepidoptera > Geometridae > Eupithecia > Eupithecia exiguata. The sequence goes on along the minus strand of OX352232.1, from coordinate 4,355,408 downwards.
TTTTTGTCCCGGTAAAACATTAAATTCCCATGGGAGATTTTCAAATTCCCATGGGTGAAATTAGAATTTAACGCGGGTGAAACCGCGGGGAACAGCTAGTAGGTAATATAATAATATCACAGCCTACAATCTGTGGTAAAACTATGTGGACTTAGTGAGTTAGTTACATTACAACGCACAAATTCACAATTGATAACTCCATATCACATAGCTGATATGGGAGCTAAGTGGACTGGATGTGGGTTACCCAATGATACTTGGATAGTGTTCAATAATATATTAACCAGGACCCTGAGTCCGGTTGAGGACAGTATTAGTAAATTCAGTAAATTCAATTTACGATATTCACCATTACATTTTTACTAATATTGGCATGACAAAATAACAATGCTACAGTACAAATAGTAATCTTAGACATTATTGTAAGTTAAGATATTATTTATTTATGAAGATTATTATGTATATTATGTATATATGAAAACAAATTGATTATAATTATTATATTTATTATACAAATTATGTAAATTCACAAAATTACCTACAAATAAAAAATTCTCAATGAATACAGAATTAAGATCTTTGAGCATGGTAATTGAACTAAGTATAAATAACATTTTATAATTCGTACTAGATTTTTGCAATCACGCAGCTCTGCTCTGTCCCTCTCAACGCGAAATCCTATGCCTATCCTTTTCACAAAATGGCGTCATAGGTCGCCCCCCTTAAGGATTTTTTTATCCCATAAGAATTGATTTTTAACCATGTTCCAAAAACGGCGGAGGTTCTCAACTCGTCCGTATGTTTTTTAGGATAAAAAGTAGCGTTTGTTTTTACAGGTCCAAACCTACATCTATGCAAAATCTATCTCTATCTATCTAAATTTCAGCCTCGATCCTCTCAGTAGTTTTGGTGTGGCTTGAACAAGTTACAAACATGCATCCAAACTTTCGCATGTATAATATTAGTGTGACTAGGTTATCAGCTCTAATGTCTATAGATCTTAGCTTGAGCACATTTTCTTATAGGCAGGCCATAGGTAGACAGTCCAGGCAGAAAGTGTTCCTCACAGTACTGTATGATTTGTTTTTGTCGTACTCAAGTTCTTATTTCAAATCACATGAAAATTCTTTATTTCTACTAACCAACAGAACACTTCCAAAAAATCTTATATCTAACTGAACCGTACAGTTTAGTTACTAAAACCCTCAAAAAAAGAAACTACGAAACTTAATTACTCTGTGTTATTTTATTACCATGTCACCAGTGCGAAACTTTTAGAAACTGACGTGGCAGCAAGAACAAAAGTCTCGGAACCGTAGGGCGTTCACGCAGGACTAAGTCACAAAGGGTAAACGTGAAATAAAAAAGTTAGGAGTTCTAACCGGGCGAGCGGGGGGACAGGGAACGGGTTCTGAGACGCGGCGAGGTATGTTACTGGTTCAATTAAATTGCTCAGCGCAGTCAAACCCTTCCATGGTTCGGTTGAGCTACCTCTGAATGCTTTACAACAGTCTGCACATAGCTTAGAATTAGGTAACCTGTTTTATGTCTTTCTTTAAATACATGTACTTACTCTACTCGCAGATTAAAGACCGTAAGTGATCTTACCTTTCATTGAGTTGTAATTTTCTTTGTAACTAAATAAAATATTTCTACCTAATTTCAGCTTTGGTTTTCAATGAAACTTTCATACTACTTCGTGCTTTTTATTACAATTAGCAGTGGGTTAGTCTGATACTGTACGTAACTTATAGCTTATGTATTAGGAAGTTGCCATGCACTTGTAATTTATTTGTCACCTACCAGTTTCTAGAAATTGAGTGTTCTAATTGAAAACTGTTACGGATATGCCTTCATGACGAAAATAACATCAAAAAAATTGGAATACTTTTCTTTGCTTGTAGTATGTTACATACCTCACCGCAAAGAACCTACACAGAAGGCTATTTGATACCGTAAGATGTTGCACCTTACAAGCTTTCATTCCAATACTTTTCTTTTCATGTAGATAGGCCTTACAAATCATCTACGAAAGTCCGGCCGCACGAACAACATAAACCTTTCTTTCTGAATGTAGACTCCAATGATGATGATGAGTACCTAACAGTGTGTATAACATACCTCGTGGCGTCCTGCGACTGGCCGTCCTCCCTGCGCCTGCGCCCCCCCAGCCCCCTGTCATTAGAAGCGCGGGCGCATTGGCCGACCGTTGCGCAGCGATGAGGGAACTACGATGCGCTATGATGCGCTTGTGATTTTTAACACCGTAACTAATTTCCTTATTTCCCATCTCGAGTGCTTTTTCTATCCGTATAATCAATCGGTCTAGGATGGTAGGGCTATTTTTATTTTTTAAATCTCTTTATTGAATCTTTATGGTACACACTGCAAATTGTTTTCAATTACGTCATGGAAACGTTCCATTTGAACTTTTTTTAACTTCCTCCGTTTTTACCCCACCGTGGCCGGCCACATTTAGAAATTCAAATACCTACATGTTTGAAAACTAAGTATGTAGGTAAGTTAGGTACCAAGGAATTAAATTTTTATTTGAATGCAACTCTCTTCCTTTTTACCCGACTACCAACAGGGGAGGGTTATATGAGGTTAGTTATCTTTTTGGCTAGAATAAAAGAGAAAAAAAAACCTGTAGCAAGTTTAAAGGAGAAAGATACAAGGTAGCTTCAAATAAGTATCTGTAGATCCTGCTCAGCATATCAAGTCTTCCGGACATAATAATGAGTTATTTCTGTTTCCGATGATCCCAGACGAGTTCGTATTGTAATAAAAAGACCGGCTGGTCAGGTAGAGTCTGAGTCATAGTGACTGGCTTGGTCGTTCAACTCGTATCACCCTTTTTTTTTAACTGCCCAGGAAAAAGCTGGATCTCCACGAGCAATACCTATAAAACACTAAATGCATACAAAAATCTATTTGCTTTGCATCTTGCATCAGTTCTGCATCCTTAAATCCTATGGGAACCAGTGGTTTTATGTAGGGTTGGTGTCCTTTATGCCTTCAAACGAGTGGTTTTACGTAGGGTTTTGTGTCCTTCTTGTCAAAGAAATGATTGTAAACTTGCTGAAATCGTTACAAAGACACATTTAAATATAAAACCTGTTTTTTTGTAACAACGAAATGATTACCTACCTTCCGTCAGATGGTAAGCGGTAACCACAGATGCTTCGCCACCAAAATAATTATAATTACGCAAATATATTCTATTTTTAGTACTTGTAAAATTATTTTTTGTGTTTTCAGCGTAAGTATATCTAAAGATACTACAAATACAAACCAGTTGTATAGTAAAACCTAAAAAGATATCTGGCTACACGATTCATTTACTTGCAAAAACACTATCGACTTCGCAATTTAGTTAACGGTAATCGAACTGTTCGGCGAGATCTAATATCTAGCCGGCCCAGCGAGTCAGGTCACGCAAACCTAGGCTCGGTGAATGTGGAATGTGAACAACCTTGGCTGTCTAGGGCTTATTTACCCAGAGTGTTGTATTTATTGCTTACACGTTGTTAGTTCTCAAGCAGCTCGGGTGCCTATAGTTGGTTAAAGGTTCTCAACTGTAGAGAGCCCCTACATTGGTGCACGCCCTAATTAGAATCAAACCGCAGTACCAACGGTACAGTCTACTAACCACATTACAAAATGTTGGGCCGTCAGAAAGAATCAGTACAGTCAAAGGGCAGCTAATGTCGAAACTGGTTTGGTTCTCGGCTAATGCAATTATTGGCTGCCTCGACTGGACCGCTTCTTGTTGGAACATAACTCGCCCAACTTCGGGCAGTATACTCAGTAGGTATAAAGCGGCTCCAAGTTTACCTTCTGTTTACTCTACTTAGACACTATCGCGTAGAGTATGTGCTAGGTGCGTTTATCTTTTATCAGTTGACGCAAAAAAACGCTTAGTAGATAATACTGAGAATTTTCCTGATTAGAAACAATGTGAATGAAGTACAACTGAAATATTTCTTTTAAGAACTAAGTCACTTAAAATGTTCCGCACAGCTGGTGTGCTTCATGGGTTTTATAACAAAAATGAAGAATTTAATATTCATAAATACACGTAGGTAATAAAACCACCTCTACGTCAGTCACTTAACTTTTGAAAGGAGTGAACATTTCTAAGAAAACTTCGGAGCGTTAATCCGTAAGAAACTTAAATGTTTCTTTATAAAATCAATAAGTTCGCAAACAATAATCGTTGATCCGCAACAGAGAAGTTTTTAATCAGAAACTCTGTTCAGATTCCGAGTATTCGCCATCGTTAACTGAAATATTTTTTGAGGTGTTGTGTAGTACTAATTGGTTGCAGGATAATTGATTCAACTCATAATTAAAAGTACTTTATCAAGTTTTCTTCTGTGTGTCTATTAAATTGTTTCGGCGTGTAGCAGCTGGGGAATACACCTGCTTTAGTTTCTCTTTGTCTCTTGTACCTTTGACATTCTACATTTTATAGCAAACTTTTATAGCATTTTTAGCATCGGCTTATTATGAATCAGGTAGGTAATGTGTTTGCAACGTGTAGGTACATTTGTTGCTATCGATGGTTTGCTTATCAAAAAAAACCCTCGGACTTAAAAAGAAAGATTTTCTACATTATTACCAGTTTGTTTTGCATCACCATTCTATGGAAAAACATCTTTTGGATATTTTTTTGTGTTCGTTATTGTCAGCTATGTTTAAAAGATAATTCATGAAAACAAAATGGCTTAACGGATTTTAATGAAATTTGGCAGGAAGGTGAATGGTATCCCGGAGACGGACATAGGCTACCTTGAAAAGCGCATGCGAAGCCGCGGGCAGCAGCTAGCTGAGATATAAACGTTAACATTTAAATCAGTGAGTCTGATTTAATATTTAATTTTGCAATCTATTGATTCCATCACAATGAAAATTTAATTTGTTAATTGCCAAGCATAAATGGACTCCTCCAATTGTCTGATGTCTGTAATTAGCGGGCGAATCGGCGATTTAACATGACCGGCCCAAAGGTAACCCTTTGTTATTACCCAAATTGTGAACCATTATGTGCACCCTGCGGCGGACTCGTGCGTCCTAGTACGTCATCAGACAATGCATTTTGGCCGCTATAATATTCGTGATGTGTTTTTGTCTAGCTGTTGTTGGAACTGAAGGACTTCTAAAGTCAAACTTGCAAAAAGATACTTTTTATGAGGCAATTATCTGTCTGGACCTTGTGAATTGTTCAAATATTTTATTGGCAACTACATTATAAAATGCTGCGCACCTTCATATGATTATGTTGATCTTTAGAATGATTTAAAACTTTATCATTATGGTTCTTGGTCATCACATCACACTTATTCAACGTATTATTAATGCAAAATTTAGGATGGAGTGAAGTTTGTTACTTCTCCGGATTAGGCAGAAACATTGCATAGATCTAGGTCTATAACTGGAATAAAACATAGGCTTAACCCATAATAAATCAGTTCCCAGTGAATAGAAATAAAATAACCTTTGAAAGTTTCCAAAGTAATAACGCGTGAGAAATCATGGGCAGAAACTAGTAGGTATGTTTATAAGTAAAGCTTTCTAACCATTTCACACACCTATATCTCTCAAGATATCCTAAATACAATTTATTAAATCCCTCCATATTCCATTTATCAGGAAGCGCGCCATCGTGTTGTCCAATCGCATTCCTTGCTTTCAGCTGACCCTCGGGAATTTACAGGGCTATTCGTCCGTCCATTTCCTTAATTACTTGAAAATAGGTCTTCATACATTTATTCCTATTTAACTTGGTATTACGTGTCGTAAATGTTCGTACATTTTAGAGTTTATTTTGGAGTCCTTCGAAATAATACACATAAGTTATAATAATGTCTTTATTTCCAATATCTAGTTTAACTTACACACAAAATGGACAAATCAATTCATCATATTTAGGTGGCAGTATCCGTATCCACCCATCATCGTCTTAATGTTATTGTGTCTATATGTCTCTCTGCCAGACTATTGGCGATCGCATTATCACATGAGCCAACTCTGGGCATGAAAGACGCAATCCTCTTCCGCTGAATAGCGTTAAAAGAGTCTACCCTGGTCTGTATATAAAGGTACACAATAGCTTAAGAGCCTTTACGCCTAGCGCGCGATGTCAAGTTTAGGTAATTCAAACCCACACAGAAGCGAGCGTGACTGTGTGAGTAGCGCTGGCGCGTTCTATTGTGGTATAGTCAAGCTTAGCACTTTGATCCATTCGAGTGAAATTGATATAGCAATTATTTAATTTAAATTTGAACTTAGACAGATGACATATTTACGTGTTAAAATAAAATCAAAATCAAAAATTGTTTATTTCCATAAATACAAAAATGTACACTTAGAAAAGGCCAAATTCTTAAAATAAAACACTGACACGGAAATAAAGTGGTACTTTTGATTTCTGTCGCTTCGCTATGTAGACTAAAGTAAAGAAGTGACTAATAAACCTTCAGCCTGTTACGAGTAGGTACAAATAAAACACTTGGTACGGATAAAGTCGAGTTTATTTTACAACATTTTAAATGTTTTATTCTACGAATAAATAATAAGTCAGGAAGTCTAATTCAGAACAAATTCCAACCAAAAAGTGGGCGCTGCTTCAAATCAAAACTATGGATAATTCAAATAGGAATCACTTCAATTGGTTCGCGCGCCTGCTGCAATGGCAGCTATGACAACTGAGTCATAGCGGCGTGGACGATGTTATGCAATAAATGGACCGGACCAAGTCAATAACGAAACAATTATATGGTCAAATGCTTTTTTTTACTATACAGGGTGTTTTTTTTTCAAAATGAAACCTTCAAATTTGAAAATTTATAAATTAGACTACGAATTCGAGAAAAGGTTGTTTGTCGTATAGTTGAAAGTACAAACGTTCAGACTATACGCAAAGAAATCTATCTTCTTTTGTCATATTTTTTTATCGTTATGAGCTTTTTGACATAAAATTTTCTTGCATACCCTCTTCAAAAAAGCTGAAAGTAGTGATTTTAGTTTGGTCAGATATATGTAGTACATTTTGCAGGGTTATGTAGATAGAATCTAACGTCCGTCTTTCGACTGTCAGTGGTAGCACTGACAGTCGGATTCTACGCATCTACGCACGAACGTTAGATTTTAAATACTTTCTGTCATTTTTGTAGAAAAACTGGGCGATGGAAATCAAAATATGCGCAATAACCTTGAATTTATTTTAATAAATGTTCAAAATGATATTGATTGTCCACAGTGTGATAAATCTGTTTTTGTACAGATGATTCTTTAAATAACCCCATTAGAAAAAATCAATTTTGAAGGTGTTCCAACCATTAAGGCACATAGGCGTCGTAAATTTATTTATTTATTATCAACTTAGAAGCAAAAAGAGAAAAAAAATTTTTTTTACAAATTCTTACTTTTCCAAAGATATAAAAAAGTTTTGTCTTTTTTAACGAAGAACTTATTATTTTCAAAATCAATCACGTAACTATTAACATCCTTTTTGATAACTCTCACGGTTTCAGACTTCCTCTCAGTGGCCCTGAAAAAATAAAACACCCTATATCACACATCAATATACGCCTTCAAGAATAAACTCGACAACTGGTTACGAGACAAAGTTGACAAACTAAAAAAATTACGCAATAACTAAATTCGACACTGTCTGATAATAGACACATCAGCCACTGGCTGCTTGTCTGTTAATAAATAAATATATTTTTGGATAACAATTCAGTGAACTCTTTGTCCCGCAAAATATGATTAATTTAATGTTTTTAGTCCACTTGTTAGCTACCCACTTATTTTTCCGAATCGTATGGGCAGGTAAACTAAAAATACCAAATAAGCATAATAAATTTCAATTTCATTGAAAAATATCTAAATTTTATCGATTCAATATTTCATCAAGGAAAAATCCTTCCAAATGAAGTAAAAAGTTGTCTGACCTCATTTTGCATTTTCATTTTGAAAAAAAAAAACACCCTGTAGAGTGATAAACATTTTACCAAAATATTATTTTGTTATTGACTTGGTCCGGTCCTCTTATTGCATAACAACGTCCACGCCGCTATTACTCAGCTGTCATAGCAGCCATTGCAGCAGGCGCGCGAACCAATCTGAAGTGATTCCTATTTCGAATCATACCTACATTCTTTTGATTTGAAGCACGGCCCACTTTTTGTGTGGAATTTGTTCTGAATTAGACTTCCTGACTTATTATTGTATTCGTAGCCTCCAATCAACAAAAATATATAGGGTTTTTGGTAAATTAAATTGAAGCCTTTCGATCGGTATGATTATTTTTCTCGTGTAACAGGTTCGATTCCAGGTTCAACCATGTAATTATTTAAATATCTAAAAATGCAGTTTAAATTGTTTTTTAAATTCAAATAAGTTATGTCTTCTTTCAGTAAAATGTTAGAAATGTTAAGTTACTTTTCCTCCATGTGGCATATCCGTGGGACGCCCTGTATATACTAACCTTTTAGCTCTTGCATTTTCCATGTTTGCTAATTTTTGCGCTTTCGTTTCTTCGCAAAAAATAACTTCATTTTATTTCCCATTATGTCTGAAATATGATTTTTGTCTATATTAATACATTCTACAATTATGTTTGCCATCAAATATAATAATAAAAAAAATTACTTACCAAAGTACCAAAATGTTTCGAGGGCGCTATAAATGTCCGCTCGCCTTATACGCACGACAAAGGTCAACACAGGTCAGTCAGAGCGCCGAGCGACATGACCACACTCTAGAAAGCCTCGCGGCGGACTGATTTGAATGGATTTGCGCGCAGCGTTTTATAGTAGTTTTAAAATATTCACAGAAAATTAATAACAACAAAATATTTAAAATTTTAAATGCATGATTTTAAAGACGATTCTCTACTTTATTAGTAAGCTATTATTATAGTAAATTAAATAAGTTATATCGGTGAAAAAGTCATTTGAAATTCGTAAAATTTCACATTTTTTGTAAATTAATTTCTCATAGTACGATACCAAAACCGAATATTTTTTCAACTAACTTTTTTCCCAAGGATTTTATCTATTGGTTATCATTTTTTTTTTATTAGATATGTCAGTATTTTCATAAAATTTTGAGCTTCGAAACTGATGCTGACAGGGAAATTAAGAAAACCTCTAACAAGTTATTTTCATAGAACGCGTACATACTATATTAATTCAAATATTTTCTCAACTAACTTTTTCGACAATGAAATTTCCTAAAATTATTACTAATTAACTTATAGTGTAAGATAACTGGTTCATGAAAATAACGAGTTTGAAAAGTACTGTTTTTGAGCCAAACTGCGCATGGAAGGCGTGAACCCTCTTAAAGGTGCTAATACTAACTGGTCTTTTTATTTGTCTAATATACCAACACATTTGTAAACTCTTAACCTTAACTTATGATGACAATTAACATTATATTTTATGTAAAATCTAGAATCACGTCTTCATATTATTTTCATAACATTTGTAAAATCTTAAATTAGACAATTAACATTATATTTGGTGCAAAAACTAGAATCATGTCTTCATAAATTTATTCACATTTAACTTGGTGTTACGTGTCGAAAATGCTTGCTTGTTGTTTGTAATTATAGACTTTATTTCGGAGTCCTCCCGAATAATACACATAAAGTCCACAAATAGCTTATAAGTACTAAAACTTACGGAGCTTTTTAGTAGCATAATATTACAACATATTTGTAAACTCTTAACTTAAGGCATTAACATTATTTTGTACAAATATCTACAACCACTCATTAAACGCGACTGCCTTCTTCTTGAGGAGTATAATTAATTTGGCATTATCGTCAACCATCGCTAATTTCGTGTGATATAATACGGAATACTTGCTCCTGGGCGTGGGGTAAACATCAATTAATCCTGGGGCAACGCGATACTTTGCCAAGCGGGCCAAGAAGGGGGCTTCTCTCGGGGCAGATTGGTGCATTGCATAATCCCGCTGCATTTCTACTGCTTCCTACTACAGTGAGCAACATAGTGTCTGCCATGCATGATGTATCACTTCTCGTTACACTAGTAATCAATGCAAAAGTTTTGATAGATAGACGTATCTTCGTGATTTCTTCACGCCAAAACTACTGCATGAATTGGTATAAAATTTAGCACTTATAAAAAAAATCAATCACTAAATAATGATGAACAATCCACACAGCATCTAGGATAAAGCTAAGCAGAGCTTGTGTTATGGGAACTAGATGACTGATAAACTTAATACAATATGTTATAAAGATAAAAATTAAATCTATCTAAAAATTATATCTATGTCTCCTGCAGCTGCGTCGAAGGCGGACCTTCGCCCACCGCGCCACAGGTCGTCAAAATGCAGTTCTAGACCTAGAATAACATTAGGGTACCTTTTATTGCCGATACTCGTGTGTGTAAGGGCAGAAGCTAGCCTCTATAAACCACACGCCAGATGAAATCAGGTTGCCTTCTTTCTATTCTAGACATCCGCAGAGAATATTACTGGAAGCTATGTTTCAGGAGTTATGAGTGGTTTATTTGAGCCATGCATTCACATATCTAGAGTCCGCTCAATACAGTTCACTTTACTCCGAATTCGAGGTTAGTGACGGGTCAGAAGTCGTAGGGGGCGTGATGTGGGGGCCCATTCAAAGGACGTCATGCCACGCGAGGGCTAATATATTTTTCTTTACTCCATTATTTATCGAATCGATCAAATAGAACGAGGATTGCTTTTAGTGATAATGGACGTTAAAAGGTCGCACCATTGTAAATTACAAAACGCATCAAATGTGTCTCACGGTCTGAGTGCTTAGTATGAGCGTGCAAAATACGAGGACGAAAAATGTTTTCATGAGTTCGATGTACTATAATGAACAAAAAAGATTAAGACATACGCATATATATACAATGTATATATATTTATATTCCGTAAAAATAACCTATTTAAAGTCTCTAAAAACCTTTTGAAAACTATAATCGAAATCGTATGAAACTATTCAATCGCTGTGAAAATATGGAAAGTAGCCTTTTTCGCCATCTTAAGCTAAGGCACAGCACAATCTAACTAACTCATACTAGTCCTTAGTCTACTTTATACTTGTGAAATATAAATAAATAAACTAGCTATCGCGTTTGACAAACTACTGTGCTTAAATCGTATGATTTCGATCAGCTTCTGACTTCGTTTTACGGAGGGTTTAAAGGACCCAAAATAATGGCTGTCTTTTTTACGGACCAAATTCCTCGTAACTAATCATGTGTCCTGACATTGCTACTTCACGGTCGTCATTTGTTAAGCTGACTTGACATTTCCTAAACTTCCAAGACATTTTCAAAAACTCTGCGATTACCATCAAGTGTTCCCCTTCCCATCACAAGTTATTTCGTAATTACTTCGACAAAATTCCGTTAGAATTTCATTTTGAACTAAAGAAATTGCCGCTATCTCATGTTATGCACGTTAACTTGCCGGCAGATTTCTACACCTTATTCGTGTATATAAATTAATCACACATTAGTATATGTTTTATGTTAAAAATTAGTAGTCCTGTAGTTGTTTTTGAAATTGTTTGCACACTAACTCTGGATATTTTTTGAATACACTACTGGTTTTTTATGTTTTGGTTGCAAAACCCAAGGAATAATTTTGAGAAATATTTTACGACATATTGGTGTCATCAAAGCACAAAATTTTTGGTTTTGAAAGCTTGCATTCATCATCATTAAAATGATCACTCGTTCGTTTTCGAATTCAAATTATAAACACGAGCAGCGAAAAATTATAATTTTTTCGCTGCTCGTGTGTGATCTGATAATGATCAAGCGTTGTTAAAGTTTGTATTTTAGTTTTAAGTGGTAACCTTGCTGTTGTTTTCTGTTATTGTTATCAGTTTTTGTTAAGTTTTCATTCATAAAGTCTATGTGGACATAAAATATCTTGTATTCTAAATCGGAGTATAGGTAGTACGGGTAAGCCTGTTTGTGCTATCACAGTTGTCTCTGAGGTATAACTAGCCTAACCCCATCAATATTTTATGCATACATGAGCCCCAATCGAGAAGGCGCGTGCTGCTTAAATTTGATGATAATATTATGTTTGCTTCGATACCTGTCTACGTGTTTGGTTTAGTTGAGCTCTTTTGTATAAATCAAAGATGCTGGCCTGTTTAATTGGGCTGTACAGTACCTAAAAAGGTACGACTCCACAGTTCTTTGACCGGGGAATTAGAATAAAGCCGGCCAAGTGTTAGTAGGCTCGCACACGAAGAGTACCGTACCATCGTACATGACTATTTCGCAAAAGGAACCCTAAAAAACTGATTAAAAAAACCGGCCCAGCGCGAGTCGGACTCTCGCACGAAGGGTTCTGTACCGTTATCTATAAAAACGGCAAAAACAATCAAGTTTGTGGTATGGGAGCCCCGCTTAAATATTGGTTTTATTCTGTTTTTTAATATTTGTTGTTATAGCGGCAACAGAAATACATCATCTGTGAAAATTTCAACTGTGTTACTATCTCGGTTCATGAGATACAGCCCGGTGACAAACGGACAGACAGACAAACGGACAGACAGCGGAGTCTTAGTATGGTCTATGGTCCCGTTTTATCCTTTGGTTACGGAACCCTAAAAAAGAAAATAGCCTCCAGAAATTTTATTTTTATTATTTGTTGATATAGCGGCAATAGTAATCAACACCCTGTCAAAATTTCAACTATCTACCTATAAGAGATACAGCCTTTTTTTTTTGTATGGGAACCCCATTTAATTTTAATATTTATTTTATTTTTATTATTTGTGGTTATAGCAGCAAGAGAAATTCACATTCTGTGAAAATTTCAACGGTCTTCCTTTTACGGTTCATGAGATACAGCTCGCAGACGGACAGACAGCGAAGGCTTACTAATAGGATTTTTTTCTCGTTCTCACCCTTTTTCTTACGGAACCCTGCGAACACCAATGCAATCATTGGTATTCGTCGAAAACCCTCTATAAATCAGTTGGATACTTCGCTGGTATCGGCGATTTTATTAAATTCTGTTTTAAATATCCTTCGTAAAGATAAACGCGAACGATTCGATATTATCGCGATGTCTCCACACCTCGACCGAGTTCTGCTCGCCCCGTTCGTAATTACGACTTCTCCGTTCCACCACATTCAACTGTGCACAAAACCGTAACGAAGCAAAATATTCGCCCAAACACCGACTCCATAAATTCCTTGCAGAACTGGGTGAATTTGAATGTGGTATCTGGGAATATAAAGAAGCAACAAAACAAATTTCGATGAGATGTTGTTTCGATTCGAATACATTACGACGTCCTTCCCAGTTCATCTTTTATTAAAGCTCCATCACTCTCTGTCTATCTATGGCTATTCAGCGTTGTTTTCGAATCTAAAATTGGACAACTTATTATTCAGATGAAAAGCATCATCTATTTAACGACCTTATTCCGCTTTTAAAGTCCCGTATTGATTTATCAAGTTGCAATATTTTAACATGCCTTAAAATTTTGGGGTCCCACCGAAGGCAGGTGTTCCAGCCGGTTTAGGAAGCCCACGTCCCAATAACCGTAGAAAGTTGGAGACTCGTTTCACTAATGGGGGCCCCTTCTCCCGCTGCGAAACCCTATAAATACTTATTACTGCTTAGGATTGTGAAAGTCTCTTCGGACTCACCGATCTTAAAACTATTAAAACAACGAGATAATAATCGAGATGGGATTATTTTACTACCTATGATACGAACGTAAAACTCTCGTATCTCCAACCAAACATTTTAATACCAAGTTATTACTTTAATATCCTGTAAAGATGTTTTTAAATTATGATACATAACACGCACGACGCGCATAAAACATGATCAAGGTGCTAAGGAACAGCTGGATGTCACCTACTCCGCGGCTTCCATTAGCCGAAAGGTCTGTAGAGCTATTTATTCGCGATATCTCCCTCTGCATTTACAATGTCCGTAAGGTGTTGAAAACTAGTCGTTTGTGTAGAACCTACATTAATAAATAATGCGGCATGTGCAGTGGCGAGGCACGCGACAGGGCATAGAAAGGTCTAAAGTCGTCGAACTTGAACATCTGCTGTTTTCTAAATAGTTTATGCAAGAAAATTGATCGTTTATCAAACAAATATGTTTATTTATTTGTTGGTTGCTCCATGACTGGTTATGGATTGTGCACGTCGAACCCGGCGACACAACCCGGCGAAATTTCAGTGCATGTCACCAGTGATTGTGAAAATTATCATGTGATGATGTTTAAGATACGGATGACGGCGTACATATAAATTCCACGAGGATTCAAGACCACTTCAAAATTAACCTTGTACAACTAGGAAAGAATCATCAAAATCTATCAAAAATTGGCGAAGATATCACCAAAATGGTTTTAGCTAGTCATGATTTTTTTAAAGTATTATGTTGTTTTTTGAGCTTGACGGGATAAATACTAATCCCTCCTTTTCAAACCTTTTTTATGGAACCATTTCGGGATCATTATCTATAAAATAGCGAAATCTTGTCCAGGCAGGAGCTTACCACTTTAGATGTCGTCATCCAGTCCTACCTGAAACCTAATGTGTAATGTTGAGCTGGTGAATTCCTGTTTGTCCTCCTAAGCGGAGGGAATATGGTTAATTGTTTGTTTATTTACATTTCCAATAGTAATGAGTAAGGCAGCTGCGACTCAGTGAGGGGGAGAGAATGTCATGGCTCCACTTATTGTTTGAATAGAACAATAATAAGATCCCTTTGGTGAACTCATTCTGTAACTGGCTTCTCCTAATGACAATACTCCCTTTATCGATATTGTTAACAAAACTCATCACCAACACAACACTACTTGTCATCGCCTACTTTAAATAATTCTTCCATAAGCGTTTTTTTTTGTTATTGTTTCCTTCCTATCTGCCATCTTGTTCGATAAATTACGTAATTGAAGCGCTATTTAAACGTTGCAATTTAAACTGGTAATATTTTGTAATAACTTTTCGATTTTATACGTATGTATATGTTTTTGCGGCGGGTGCGACATAAATATGCATTCAAGGCGCGTGCCACAGCAGCGGTCAGCTGTTTCTTCTATGCGGTCGCAAGCTGCGCGCTCCATAAATGGAAACAAGCCTCTTGGATGGATTACGGCGATTACATTGCAATTATCCGTGCGAGCCGACTGTAGCCTACGCGCTACGTAACGATGGAGCACCTTCGCGATCTTTGTTCGACGCGACATTGACCTTGCCATTTACGAGTACTTGCGTACGATTTTTACTTATGTAATCTTTTCGGCGCGCTCAGCCGCTGTTCGTGTTCTTGCCATTGAACTTGGTTCTCTTTTTACGGAGCGTGAGTAAACAGACAACATTTATTTAACTACGTAGATTTGGTTATCTCGTTTACACCTAGCGAGACGAAAGTTACATCACTCTGGCAATTCTTTTTGTATCTCGATGCGATATCGCATGTGCTGCAGTACGTTTGTTTTTATCGTTCGTCCATGTCCTGATGAGCATTGCAGATGGCATTCACGATGCGGGCTTGATGTTTTTACTGGCAAATCGTCGAGCTACACTTGGACTGTTATGTCGCTGACTCCGAAGGAATTTTAAATATGTTCTCCGTAATGCCGGCTACGATAGCTATCAAAATCATACACAGAATCGCGAATTTCGCGCATCATACCTATGCGTATAGTGAACCCGGATACAATATTTTAAAAAATATATTATGTGGCCTTTTATTCACACTAGTATTACAAATGCGAAAGTTTGGGTGTTAGTTACCTCTTCACGCCAAAACTACTGAACGTATCGGGCTGAAATTTTGCATACAGGTAGTTCTAGTGCTGCAATAATACATACTTTCTATCCCATAAATCAGTTCCATGGGATAGAAGTAACCTTTAACAACGTACGCGTTGTTAAAGGTTACTTCTATCGAAGTCGCGGGCAGAAACTAGTAAATAATAATGCTGGCCAATTAACAAAATCATCAAATAAGATTGAATCTAACCGTAATCTATAAGATTTAAGCGCCCGTTGTTTCTTTTCGCACTTATCGTAATTTGTGATGAAAGCTATTAAAATGGTTAGACAAAACACAGTGCATGGGGAGAAACTTAATTATTCAGACCTGAATTATACCGTTAGTAGTTGAAGCAGGGTGCTTCAACGAATCCTCTGACACTTGAGAAGTCTCACCGCATCCAGACACGTTTGTGTTTGTCTGAATCTTGGTCGATTATTTTGTTCCTCTTCAATCTTCCTCTCCGAATTCATGATTATCTTTGTCTTCGCATTTCAGACTTAATCTTTCTTAACATTTGCTTTCATTCTGTTTATATCTTATCAAAGTTAGCTAGACTAGTATAAAACAAAACAGGGAAGCGTATTCGTATTTTGGTATGATGCCAGATATCCACTCGCTAAGTAGGTTAAAAGCATAACTTGTTGGGATGAGAACAGAGATCTTGTTCAGTGTTCAGAGCATGTTCGATACTTCTTCTTAAACCATACAATATACTGGTTTACATAATTTAACTCATTATTTTCTTATAATCAATTTATCTGTGCCTTGCTAAGACACAGATAAATTGGCAAAGATTGCCACTTTGTTTCAACCCCCACCTGTCATCCCAAACTAATCATTCTTGGAAATCATTTTCAGAACGCCGCCCCAGCGAAATAATTAACAAGCTATAAAATCTAATTACCAAATCGGAGAAACAGCTGTTATTTATTTAATACCTTTTCTCTATTTGGTTGAAAGCGCGAAACAATTCCATCAGATAATAAAACTGCGCGGGATCGACTTCCTGCCTATGCCTCACCTATCGTGCTTCATCCCTATGATAATAATTTGCTCGGATATTAATTAAAATTAAACCGAGCAACATTGTATCACGCGATAGCAACTTGGTTCATGTTAGATCCTGAACAAAAACTGTTATAAATGGAACATAAACCGTGGGAAGATGGATGTTTATACCAACTTGTAACAATCTCGTGCGCAGTGATAGTTAGAATCTTGAAAGGCATTTTGAAATACACCTATAACAGGAGAATCTCTTGTTTTCTAATGTTAATACCTCGTTTGTGAGAAATTATATATTATCTGAATATTTTATAAAGCTATATTTTAAAAAGTTTTAAAAATATAGCTCTGCTGTTATCAGACAACACATACAAATCATTCTCGGAAGGAATGAAATTATGACAGCGCAGTTTGTGGAAGCGATTTCGACAGACACGGCTCAACGATTCACGCGAGGGTTCCATGCGGTAACAGTAAGCCCTAGGGCTGCCTGTATTACCCTACAAGGCTGATGGTTCATTTGCATAGCCAAGAGCTGTTGTGATTATGCATGCGGGGGATTCAAGCACGGTCACATTTGCCAAACTCATCATAGGCGTGCACTCTACCATTCTAACGAGCAACAGTCTGCGACAGTCACTCGTGTACATTACATTTAAATTTGATGTTTTAAAAGACTTATGACGATGTTATAATATTGAATCATCGTTTTAGTAACAGCAAACTTTCGGCTGTTCTAAGTAGTTGTTATGCGTTTGCTGCTATCAAGGTTCTGCTTGGAGCGAACTTTGCGAACTCCCCGTTGGGCAACATTTATAATGGAATAAAGTGTACTTAATTGTCGGCGCAAGCTCTTGGCGCCCTCGGGGAACAAATTTTGCCGACGGAACCCGCATTCATTATACCGTCATATACTTTTATGTGGTTAAAATTTCTGTTAGATGGGTGGCACGGCACGGTAGCATATAGTGAGAACTTATTCACTATACTATACCTACACGTGAGAATTATTGATTTAGGCGCACTCTGCATTTTTTTTCACTTTCAATCGTGATCAAAAATCTAAATCATTAACTTTATTTACTTACAAAATAAGCACTTAGACAAGTAAAATTTTATACTATAAACAGCTTTATAAATAGTACCTAATTATTATTAAGATGTTATTAATTTTGTCCACATAATTTTTTGTGCCACTAGTTTGATTGCTGCCACTAGTGGCAGAACTGAAATAAACCACTAGATTCGATCCTTAGGATTAGTCCGCTTTGTTTCCCCAAGCGCCGAGCTTTTCCCCGTAAACCGAAAATTCCATCTCGAACATTTGTAATCAATCCAAGGATGTGAGTTCGTTACAGCGCAACTGTGGTTTTTATTTAATAACTTAACGAACCGCGTACGCCATAACAGTTGCATTGCATCGACTTCATCATTTCCGACACAGAAAACGCCCACCTTTTAGTTTCGGGCTCCTGTTATTTTCTCTTATAAAATACAAACCCAACGCCAGTGCGTGTTCTTTTGTAGATGTTTTCTTCACAATGGGCCGGTTTTATTATGCAGGGCGAGTGAAAAAGGAAAGAAACAGATGTAGGACCGTGGTGCATTCGCTGTTCGAACAATAGTCACGAACGACGACGGCCACCGATCGATCGCTGTCATCTTTTGTCTGACTCAAGACTTCCAATTTCAAACTCACTTTGGCTTTACAGCTTCTAGTACTCTCATCCAAAGTACGATCGATGTAATCACAAGCAGAATTATGTAGTGGTGAATGGCAGACCTACTTTTTGCAGCCAGTAAAACAAAACAACAATTTATAGAATGAACCGTACCACCTAAACATAAAACTCTCAATTCCATAACTTAAACCCCCTGTAAACTCTACATAAACATGTTGGATTCAAATTACAGTATTTCGAAAGTCTAGTAAAAACTCTGCTCCCGATTGACACACGGGAGTCGCGTGCGTGCGCGCTCGAAGCGGTCTGCGGCCGAGGCCAAATTATGCGCACTTATCCTTAGCCCCGTCATTATGCTGTTTCGCGTGCTCGTCACGATGACCTGTTCCGGGCTACAACTACCTTGCATTATACCAAACTTATTTCCATTTCAGTATTTACCTCCTAACACTAGTAATTTCCGGTGTGCAATAGGATTTCTCTTGCCAAAAATAAAAAATTAATTAAAATTCACGGGGGCTCCCATAGGAAAAACGTATTTTATTTGGCTATTTTTGCTCTTCTTATGTGGAGGCTGCATCTCTTGAACCGTAATAGGGTGTAGATCGGTATTGCCACTATAACAACAATTAATAAAAATTTAGTAGTCAAGGGGTCCAATGTCCATACCAAGTTGAGTACCGATCACCATGGATGAGTGACCGCGTCATGATGCCTTTTTGTTATATTCAATTATATAAAAAAACTGTTTTTAGGATTCTTTTGGCAAAATAATTATGTACGGAACCCTCCGTGTGCGAGTCGACTCGCACTTGGCCGGTTTTATTATTAGTTGATCGACTGGTCAAAAAGTAAAAACCGTAATGTAAACTAAATCAGATGCATTTCAAATTTTCAATTAGTTAGTCGGAGAGGCTATTTCTCAATCTTCCATTCCCTATTAATTAGGAGGAAGTTCGATATTATTCCACTGAGGATTGATTAATTAAAAAATTCTTGAGTCGAGACGAGAAAATCTCATTCACAAAAGGCTAACGGTTACGTACTAAGGGTAAAAAAGTGCTCCCTCCTTTTCATCCGTAATCTGGTAATTGTCGGTGGATTTTTTGTGCGTCTAAAACATCCACCCTTTGTGGATTTATACCCTCGCACGTGTAGCGACGAAACACAACTTCTCACAATGCCAGACCGACTATGAATTCTATTATGATGCAATTCTGTTATCTGTACCTCGGATCGCTGCTTACGAGCCCGAAAATCACTCGGGCATTATCTTTTGACGATCTGGGTGATGAATAATAAACATGCTAAATGCATGCAGGAAGTTCAGGCGGTCAAATATTTATCCTTCTTACCCTCGATGTCAATTGAGTGATGGAGATTATGACTGCGTCGATAATAGGATTGTAATTAAGCAAATCGAGGGTGAAGTGACTTCGACAGAGGAAGGAGCAGGTGCGAGGATAAGGGCGTAACCTTTACTTTGACAGCTGTTCGATACTACGAAGGAAATGGCTCGATAGACCGAAGAGAAATAGGGATATAGTAAGTAACCTTTTCATCGACTTTACGATACTAAAGCCGGCACAGATGCTGTTTTATTGCAGCCAACATTTAATTTTAAATTATTAGTTTTATACACGCTAAGCCGCCAGCTGGTTATGGCATGTTGCTGTATATATTTTGGTAATGGAAAACCAGCGTTAGTGGTTAGAATGTTTACACAATACGTTTGAACGATATCGCCTTTATGCTAATAGAGCTGATAATAAGAACATCGATCTCATGTAAATGAAGATGAGTGAGCAGGCAATTCTGATCATAGGTTATCTAAGAAATGTGGACCCTATAAAAAGCGTCATTTAAATTGCCAACAAAAATGACGCGATCATGGGCATCCTATTGGTCGGCTGGAAACATATCAACGTAGCACATCTCTGATGGAAAAGCACCCTTAAGCTGGGATGTAGCATCTCGACTCCCTCCAAAAAAACGTGAAAAGCCAATTTGGTCTAATATGAGGATTGTTTCTCAATCGACGAATTCTTTTTACTGTTTGGTTTCTCGGTATTTTCGATAAGGACAGAGCTGCAGTTTAACGATAAAGGGCCAACCATCCTTCACTTCCGCTCCTTGGGATTTCAAAATCCTTTGATAAATTACTATTTCAACTTTGGATTTCGAATTTTGCGCCAACTTAGGAATTCACCCTTCGCTTGTTCGGGATCTCGAGGTATTACGTTTTGCGCCAGGGAGCGGTAATCCTGAACTGGACTTTGTGTCAGGGGTTTTTAATTTAGAGGCCGCCTGCTGAGAGGGATTATGAGGCCGAGGGTCTGTAATTAGTCGTCGCATTGAGGTTCCCAGCCAGTCGCCTGCTTTGTCGACTTTTCGAGGATTAACGGCTCGCTGGGTACAAACAAAGCCTTCGGATCCTATGTCTTCTTGACTTGTGTTTCGTGTTTCGTTAGTGACACGTGTTATGGCACAACTTCACAATATTATTTCGTCCTTGTGGTCAGTTTCATTTTGTGACGTCACGTCAAACAAAACTTTTTTTTTCTCATTCACCCATGCACATTCACACACACAAACAACAATTTTAAATTCAAAGATATAATAAAGGTATTTGTAAGAGATTTACCTAATTTTTTTTAAAATATCATAATCGTTACTTGAACTTACATTAAAAAAAACTTAACTCTAGCAAATTACCTTCAATTTTCCAAACGTTGATGTCACAAGTCGACAATTTGTGAAACATGAAAAATAAATGTTTTCCGTGGGATTGTCGAGGCTGGTTTTATTTCTGTTTTTGTTTAGTCTGTTTGAAGCAGGATGCGACCGTCACTGATGGATTATGAGATTATCCTCTGCACTTTTCCTATTAATCGTATTGTGGTCTCTCGATCTACGTTATATAAGTGAAATTGGCCGTCTGCCAGGAAAATTAAACTGAGTGGATTAGCAGTAGCAATCGACCTCGTTTTTGTAAGATTCTTTGTTCTTGTACTGATACCCCGCTTCTACGTTATGCTATATCGCGACTAGGTACCTACCTATATATACATGTCCCTACTTTGTTACAGCTTGAGACCACAACTCTTTGAAAACAAACAAAAATACTAATTGCTACGAAAACCTTAAGCGTTTTAGGTCTCGGCGATTTATTTACGCATAGCATCCACGTCATTCATTGTAGTAAACGAACGATAACATGTGTAGTAATAGCGCGTGGTGCACAATGGTTATGGTAATCGTGAGCTGAGATTGCCATTAACGAATAATAGAGTCGCCCGCCCGTGTGTGCGCTGCGTCGGGTCGATACACTACCATCTGGCGTATTCTCCTACACTATTTAAATATATGTATAGTAAATAATTCGTAATGTACATTTTTTATTTAAACGTGCACTGGTTTGTTTTGCATACCTACTATATCACAGAAAAATTATAAAGAAATACGTAACTATACCCTAAATTCCAACGATCATAAATATTTTGACATATTTTTCCGTAATTTTTGACAATTTCAGTATTTTTTGACATTTCTGGTCATTGTTGGCATTTCCTGTTTTCCCCGTAAGTAGTGATAAGGGCCGATTGACACGTTCTTAGTGTTATGTTTTTGTTAAAACAAAAAAAAAACGAATAGCCAAATCGATGACTAGATTATTTAGTGTATAATATACGCCAGATGGTAGCGTAGATACTAGACATTGCTAATAATAGTAATTAGACATAATAAATTAATAAAACTTTACTCCTAATGAAATATTACATTTTTTGAAAAAAAAATCGATCTCGTTTTTATGTCGCGGGAAGAACCTAAACAACGGATCGACTATTTTCCTAAGATTTTTGATAAACCTAAACCGAGCCTAAAATAAAATGTTGCTACTGTTGTTCTACTCCATACATTATAAATAACTATAATAAGTAAATACAATACCATAATATACTCTTATTTTTATTCCCTTGCCTCTTCAATGCTTAACTGTTTTATGAAATTCCGCCCCAAGGGATCCATCCTACAAACTTTCAATGACACATTTTCAAACTTTCAAACTGTGCTTAATTTTCTCACATAATAAAGTAATCTCCCCCACTCGTTCAATATCACATAAATGGGAGTCTTCAGCA
This sequence comes from Eupithecia exiguata, assembly GCA_947086465.1. NCBI lineage: Eukaryota > Metazoa > Arthropoda > Insecta > Lepidoptera > Geometridae > Eupithecia > Eupithecia exiguata. The sequence goes on along the minus strand of OX352232.1, from coordinate 4,332,742 downwards.
GTGACATTTAATACTTTACCGAAAGAGTAGAGTTTATTTTCCACGGCATTTCTGTTACCAAGGCCCTATTCCGATTGCACACGACTCAAAGTTGCCCTGTGCCAGGCAATGTCCTTCTCGACTTTTTGACAAAACTTATTGTTGAACCTTAGTGATCTCTCTCCCCCTTAGATACAGTACACTTTTCTCTAACCACAAAAATTGTAAAGGGTGAGAAGAAAAGAAGATGGGGGTGGCTCAACACGTGCACACGCATTTTGCGTATTACCTAAATAAATAGCGTACTCTATGCCTTGTTTACGTTTTGAGGTTCTCACGAATTTGTAGCCGTTAATATTTCACCCTTTGAAGAGCATTAATCCAGGAAAGGTGGAAAAGGGAATGCTTAAAAGGTTTAAAGGCGAGAGGTGCATAATGTAACGTTTTTGTCTTGGAAGTCGAGTTTTATTTTTTTGTACTAAAATTACTGAAAAAAAGGCACGCCATGCTATCTATAAAGTACATGCTTTAGCGGTATCAAATCAAATAAGATCTTTTAATTTATTACAACCTATGTTTGTAACATGTTATAGCATTAAAAAAATCTGCGTAATTTGCATAATCTTCAATTGTTGTGCGCACGTGTTGGTAACGCCACGTGACATGTCATTCAAAACAACCCTTTGATACGTCCATTGTGGACTCAGATGTAATGAATTTGCTTCATTCAGCCTTCGAACGTCGCTCTTCGGAATACACAGCTCGTATAGGGTGCGACAGATCGATAATGCGTTGTCCTCTTCAATGGACAAAAATGCTGACCACGTACACCACGTACCTTTTTAAAACTAAGGAATTTGCAATTCAGATCTGTTAATTGCTGTACCGCATCAAAAGGCGGGGAATGGATCGTCTCACTTCGTCCGATAAAATGCGATTGGCTATTCTTTTGCTGACCCTGATGGGATTATCTTTGACTGGAATCTGTCGGTGCGCTTCCAAATAGAAGTGTAGTAGGCATATTTATATAGACAATAATAAATACATAAGTATAAAAAATAATAATAATTGGTTTTTTTCGCTATTTTGGGTTAGTACAAACATAGAATTCATTGTAGATAAACTTTTCACTTACTTTGATTTTCTGCGAAAATAATACGCGATAAAATAATATGTGGCTTCTTTTAAGGTTTTTTTTTACATGAAAAATTAAATTAATAAAAATCGGCATCCATCCAATCAGCAACAAGTTGTACACCGTACAACAGAGTATACCTACAGTGATAGATTGCGTAAATCAGATGTCCTTGTAGAGTTTCATAATGCCGCGAGCAATCGCCCGTAGTGACGGGAGGGGAAACCACCCGGTTCGTTCACACGCCGCCCCTCGGACACCCTTGTTTAACTACAAGCTGTTAAACTTCTAGAAGCGTCTAACAAGAAATACCACTGAATACAAATTCACCTTAAACTCTAAGCTTTAAAAGGTTCCACCGTTGCAATTGAACGCGATCAACATAAGATTGACTCGGTTCTGAGCTTTGAACGAGTTCAGCGCGTAGCGCAAGTTAATCCGGTTCAAGCTGAACGTAGCTTAACAAACGGTGAAATTGAATCTAAATTATAGAGGTCGCTTAGCGACCTTGTGAAGAACTTTTCCGAAATATTTTATACAGGTAGTTTCTTGTTTTCTGCGAGTTTGATGTTCAAAGCTTTGATCATCGTACAGGTTAATCTCTAATTCTTGCTAATTTCACAGCAGAGATTAACTTGTTTACGTTACCACGAAAAAGCCACGGCCAGAAGCTAATATCTCATATTTGGATCGATAGATAATGTCTAATATCTATCTATATATCTACGAGTCTAACGATCGTGAAAGTAGCATAGCAACAGTATCTAACTCGACTAACGTCAACCAAAATCTGTTATAGTTCTTTTATTAACTAAGTATTTTTAATTTGATTGTAAAAAACTAAAAACCGACTTCGAATCTCTTTATTATTTTAGACAGTTTGCGGGATAAATAGTAATTCCTCTTGAGTTACATTTGTGACCACTCGGAATCATCCTCTATACAACTGCAAAATAAATATCCAAATCGGTCTATAAATGACAGAGAAATCTTTGAACATACATAACATAAAAACATACATACCTACAGCCGAACTTAGAACCTCCTCCTTTTTTCGAAGTCGGTTCAAAAGAACAAACAAATCCAGTATTTCCAATTTAAACAGTTGAGCTAACTGCAGACTTTTGAAAACAATCATTGTTAATTTATTTATTTATATTTCGATTGACGTATCTAGCTGAATAGTATCTCTGGCCACAACCCTCGTGCTCTCCGTATATTGGGTTACCAGGCCCCTGTGTCGCAGGGGTGCAAGCGGCCAGGGCGTGGCATCCGATAATATCGACCTCTCCGACGTTATTGATCATTTCGCATTTGATTGATTGCTTTTAATTGAAACGATAATCAACTTTATTTTTATTATTTTTCCCTATACATCTGTTTTCAATGACGCGGGAATTCGTTAAAGTTGATTTCTTTAAGCAGCTTGAATCGAGCTTTTAAAGCTATGGTAAAGTTCGTCGGATTTAATTGTTTTCACTGGCTGTTTCGGCGACATTGTTTTCTTCGACGCTTCCGATTTCTTTCCGTGTAGCTTTATAAATCGGAGACAGATAAAATAAAGGATAGCAATTAAGTAAATTAAGTATTAAAGTACAGTTGTAGTAGAATTACGTTCTGAATAAGTGATATCCTGGCTGACTAGTACGATCCACTTTCAGTATCGCCGATCTAATGATACCTTCGTTACTGGGCTTCCTACTTCAATTACTTTAATGGGAGCGGTTAAATAGTGGTATCGTATGCAAGCTCGAAGACCTGACAATAGAATAATGTAGTGCGAAAAAGATTCCAACTTCTAATGAATAATAATGAAAACGTAGAGTACACGTACGTAAAGTTAGAGATAAAATTCCTAACTTTGTGATGTATATAAAGTTCCCTATTAAATTTTAATAAAAAAACCGGCCAAGTGCGAGTCAGACTCGCGCACGAAGGGTTCCGTACCATTATCTATAAAAAACAGTAAAAAAATCACGTTTGTTGTAAGGGAGCCCCCTTAAATATTTATTTTATTCTGTTTTTAGTAGGTATTTCTTATTATAGCTGCAACAGAAATACATCATCTGTAAAAAATTCAACTGTCTAACTATGGCGGTTCATGAGCTACAGCCTGGTGACAGACGGACAGCAGCAGCGGAGTCTTAGTATTAGGGTGCCGTTTTACCCTTTGGGTATGGAACCCTAAAATGAATATAACTTTTGGTTGGCAATGCAGTTAGCGTCTTAGGGACGCTTCCATGAGGTATTGATATGGATTGGATCAGTTGAGATACCTCCAGATTGTTTGCAATTGCAACAGTCGGCAGTTAGTGTAAATACTAGTTCTAATCGATTTCTATTCTTTAATTGTATTTTTGGTCATTCAAGAATTTTACTTCTGTTTGTTTTCTTTATTACATTTGTCTCTATGAAAAACAGTCAGCAATAAATTACAATAACCACTTAAAGTGTTTAAAAGAAGCATTTATCACAGGCTCAGCTGTTGAAGGAATTGTTTCAGGGCTCTATGCTCTGCCATTCAAAAGGTATGGTGACGGGAAGAGCTGACTTACTCTCAAGCTTATCTCCCAAAACTTAAAGTAGAGAATTGTTTGGAACTTGTTTTATTTTGTTGGAAATCGAACCCGGTTTTAGGGTTGTCGTCGTCGATGAGTTTGCTTTTATCGAACTTTTGCGAACGTATCGAATTGTACACGAATTCCAAGTGCGTGGAATTATTAACACGGTTGAATCGAATAGTAATTTATTGTTAAGTATAAATCGGTTGGAAAGTCCTAACTTAAAATTAGTTCCAACTCCCAAGTATAATTATGTACAATCGACATCGTGGTTATTTCTTAAATAGAATAAATCATGATTTACTGCTATAAAAATAAAGCTTCAACCCAATGTTGAAGCACCGTAAGTCGTTGCCTTGTTTTCAAAGCCAAACCCAAATCACAGATATAAATATTATCATAATCATAATTTTTTCTTTAGTTTTTAATTTTGTATATACGATTTAAAACTTATAAGCTTAACAATCTAACTCAACATTCTTCTGCACACTGAGCTTGTTGAATCTTCTTATGTTATATTAAGAATATTTTCGACCGCAGACTGACTTGCAGGGATTCCTCAATTTTCTTCACGCTTGCACCCGAAGTACGTTTGAATCTTATAGTTATACAGATAAGGGTAATTTTCCAGTGAAGTTTGACTTGCAGTGATTTTGTAACTGGCAACCCTACGCTCGGAGCGAGGGTCTGATTGCTCATTAATCACCAGCGCCTGTAATTACCGCGCCGCTCACGGCCCAGCCAAAGCTAATTTCATTGTAGAACTTAGAAATAATGCATCGCGGCGAACATAGCTTTAGGAGCTTCCAAATATCTCTGCTATGTCTGTATACTACCAGTGCTTTGTCTTATGTACAGAACGGTTGTTTGTGGATTCAAAGTACCTACCTACGAATTAGTTTTCATGATATTAAAATAAATAATTATGTAAGAATGAAAAGTAGCAATTTATCAAAAATTACAAATGACTTGCTATACATATAACCCTACAGAAACCTCACACAAGACAATTTTAATTATTTATGTTCCTTACACTAATTGTACGTTTAGAAATTAGGTACACATTACATGAGAACAAGACCGGATTTATATAAAATTTATCTAAAATGTATACTTACATGTAATGTCGCCTGAGAATCGGTAGATTCATTCACAAACCAAATGTTTTTAATAGTTTTGTGAATAATACAGAATTGTTACATCTCACTAATGCTTTGTTGTCGCGGATGATTTATAGTTATGATTCCCCATACGTTTGATGTGCCTGCTTCACCCATCAGTCCACCTGCCTCAAAACCGGATACGATAAATAAGAGTAGACTGGGCCTTACCTCACCACCCTTTACTGGCAGATGTGTTGGGTAAGGGCTCGTGCCATCAATTGAAGCTCACATTATCTAAGCAAGGTTGCATAAATGTATTAGCTAGCCACCTGAAACTATTTTTAGATTGGTTAGTAAACTATATAAGGTAGCTACGCAGTACCCAACCCACCCGTCTAATATTAGATATCAACGTAAGTACCAAATAACCACGACGATAATTAAAATATTTTGGACTAATTTTAAGTTGAGAATTTCCAATTTGCAGCCAATTTGAACTCTAACATAAAATACTAAGCGATTCAACAATGTCAAATAATACGCACTTGGATTTCGTGTATTCGATACGTTCGTAAATTGTCGATAAAAGATAAAAGCAAACTCATCGACGACGACAAACCTAAAACCGGGTTCGTTTTGCAACAAAATAAAACAAGTTCCAGACAATTCTCTACTAATATTAAGGTAGTACCTACCTAATATTCTGAGTTAAGCAAATATCCAGTTATAGTTTCCCTCGTAAAATCCTTAAGAATTATTTAATTTGATTTGTAATTTATAGAAAAGCATTACCTTTCATCGCGTCACACAACTCTCCCTTTGAGTCGAGCTTAGTTTGTTGAGCTAAATTATAAATTATAAACGACTTCCTTCCAGAACCGTTTGAAAGTTAAAACCGAACTAAAATTAGCTGAACAACTAATGAACTCGCTACGAACATGCATCAAGACAGAAATGTAGTATTTGATCACGTGGACACGAATAGGAAGGCTATAAATTGCTGGCTACAAAGACACCGGACAAGACAAATGCGAGGTGTTGCTTGCGGCGTGTTCTAACTGGCTTGTTGACTGGAATTACTACAGGAAACGATGTTACGCTATCCCGGTTGGCCTGGGCATTGCCGGGAGTAAAGGGATTAACGGGAGTACCCGAGACTGGTCCCGTCTTTGTTTCATGCGGGTTTTTGAACTAAGCTCGCTCCAAGAGTCTTGTTTCGAACTATAAATCATTGTGTAAACAAGCAAACTAACTTGTTCAAAGTTTGATTTCTTCGTTTATTTTGTTGTTTTATTTAAACGTAATTGTTGTTGTGTTGTGGTTTTATTTGCAAGGGTTTTATTGGTCCTCGTTGATTGTTCAGTCAGTCCAATCAAGAGTTGTCTGTTACAGAATACATAATAGTGATGCGTACGCGGCGAGCATTTTGTTGAATTTATGTGGAAAACTGGGAAATTTAAATTCTATCCACAAAACGTTAATGTTCATTTTTAACGTTTCTGTGTTCGGTTGCATGTATTTTTTTAGGGTTTCGTACCCAAAGGGTAAAAACGGGACCCTATTACTAAGACTTCGCTGTCCGTCTGTCACCAGGCTGTATCTCATCATGAACCATGATAGTTAGACAGTTGAAATTTTCACAGATGATCTATTTCTGTTGCAGCTATAACAACAAATACTAAAAAACAGAATAAAATTAATATTTAAGGGGGCTCCCATACAACAAACGTGTTTTTTTTGTCGTTTTATAGATAATGGTACGGAACCCTTCGTGTGCGAGTCCGACTCGCACTTGGCCGGTTTTATTTATTTATGTTCGGTCGATTACTCCGTCAATTATGCACTGATTTTAAATTTATTTCGCGATTGTATCCAATTTGTCAGTTTATTCCCGAGGGTTTAGTATTTACCCGTCAAGGCTTAAAAAACAACATAAATACTTTTTACTAACTACAACAAATTAGGTGAAATCTTCGCCGATGCTGAATATATTTTGATGATTCTTTCCTTGTTGTATAAAGGTTGATTTTGAGGTGGTCTCATCCTCAAAAGCTCAGATCCTCGAGGAATTTATGTGCGCATTAGAACGTATCTAAAACATCACATGAGAATTTTCACAATCACTGGTAACAAATGGTTTCTACGGCAACCGGCATAAACAAACTAAATTAGACTCGAATTTTAACTAAATAGATGTCGCCACTTGAAAAGTTAGATCGCACTTTCGAAGTTTTCCGGGTTCTAAACTATTTCCAAATGATTTTTCAGTAATTTGAAGTCATATTATCATAAAACACGTCAAATTATCACACCTCTAATAATTCCGCGAGATTGTTCGTTGTGTTATTTATATTGAATATCGTCGTCAATGTCATATCATTTCATTTTATTCTAAAAAATGATATGACATATTTAAAAAGTTGAAGGTTTCTTTAAAAAAACCAGAAGGAGCCATCGAAGGCGGCTCCCTCCAATGCCTTAACGCCTTCAGAATATTAAGCACTTAGGCTCCCATTCGAAGGCAAAACACATTTATGTACTATCTTTATCAAAACACATTTATGTCTGTGTGAATGTGAATTGTCCAAGCATTATTATTATTATTTCCCCTTGGCTATGCTGGTGCTAAAATGTTGTTAGAACAAAGATAATAATAGACTAGCTGCTGCACACGGCTTCGCACGCACTTTATCAGGATAAAAAGTAGCCTATGTCCGTCCCTGGAATACCGTCTGCTCCCCGGCCAAACATTCAACCGTTTAGATGTGAAAAGGTAGAGGACAGACAGAGTTACTTTCGTGTTTATAATACTATACCATAGATAGATAGATAATGAATGAAATAAGTTCCCAAAAATTTCCGGTTTCGGCAGGACTCGAACCCGCGCCCCACCCTCAGTACGGTTGTGCTCTAACCAACTAAGCCAAGTAATGTCACACTTTGTTGTGACGTAATTTATGGATGACCCCATTATGTAACTCTTCCTTTACTTTTTATTATTATCTAAGAATAAGGAGTATGGTGTAAATTCGTCTTAATAATTTCCACGAAGTACTTACCTTCTACCATTTGGTTAGTCCGAAATATTTTATTCTAATGAAGCCTGTATGATGTTTGTATTTATCGTGTCTACAGCAAAAATGTAGTTTTTTTTTTAACGAGTCATAGCCTCGTCATTTAATTTGAGTAACATTATTTTGTACATATTTATTTGTATGATGTACGAGTTGTATGACAGATCCGAATCTGTAATCAACAGAATAGCTTTGAAAGTATTGAACCCAAAGTTAACAATCTTGTTTGTTTGTTGCAGGTAAATGACACTTACAGGCAACTAACTTCTAATCTGGAGCTTTTCACATCTACTACGTGAGTACGGTAAGTTACCTATACACTAGCCAAACTCGATGTAGAATGTTTGAACAAACTACCACACAAATAACTAAAATCACTTGCTTGGCGTCGAGTTTCAGATAGAATATCTCAAATCGACAAGTATTATAAATTGGTATTATAAGACGCAGAATTAATCTTAGGTTAAGTATGGACGGTTTATTTAAAAACATTCTTCATTGAGTTTGGCTATAGTGTATAAGTTGTATTTTTCTAATGATCTAAACATTGTTTTCGCGAACCGGTTAAAACCGGCGCGGTTTTTCTGTATTGTAGCTCCCTGCTAGAGTTAATATTAACGCCCATTCATAAAAACCTAGATAACAGAACATTTAAAAATACCTGTAGAATTGATGATGTCTACTCTTTTCGTAGAGCAAACGAAATATTTTTTACTGGAGCTAAACTCCAAGGCTAGCGAGGTCAACGTCTGGCAGGTACAAAAGCACCGCCCCCCCACCTCCCAAGAATTCTGCCTCCCCTCAAATGCACGGGTTAGCTCCTCTTGTAACCTTCATTCAATTAGTACGCCACACTAAACGTGACTAATATAAACAGAGTTTATATCCAACTTTCTGGTGGACAGTTAATCATTGACGAAGTTTCTATTACCTTATATACATTCTTCAGCTACAAATAGTTCTCGCCTAGATTCGGTTACATAGTAAAACATTAAACCAATGGAATTCAATAAACCCGCTTTTATATCTCACGATATACGATTCCAGCTATTAGTAAACTGTGAACAGCTCATTATGAAGTGGGCGTATTTGAATATCACTGTTCTCACTTTGCAATTCGGATGTCCATTAATCTTATCACGTTGATCAAATCGATAGTTACAGATACTATCGGCGTATAATAATGACGACCTCAGTGGCGCGGTGGGCGATAGTCCGCTTGCAACGCTGGAGATTGCGGGCTCGATACCCGCCTTGGGATAAATGTTTGTACGATCTGCAAATATTTGTTCCGGGTGTTCTGGTCGTTTTCTATGTATAGTAAAAATATCTATCTGTGTATTGTATTGTATTAGGTATATCAGTTATCTAGTACCTACCCATATCACAAGCTCTGCTTGGGGCAAGAAAATGCTGTGTGAATTGTCCAACATTATTGAAATTTATTTATTTAAGAAAATTATACTATAGGTCTATATTTTGTTGTGTTAATAAATCTTTTATATCACTGCCAAGTATGTGTTCAGTGTTTAGATAAATCAACGCTTTTATAATTGTTAAATAATTATTTCCTGTAGAGCTTTAAAGAACTCTAACTTAACTCGCATAAGCTCCGTAAGCTTTTATAGAAACAAAACCTGAAACCTATTTACCTCTGGCTGTTTCATACTTTTACCTTAGCCAAACTCTATGTCAAGTGTTTGTAAACAAACCGCCCATACTTAACCTAAAATTCAGTCTGTAACCGCGTCGTTTTGGATTGTCGATTCGAGATCCGTTCTTCAGTAAAGATTGCTTACAATTCTGAAACTTGACGCAAAGCAAGTTTGTTTTAGTTAGTTGTGTCGTGGTTTGTTTACAAACATTCGACGTAAAGTTTGTCTAGTGTATAGATTTATTTGTGGTATGAATCAGCTTCGAGCAATTTTTAAGCCGCATTATAAGTTGCGACATCGCAACAGTTAGCAAATCCTTTGAAGGTCAGGGAACTAGAGTATTAGAACTGGCCCACGCTTCTGGTAAAGGTGGGTTCTCATCGGACGGAAATACTCGTAATACTGGCTGCCATTAAACTCAGGTTATTCATCTTTTGCCTTCCTGGTAATGTCTTAATGCATTCATTCTTCTGACTAGCGTGATTCGCGATTTATCTTTCACACAATACCTAATGGCCAGATTAATTCTTATTTATCCCTTTTACTGAGCTGATAATCCTCTATTTACAGAATTTTAATTTTTTCCGTCTCAAAGAATCTCGTGGCCTGTCCCAATATAATTTTTTAAGGCCCAGTAAGAGGGAGTCTGACAATGGAAGATAGGACTGTCGCACCTTTTCGTTTCGTTCAGCTTTTATAGAAACAAAAGTGAAACCATAAAACCTATTTACCTCTAGCTGTTTCATACCTTTACCTTAGCCAAACTCTATGTTAAATGTTTGTAAACAAACCTCTATTTACAGAATTTTATTTCATATCGTCTCAAAGAATCTCGTGGCCTATCCCAATATAATTTTTTAAGGCCCAGTAAGAGGGAGTCTGACAATGGAAGATAGGACTGTCGCACCTTTTCGTTTCGTTTCAAATACAGTATGCATTTTTAAGTAAAGATCCTATATGCTTGTTTATACACAAAAACCCATCCCATTGTATATTAAAAATGGGTTTTCAAAGACGGCCAGCGATTGCACTAAAACAGCCATTTTTTCTAGCTCATAAACTTCACGCTCGTCCGTCTCATTTGGCTCGCTGCAGTGGTTGTCCGTTGACCCCCGCTTTGTTTACCGTCCGGTTCTGTACGCCTACAGGCCAGCCCATACCTTCATGTTTATCTCTATACTGTTGAAACAGTAGTCGCAGCTGATTTAATACAACGATCATGCTTGCTCTCTTTCATAAATCATTAACTCTATTCGTCATTGTTTCTGTGTTGTGCTAGAATAGATATTAGACGGCGATAACGCTACTATAAATCAACGAAGTACTTCTTATTGCGATTGCAAACTAGTGGCATCATACCAAACTCAGTTCCTACAAAGACCAGAAACTATATGAACTAGCAAATCCATACTAATATTATAAATTCGAAAGTAACTCTGTCTGTCTATTACCTTTTCACTCCTAAACGACTGAACGGAATGTAATAAAATTTGGCAGAGAGGTAAATGGTATCCCGGGGACGGACATAGGATACTTAAAAACCGCATGCAAAGCGCGCTCTTGTGCAGCTAGTGGTATATAACTGTTTCCAAAACACATAACAGTCTAGCACAATGGGACACTTGTTACGACGGTTGCATTCACACGACCATGTTTAAATATAGTCCAATTCGGAAGCAGTCTATTATAGCAATAATTGAGTTAGGTGGCGTGCATGACATGTAGCGTCAGCGTTCACTGACGTGGCGTTTGATAAGTCACGCACACGATAGTAAAACTCCATGAGAAAGTAAACAACTGCTTCCACTCTACTCCACATTACTATTGTGCTTCCAAATACAGTTTTCTACAGAATATAAGCTGCCTGCCTCACTGGTAACTGCTGCTGTAAGTAAACGCATACGCTTCTTTGGTAGAATCTATAATTTTTTAGTACCTAGTTCAAGCATTTGTAAGGCGCAATCACAGAACAACTTTTTGAGATGGGAGTGTACGGCGAAATCAGAAACCGTGAGAGTTAAAGAAAAGTTGTGAAATGAGTTACGGAATCAACATAAGAGAAAAAGCTGTAGCTGCATCAAAAATTATTCGTTTTAATTGCATTTCGTACTTTTGCAGGAAAAGGTCCGATTGATGGAGGCATGACTCCTTAGACGACTCTCCTCTATTTCTCATAGTTTTCCATACACTCCCATATCGTCCCATACCAGTCCCATCTCAAAAACCCGTATACTTGGTGCAGCGCGCTGGTTAGTGATTTTCGTAAACGGAAACCTGTTTTCAGCATGAATGCGGACCTAAACTGGACCCCAATAATGGAATTCAGGTGGGCGGTGTCGAGTACTTGATTGTTGTCATGTTAGTGATTGACACATGTTGACATTTACATACAATTATTCACATTTTACTGTGATTGACTAGCAGTTGTTGACGTAGGTATTTTGAGTGCATTGTGGCAGAGTGGGAACTTGAGAAGTGTTGATCGATTTAGAAGGTCCTCAATTTTTACTGCTCATAAATCTAAGTTGGTCATTGGCCTATTGAACGTAAAATAAATACTGATCGAATGAACAATACATGGTATCAAGAATAAGTACCTATTACTGACATTGTTTAAAAGATTCCAAAGATGGCACCTACGTAATATCTACACAAAGCTCTCAGGTTTCCTATTACAGCGATGGCAATAAACTGGATGGTAGGCAGTAAAGAGCCGATAACAAAGAGCGAAACCTACGTTAGCAGTAAACTCAGTGACGGGCGCTCCCAGGGTCGACGCAGTAGGTCGTCGGTGCATTCGATCGCCTCTTGAGACGCCTTCTCTTGTGCAGTTGTGCACATTAGCCTGCGGTACAAGTCGTAAGCTTATGGGGATCCTCATCTAATGGTCTGTTCCCAGTTCCCCATGCTAGCCTGTTATGTCGTTTGTTTTTTTTTATTTGTCAGTGGGAAAACCTAATGAAGTAAATACTCACAATGACTCGCCCAACATGGCTATGTAATGTACGTTATACGTCTACGTCTGCGTGTAATATTTTTTTCAATGAATTTAATAATATGTATGTCTGTAATGTAATCATCAGCAGGAGGCATTAAAATTAGTACTTTCTTAAATCTAATCTACTTTTTCAAAGTCTCAATGGATTATTCCGAAAATCCCCCACGGCCGTCCCCCACGTGGGGGATTACGGGATTTTTTTCCTGAAATCCCCAAAATGTAATCAATCAGTCTCGTGGGGGATATCAGGAAAAAATATTCCGGAAATCCCTCATGTGGGGGACGGCCGTGGGGGATTTCCGGAATAATCCGTCTCAATTATACCTTATTAAAATGTTTTCTTGTTTTCTGAAAGACGTTAAAAATGAAAAATAATTTGAGAGATTTATCCTAAAAAGCAAAAGCTTATAACTTACGTTGAAAACATGAATCGCTTTTGGAGACAAAGACTAGTGAATGGCTTTAAACATCCTAGTTTATGTGTTTACGCCTAACCTTGGAATTGATTACATCGAACACTGCTAATATCAGCCTAGCCGGTTGTTATGAGAAAGCTTTTGTCTGCACACTTGTTGCATTCATCATAATATAACAAAGCTCCAGAGAGAACTAATAATGGTCACGAATAGAGAGTTTCTAGATAAAGCGTTCAAAGTTCAAACCGACGAGGACTCCCTTGTTTTACTTATACTGCGTAGCTTGCCACGAGCATAAAGGAAAATAAGTTCCTTCCTAGCCTCGGGTAACCTTTGTACCAAGGTCTCGAGCATACACAAAACGTCGTTTATGTATGACGATATAAATGCCTTAAGAGAATACCCTGAACGTTTGTAGTTGATGTCTCTTGCAGACCCCCTCTATGCAGACGGATCTCCGTATTGCTGCAACAGGCAACTCGCAACTAGCGTTACATCTTTTATAATGGGCCTTTTTATTACTACAACTGGCAAACTTTAACGAAAAATATCAATAAATTGATAGTTTTTTCAACTAAAGTTGCTCTGTCTGCTTAGAGCCTATGGTCTATAGCTGTTGCCCTATGTTGCTGATGTAGGGCATGCTCGAGTAGAAGCCAATCCCAGAACTAATGTAACAAATTGATACCGCTGATGTAATCGTTGAACGTGACAGATATGGTCAAGAATGTATCGTACGCATTCATGAGATAGCTGTAACAGTGACCAATCGAGATGTTAATCACAATTTGGAGCTTACAAGGCATTGGTTAGATATGTCGCGTTCCATTAATACATAGCTTCGAGTAACCATGATAATTTAACAGTAGTTTTATCTAGGTTACATGAGACTTGGCATGTTGTCGCCAATAAGCACTTAACTTCTTAGTTTATGTACTGGTCAAGGTTGCACACTAGGTACTTTGGAAACAAATCTTCTGAAAGTGTCACCGTCATACAAACACAAATTCTCTGTTTTTTTATTTATGCCCGAGAATAGAAATTATTATATTCATTCCATTTATTGGTCTATATACAACATTGATTTACGGCTTCGTGCCCCAAACTCAACTTTCAACGAAATGTCCTTTTGTTCTGAACGGCAAAGTTTTTCTTAAGAGGTTTGTCTGATATTTCCATTGTTTCGTGGTTGTAAAATAAACGGTTGGCTTTACTGCCCTTATTTAATCTATTGGCGTTCAATGGCGATCTTTTAATTTGACGTGAAACCATGATACTTTGTTCATTTCTTTCACATAGTCATGCACACACAACTTCGTAAAGAATTACAATTTGTCATGAATTGTGTTGAATCCTTTACGAAGTTGTGTTTCTATTTATACCAGTTACTCGAAAGTGCCTACACATTATCTTTCGCAAACATTCCACGCCTAGAACTCGACGAACTAGTGATTATCAGGTTAGTTATTACTTATTAGATAGTGATATAGAAAACAGTTCGATCATGTGCCAGTATTGTAAGTAATGTACGTAATCTAACTATTGCCCTTCGGACCGCACAGAATGTTATTGTAACCGCAAACTGTTTGTGTTCCATATCCTACACAAAGTGTATCAGATTCATGCAGCTTCTTAAAACTAGGGTCGGTTTAATTTCTGATACTACTATATGCATTTAATGTTATTACATTACCGAAAAAAATATAACACTCAGTTCCGGGTGATAAAAATACTTTTTCTGTGACGTCACCGTTCAGTTTGTCAACTCAAAGTGCTTCTGTTTCTTCAATTAAAATAACATTAGAAATGATAAAAAGCACCATGTTTGTGTGTTGTGTCTAATAAATAATTTTCTTTCTTTCAAAAAAGATATCCCGATAAAGCTTCATGACAATACGATGAACACTGACGTCGGGTTCACGTTAAACTTCATAATAAAAACATCCAACAATACAAAAATAAATATGCTGATATATTTCTGTATGTATGTAATCAGTATATCAAATAAAACTTATCAGCTTTTTTGAAGCATAATAATATTTAGTCATTTAAATAATAATGACATATTAAGTAAGACCATACCCCCCGAGCCATAGCCATTGATGAAGGTAATTTCAAAATAATTGTCAATGGTCAGTTTGTGATATCTACTCGTATTATAAGCTTTTTTTAATGCCTTTGTAATATTTTTTTAGATACGAAGTTGCACTTTGTGGCCACCAAACTCTATTTATTTTCGCATCTCTGCCTAGACTATAGTAAATATTACAAAGGCATTAAAAAAAACTTATAATAAGTGTCACAAATTGCCCATTGAAAATTTTAAAATTACCTTTGTACAACGAAATAATAAGATAAAATAGGTGGCGGCGGCGCTAGTTTGACTCGGGGTATCGTCTTAATCTTAATAACTTAATTCATATTGACTCACTTAACTTGTAGTGGTTATTATCATTACGTTTATCCAGTGTGACTGGCACTGGGACTATAAAGTAAATTAATGTGCGGTACCCCTTGCGGAGAACACAGCATCTTGCTCTACCAGTACACAGATCAGATAACAGTACCTACATAATAGAGTTCGCCCTGAAGTGCGCAACACGAGTTGCGACGCATGCATAGGTTGCATGGTTGAAACAGCTTTGGACTATTCCGGAAAAATTATAGACATGTGGACAAATCACACTAATATTATAAATGCTGAAAGTTTGGATGTTTGTTACCTCTTCACGCCAAAACTACTCATCGGATCGGGCTGAAATTTGCATACAGGTAATCTGGAATCAAAGATAGGCTATTTTATTTATACTTTTATCCCATAAATCAGTTTCCATGGGATAGAAATAACCTTAAATAACGCGTGCGAAGCCGTGGGCAGAAACTAGTTACTAAATAAATATTCATAAATTCAAGCGAGTAGAGATAATCCCAATATCTATGCTCTCTTCGTTAATTTGATTTGTTTTGATTACCCTAAGCTTTATAATGCGTACCTACCTACTGGTGCCCGCTAAGAAAATACATGGGTTTCATTTATATAGTTTTTCTTCCGTCTAATCTTAATTTATGATGACTGTACCCGAGAGTAGCAGGCTTAGTACGTGAAAGCGGGCATTTTGGCCCATGGCCAACTACGGGTCGGCGAATGCAAGGCCCTGCATACTGTTGCAATAACTGCACTCTGATGCAAACGCGCGACGCAACTACCGCTTCGAACCACGAATCAGTGCCGATAACTTCCATTTGTACATTTTGCACCTACCAATTTTAACGTATTTGCATTAAAATATTCCGACGTTCTCAACCTACCTATTTTCCAGGATACCCAGCTCATTATTTTTTTTTAAATTTTTGTTATTCGTTGTTATTAACTATTAACGTTAATAAACACTTATTACAGTAGGCACTAATAAGATAGGATAATATATTTTACCTCAATAAACACAATAAAATGCAATTCATTCAAACACTAGTACTTACCCATAATAGTATTAGTTTTCCTGAACGACAATAAATTAAGTTTAGTTTATTACTACTTAAGCCAAAGCTCACATGATGAATAGAGAAGGTACTTACTCGACGGGACGTAAAATTAATTAAACTTTGTGCTTAAAATTGTATAATGCAGAAGCACACTTATGCTTATTACATACGCTCATGTTTATTACTAGAAATATTATTGAATCAGTAACACAAGCGTGTAATCTAAGAGTGTCTTGAAATTATGTTTATAATCGACCAAGTGATTTATGCTCGCACTCAAAACATACAGCATGGAACGAATTCCCATAAGCTTTTCCATGGTGCTGATGTAACCGTCATAAAATGTAAAATTCATGATTCTTTCGAGTGTTACCAATAACACGATTGATGGATGAACGCAAGGCTTTAAATGCACTAAAAATTCCTAACGATACATTATGGGCTCGCTGTAGATTTAGGTGAGGCATAAGGTTTCAGTTATGTTTATGCTATTATGAGTGTGCCATAAACCGCCATAGCCATACTGTGGCTTACTGAGCTGTAAGCTGACACAAAGCCTCCACAACAATGAGATTCGAGCTTTGTAGTTTCGGTTACAGTGTGGGCGAACGCGAAAGCACCTATTTATGAAGTTGTTTCATTTAAATATGAAATGGTTATTTATAGTACGAATGAGAACTACTCATTCAAACTAGTATCGTATCGTACCTCATTTTAATATACTGTTGAAATTGAAAGTATGGGTCATGAACATGAAACGCTAAGTTAACCCATGAAGAAATAGAACTCAATTTATTGACTTCTTCAAATTCGTAAGACTGTCAGTTCCATTATAACGTGACCCATTTCCTTAGCTGCGAGAGGTCGACACAAACTGGTTGGGAAGTAGAAAACCGGTATCTTGTCAACTCCGAAAGTGTCAAAACTGTCATTGTAACGGCTCTTTAGTCGACTGGCCCCGGAAAAAACTGGCCCTACGGGGCCAGTTGACCTAATGCATTTAATTTATTATTTTCTTTAGTCAACTGGGCCCATTACTAATTTAAATAAAAAATCTATTGTCTAATTTCAAACCCGTGTACAGATGTGTACAAAACTTACTTAAGATAAACAAAAATGAAACACCATGGTTATATGATACTTTCTTATGTTTATTGGGTTATTTTGATTTACTTAGAACTAGTCAAAATCAACAATATACAACAAAGTAAAATTAAAGTTCTTAAAAGTCACAGTCGTTTGATTAATCCTTTAACAGAAGTATTCTAATCAACAACATAAAATTAAAATATTTAAAAATCAGCCTTTTGATATATGCTTACTTACTGAGAACTATTCAAAATCAACAATATATAATAAAGTAAAATTTAAAATATTGGTAAAGGAGAATAATGCTTACTTAGAAATATCCAAAATCAACATTATACACTTATACTAAATTAAAATAGATAGTTAAAAATCACAGTCGTTTGATTAATTCTTGATGCTTAGGTACTTAAAACTATTTAAAATCAACAATATACATCAATGAAATAGAAATAGCTACTTAAAAATTCAAATAAAATATTAAATCATCAAAATCGGTTCACCAAGTAAAAAGTCATGAGTAATTTTTTATGTACCTATTACAAATAAAAAACAGTCGAATTGAGATCCTCCTCCTTTTTGTTGAAGTACTTAGTTTAAAAAGTTTAATAACTGTGGCAAAACTACACCATTACTTACTGTCCACAAAAAATAACTTCACCGAGATAAGTTCTGTCTCGTTGTATAAAACGAACTGGTATGAATGATCACCACCTTCCTAGGTGGACCCTACCCTGCACAAATGAGCTTCTTAACTGTGATTGGCTGAATTCAATTACCAAACCAGAAAAAGGTCTTTCCAGGTACCTATTGTTTGTTATCACCACTCCAATTGTTATCGCGTAATGAGTGTTTCAAGTAATCTTCTATTTTGTTTGAAATCTACATATTATGCGTTTAAAACGAGCTGCTATGACGATTAAATAATTATATAATCCATGATAATATCGACTAAAGTTGAAACACTTTTCTTCTTGTCTATACTTATAACAAATTCTGTAAGCGGGGCCAGTCGACCAATTCAAAACATGCATTAGGTCAACTGGACTCGAGGAGCCAGTCCGAGTGGGGCCAGTTGACTAAAGAGCCATTGTAACGTAGTGCCGATTGACTTAGCTCTCCACTCAAGCAACGGTGGAACTTACAAGTGCATATACTTAGAAAATACCATTTCTTCTTTGTGTGGTTTTAGCGCAGTTAATGTACCTATTAGGGCCGGTCATCGTACTTTACTGCGGCGAGTCGTGTGGGTGTCGCGCTCCGGTGACGCCGATGTTTATCGGCCTACTGATAGTATACAATTAAAACGTTGTTTTGCGACCTGTTGCTTTCTGTGCCCCTTCTATATCACGGCTCGATTGAACCGCAAACCTTTTGCCGGTTACAGATTTATGATCGCGCGGAATGAGAACGAAACACTAAAGCTGACGACTAGAACACGAACTCATTAATGAATGACGTACTTTTTTGCTTAGATAAGGACCGTTACACAATGCCTGATTGTTTACAACACGATCATTCACGATACCGGAGCACACGTGCTTTCCAATAAAAACTTTAGAGGTCAAGTGTAGTAGGCGTATATTTATATCTGCACGAGGCTGTATGCGAGGGCGGTCATTAACTGGGTCGCGGTGGGACAAAGACCCCCAGTCTCCACCGAGGGGGGAAACGGGGTGGTTTCGCTTTCCTCCTACTTCGGGGAAACTCGTAGACAGTCGCTGTCGCTCGGAATACGCAAAAAACCTTCGTGATTTCCAAGAAAGTCAACGTGAAATCAGATCGGCAATTCCAGACTATAATAGACTTTTCCACTTCGGTCACGGTCGTTGTAGCATTTTATTTATAGATCGAAGTTCGCAGGTACATTTTATGGTATTCTGCCCTGCCTTTGACCTCGCGCACGAGTTTTGCATGAATTTCCTCATCATTGGCGCAAGGCTGAAAAATTATGTATATTCCGGCTTAAAACTACGAGACATATGCCCTTTCGGGAAAAAAATCGTGATTCTGATGCGGGTTTCATAAAACGGCTTACAGGCTATAAGCCCCAGGGGCTTCATTTGAAAGTAGGTACTACAGTGAAGCAATTTCCGTTCAGTTCTTTAGCGGTTCAACCAGGTCTAATATCAAGAAGGGTTGTTTAGTTCCTCAGAAGTTCCTCCTGATTTAATTAGTCGGACGGCCGGTCAACTCACCTCACCTTCCTCCCTATAATGTAATTACGATGCGTTTTATCGATACATCCGGTGCTTTGTTTCGGCGCACCGCTACATGAGGGCGACCTGACTGAATGCATAATGTTACTCAATTATGTAAATTGGCGACACGATGACGCGACAGAGACGACAACGACCCGACTACGCGCAGGATATCATGTCGTGTGCCGTTTAGCCAACGCCTTTCTATGCTTAATTGCTAGTATCGGCGGCATAAACGACGTAAAAATTTTCTTAAGGAAAATATGGCACACAATAACCTTACTTACAAAAATTTGTATAAAATACGAAAATGTAATTCATTTGAAAAATTTATCCTCGTCTCTGGCTGAAAACTTACATCTACATAGTCTAGCATTAGACGTACACATTACTGGTCCACACGCGGACTAAGCTCTCATTCTGTGATTCCGACGTATGTCAACGGAATAAAACAAACTACTCTAGATATTCGAGGTTATGAGCAAGAGGGTATGAGTTAACCCCCTTGTGAAAAGACTCGTCCGGAGAAGCACAACCACCATGCTTCTTCCTGCCAAGCCCCGTGCTCCAGATTGTCTGTGAAATTACAGACAGATTTTGATTAACCTAATGTATCAGGTTCACTGGCGCTCATCATAGAGCGCGCATTCATATAAAGCGCGTGTGGTGTGTGATCTGAGAAGTATGGCTCGTATGCCATGTTTAATCCGTCAATTAGAAGACCTATAAATAGAAAGGAGAAGAAAGCTCATTCGGGTCTCAAGACGAAAGAGCTTTGTTCTGAGCCCTGAGTCCGGCGAAAGAGGAACAATTTCAGCGTTAGATTTCATTTTCCGTGTTTGGACCACTATGGACCGAAGCGAGTGGATGAACGCGGAACACCTCCGGTTGACGATAGTAGCGAAAGGTGATCATGATATCTCATTTTTGTATGGGATTAGCGTAGTTCCCTGTCCACACGCTAGAGGCGCTGTACCAAAACCAAATCCCATTGGATACTATAGTCAACCGGACTCAGAGTTCTGGTCATTCAAGCGGGGGCGTATACTCACAGCAGCACTGTCATCAGCTGATTTGTTTCGTCAACGTAAGAAGTGGCATGATTTTCAACTAGGAATGACAAACTATTTTTTTTTGGTTGAGATTATCTCCAAAACGGATGTAATAAAGTTTTGTTTTGTACCTACATTTGGGCGGGGGCGTACACTCATAGTACAAGGTAACGGGCTGTGTTAGATCTGCGTAGTGGTTACGTCGATAGAGTCGGTGGTCTCGGTCTGTCGGATGACGCGTTTGGCGAACACTAGTGGCAGTTGAGGCAGGTCAGTTATTGCGATTCGTTTATTGTACAATCAGTATATTTCTGAGAAACGATTTCGCTTCTGTTCACGACAGACGCTGAAATTATTATAGTTGTATAGTTAGTTAGGTTGTAAAATGTATGCGAACGGCAAGAAAGAAAAGGAAATAAAATTATAGTGGCAGCTTTCGCAGCTTATGAAAAATAAATACGCGTTTTGGCTCCTTTTTAACCGAGTTCAGGAGGAGGTTCTATTTTCGGCTGTGTGCATTTTTTTATGTATGTTCATAGATTTCTCCGTCAATTTTGGACTGATTTGAAAAATATGCTTGTATTAACAAATAATTATATGGATAATTATTTGTTATATATAAATTAGACCTGAATTTTAACTAGATCGCTACTCCAAAAATTTTATTGCGTTATCGAAATGTTCCGGATTTAAAACTATTTCTGAACCCATTTGTATTATTCAGGAATTTGTAGTCGTCTGGATAGCTTTTTAAAACACGCCGAATTATTTTTTCCTAAGATGTCGGTTTTTAGGGATCCGTACCCAAAGGGTAAAACGGGACCCTGTTACTAAGACTCCGCTGTCCGTCTGTCACCAGGTTGTATCTCATGAACCGTGATAATTAGACAGTTGAAATTTTTACAGATTGATGTATTACTGTTGCCGCAATAACAACAAGATTAACTAAAAAAACAGAATAAAATAAATATGTATTCCCATACCACAAACGGAATTTTTTGGCCTTTTTATAGATAATGGTACGGAACCCTTCGTGCGCGAGTCGACTCGCACTTGGCCGGTTTCTTATTATTAAAGCTGATTGGTGAATGTTTCGCTGTTACAGACAATAATTTATTCAATTATGTAAATAATAATTCTCAAAGCTTTACTAAATATCAAAGGTCATGATAACTTCAGGAGATTATCGTGTTCTATGTTTAACTTAACTTCTCTATGGGTCTACATAACACCAAAACCAAGGCTTATCTTTTATTCGGATTTATTTATGGTCCAAACTCACTGATAGTGAAAACCGAACGTATATCTGAATTTAGACACAATACGCCCACACGCTGTTCGTAACGTTCAATTGTATACTTTATAGCTTTGCATTTGGAGTTTGAATTCGGCTGGGTTGTGTGTCGAAACACATTTGAACGTACGATTACGTAGTTTCGGGCCCTACAGTTTCAATTCAAACGCTGCTCTCGCCGTATTTTCTGACTTCTTTATGATAATGCCTCGACTCGACGGACGGTTACCATTAGCAAATTAATATTAAACAGACGAGATATAAAACGATGTTGATGTTATATACGTTGCTTAATTTTCGGAGGGTATTCTTTTATTTTCGTATTTAAAAAGATTCAAATTAATTTTAGTATCATGCCTTTGAAACGCGAGCGGAATTTAATTTTTGTGCCTGTGACTTCGCCCGCTTCGAATTCATATTATGTTCATGTTTTAGGGTGCCGTACCTGAAAAGGAAAAAATGAACCCTTATAAGATCACTTTTTTGTCCGTCTGTCAATCCTCAGAAACGCATGATATATCGAGTTGAAATTCACATCATATACTCTTTTCTTGAATTTTTCTAGGGAATCACATGTACACAAAACCTATAGGGTACTTCCGGTTTACCCAGAATCATGAAAATTGGCAAGGTCTTGTAGCACAAGCAAAGGAAAAAATACGAAAACCGTAAATTTCTTAATTCACAGAAAATAATTTTTTTTAATCTGGTTAAGGACCAAAAATAAGATACTTTCCGTTGACCTAGAACCATGAAATTTGGCAAAAAGCAAGGTCTTATAGCACAAATAGAGGGAGAAGTCCTAAAACTGTAATATCGTAGTATAATCACAATAACATTTTTTTATTCTCGTCATGGACCAAAACCTGTAGGGTACCTACGTCCCTTTGAGCTAGAATCATGATATTTGGCAAGCAATAAGGTCTTAGAATTGTATAATTAATATAATTTTTAGTTACGGAACCCTCGTTGCGCGAGTCCGACTCGCACTTGACGTTTTTTTTGTGCTTTATTACGCTTTAACATCGGTTCAGCCGTTTCGGTGATAAGCTGAAACAAACAGACAGAGAGTCAAAAAAATAATAAAATAGAGCCTAGTTACGAGTACCACGTATGGCTTATACGTGGTACTAGTGTGGGATATTATGATGCTATTATAATGTAGATTGTTCAGCATTATTTATTATTATTATTAGTATCATTGTTTGCAATTGCAACAGTCTTCAGCCACATACTCCACTGCTGATTGTGCCTCCCTGCCTCTCCATTCATCATCCTATATGATGTCCATTGCTGGAAATAGGCCTCCCTTAATATGCCATAGCGCTTATTACTAGTTATAATTTGTTTCCATTTTGTTTCCTAAGTTATTCTTCTTACATAAAAAATACCATGTATGTATACTTTCAAATGTATAACATTATAGTCAATAGCTTTTCATTTGACATTACAAACATACACTTCAATTTTATTTATTTGTGTAGTCGAAGACTAGCTGTTTGGCTAAGAAATAACTGGGTACCTATTTACCTACCTACTTGAGGCAAGTTCATCGATGGGGCTGATGCGGTAGCGGAACATTTGGAAATCTCGTTACAGCGACCCGGTACTCAATATACTACCAATTCAAATGCAAGGGTGTGAATAACTAGGTACTATATATTTTAGTTAGCTCTAAAAAACCCTTGATTTATATCAGTATCGTTAACAGCACGTTACGTTGTCTGAAAAGCATTAGTGCACTGCACTCTGCCTTCAATCTTGGCCAGCAATTACGGGCAGCGCTCGAGTGTGAAATATAGTTAGGTAATAACTGGACTGCTAATTAGGCATTTCATTTCATCGTAAAAGTTACTGCGCTGCATAAAGTTAAGTTTATTCCCGTGTTGTGGGACTCGCTTCCTACAACCAGGTGGGCAGGTCTCTCAAACATTTTACATTAATGCATTTAAAATTTATTGAGAGATTTAACCACGATATTTATTCAAATTCTCAGGGATTATCATCACGAGTTCGAGTTCAAATTCTCGACACGTTCCTAAGAAAGTTCTATGCATGTTAAGATAGAGAAACTCACAAATTGTTTAATCTTTGCTGCGTCGATAATAAACTTTTCATAAAGGAATCTTTGTCCGGTAGGTCTGTGTGTGTAGTGTAGATGTTATGTTATGAAGAACAGGATGTTTTGATTTTTATTATAGAGAGAAATAGAATTGAGTTCAGAAAGACTAGTGTCAAATATTTTGTTTCTTCCAAAATTAAAGCTGTAGATTACAATTTTCACAACAGCAGCACGGACCAAACTTAAATAGGCCATTATAACATGGCGCATCAATTTATTGCAACAAAAGCGATTTATTTGGGCCTCGACAACAAATAGGGCGAATTTCGGATGCAGGCCCATGGGCAAGGGGCGGCGAGGCGCGGGGGGAGTAAGGGCAACAATGCGGCCTGCGTATCGATCTGCCCCCGCCTCTCGCGTCGACCCGGCTGCGAACTGAGAACCGAGCCTACGTGAGCTGAGCACGGACCTCCTTGAGCTCTATGCTAACCTGGTCCTTTTACTTCGATTCTTTTTTCTATTACCTACACAAGATCAAAAACAACTTTTTGTGTACTAAAAACATTGAACACATTAAACATCTCAAAAAAAAAAGAGTAATCCGATTAAAACCGAAATAAAGGAACACATTTTTCAGGTCAACATAATTATCAAAAATACAAATATTACTAGGTATACTTAGTAGGTATACGAATAAAAGTTAGGATATTATGTAGGTTAACCAATCGGTATACCTTTCAATGAATCTATCTATACGTATACGCTGCTTATCAGTTATCTAATCTTACAGATATTTCACAAACAGACAAACCTGACTGAACTAGTGATACGATAACGAATCCCCCGGGAGTTACTAAGCTAATATTTGGGTTAGAGGACACCATACAATCGAACCCCAAGTTTGCATCTTCGGCTAAACCCCTGCGGTAATGTTTGATCGCGCTGTTTATAAGCAGTTCTGTTTATTAGATTGTGGCTCATTTACATAATAGGGCTTTGGTAACTTTTTTAACTTGCCATTGAAATGAGTTCGTCGTTGTTGTGTATACGACTTTGTTTCTAATTAAGGATCTCTGAATACAAAGCAAAGTCCGAAACATTACGCCATCCGGCGTGAACTCGTGGGCGACATAAAGGGCTGTTCAGATGCGCGACTTAGGGCGCGTTAGTGAAACCTAATAAAACCCGTTATGGTCGCTACGTGACGCGTGCCAGGGTAATGAGTTTTCGGAGAAAGCTCGACACATGGGGAGTTCTCGGTACTGCCGCGACGAGCGACTCACACCAACATGAAAATGCATCATAAATACGTTAATAATGTTTATAGAAATAAATATCTATGGATTGTGCGATAGCTAAAACATAATTCAAAAGTAACCTATAAGTAATAATTTTAATGTTCAGGTAGGGGGCGGTACGTTCATAGTTATAGTAAATAAAATTATCTTGCAATACTCGGTCTTTGTCCAAAATTCACAAAAAAACTAATAGCACCATTTAAAATAAAACAGCATAGAGAAAAGTACTTACATAGGTACACCAATCAATTACTCACACTGACCGACCCACATTGTTTGTCATTTCCATTTTAAAAGCCACTCTAAACCCTTTGACGAGGCCAAGTTTTACATTCCCCACATTCCACGGGCGCGTGATATTGTGCCGAACGAGCGCATCTCTTATCTCTTTCTGATTCAAGCTCACCCTTTACTCACATGTGAGCTTGTCTCAGGTGTGCATGACAGACTGAAGCGAATTCCTTCAATTAGATACTCTGCCAAAATAAAAATGCTAGTCAAGTTAAACATAAAAGCAGAAAAGGCTGAAAAAAATTACTCAAAAACATGTATAACTGAACTCATTAGATCAGCATGGGGAAATGGTTTCGTATAAAAATCCCTAATGAACTATGAAACATGCATGTTTGCATTTGTTTTCGTTTTACGAGTTTTGGACATCCGTGTTACGCTAGCGCTTCTAAATTATCAGTTTAAATGCATACGGGGTAGAGGGCCATTCCGGTCAATTAGAGTCGTGGCGGGTTCGTCTGCCCTCCTGCCGTACCGATGCCGTCGCGTCGCCGACATTAGAATTGTTGGCGACTTTCATGAAACTTTTATAGGGATCTGTCACTCAACGTATTTGAACGCGTTTGCGTATTGATGTCATATAAACGCGACGCCTCGCCATTTGCTCACCCATAATAGAAGCTGTAACTTTTATTTTTTTATATGTACTTGCAAAGATCTAGTGAGGTTTTCTTTTATCATTGTTTACTAACCGTACGATGTGGCTGAATGTAATTTCACCTATATATACCACGGGTGAAGTGATATGACTTCTACTAGGTACTTATATTATTTACCGCGTATAGAGTTAGTAGATTATTTATATGTCACATATTAATAATCAAAGCATGGAAGTAAAAAATACTAAAGGTACATGCTGTAGGCAACGTAACATCTTTTAGTGACGTTTCTTCCCAAACTTATAAAACATTACACTGAAAAACTTGGCGGAAGTAAGTACGTACTTATACAAAACTTTCGCTCAACTTTAACTTCTACCCCGTGATGTTTTATAAGTTGCATAATTTATTAAATAATAAGTAAATGATATAACCTCCCTCTGAGAAAATTTGAAATTGTGACATAACTAAACAATTGCATAACGGGCAACTGTAAACTTACATTTCAGCCATCACAATTCCAACGAAGTCACCTTTCCAACTTTAAAACTTGAACTTTTATAAATCTGCAAATACTCGGAGCTCAGAAAGTAGGTACCTAGGTACCTACTTATATTTTGTTAAACATTATCATAATTTGAAATCTCACTACGTCTCACCAAGGGGAGAGAGGGATCGAAAAATCGCCAAAATTAGCTCACGTAATTTATGGATGCCCCTTTATACTGCCTGCCTATGCTGCTACCTATCTGTTCTATAATGAATGCTGCATATTATCATTTATCTAACAGCTACTGAGTTAACTGCCATAAAACTTGAAATCGAGTTGAAATATCGATTGACCGGTTTAATTAAACCTATCGTTAATTCTAATATTTCCCAATGTGTCATAAAAATTATCTAAAGTACGACGTCGTAAACAACCACTTACCGTGGTGGCCACGCGCTTTTAACTGGAACTCAAAATATTTGTACCACCACCGAGAACCGAGGAGAGGCAGGATACGCAAGTGGGTCACCACGATAAAAGATAGTAAACTCAGATGAGTTTCACGATGTCCATCTCCTGTTGTGACAGATGTGCCGGAAGAATTGATCATTAGTTATTGCATTATTATGAATACAACATCATGAAGTTTCAGTTCATGGCCGGCACGCAATGCATATTGATTCCTATGGGTCTCGAGATAATGATGTAATCAGCTGCTCAGCTGGAGGGCTCAAGTGTCAGTTACGTTTATGAACGTATAGAGGGCGTGTCGTCGTATCTATTTTTAACTTTACGAGTTCAATTCCCTATGCCTCGGGCTCCCCTTATTCGTCGACCGTTTTCATCCCTGTTTATATCCAATAGATCTATCTCTCGAAGCTTTGGAATAAGAAAGTTGAATTTTGGTCCAACATCAAGAGGCTCACGCAAATCCTTACGCAGAGCCGAATGAAGAAATGAAACGAAAATATTTATAGAAAAAGAAATACTTTTTAATCCTGCGTTAAAGAATAATAGAGCTTGTTCATATTGTAAATTGTAATTCAATCTAGGGTGTCTCAGTTACGTCGAGGCATGATCTCCCTCTGCGACTTGCGTAGAGCACTTAGTTTTACTTCGGTTTTGTTGCTTGTAAAAGTAATGATCCCCCACATTCTGCTCGGGACGTTATGGACAATTATTTCGGCAGTCGGCGGTCACACGCGTGGCTCGTGCGTGCTTATTTCAACCGAAGGAGCGTGTCTCTTTGAAAGATTTTAAGGGGAACAAACGAGGAGATTTTAACTGGCTAATGGCAGTGAAAGGGTAGCTGCATAATGTACAGTGCGCGTCAGAATTAAGTATCCCCCTTGTCTACAAAATATTTTCTAACTTCTATTCGCTTGTGACTAATTTTCAAAGCAAAAACTTATCAAGCCGCTTAGGATCGAACCACCCACCCTTTATATGGAGACTCGAATTCTCGGCATTAGATCAACTGAGCTATTTAGCTGTTGGAACAATGCGTCCAATTTTGTCTATCGGTCTAATTAGTCCCCATTTTTAATGCCAAGTCTTACATTTTTTTTTATTATGGATGCGGGTAGGGTTTGACTTTGTCGTTTGTAGCGAACAAAGTAATTGTCACTCGTCTTATTTCGTGTGGTTTGCTTTGTGCATATTTTGCGAGAGATCGAAATATTGTTACCAATGTTCTTTCGTTGTAAACAAATTATTTTTGAATAAATTATCACAGTCTATTATAAAAATCCTTTCACTGTTTACAGATATTATTTTTTATTCTGGTTTATCAAAACAGTTATGTCGTTATAATATCATAGATTTATACGTAGTAGTTATTGTATAATATTGTAGACATTTATAGAATATTCTTTTTTGTAATTTTTGTTTTTTTTTTCATTAACTTGCAATTAAGCCCATAAAGAATAATATCAATTAAAAATATTACATATTGCAAAGAAAATAGATAACAATTGACAAAAAAAACGAAACACCGCTCACGAGATTCGAACCCTGTCACTCTTACCTTGTCTTGCATTAATTTGCCGGTTACTACCACAAGGCCAAGTTGATACTTACAGGATTCATCGAATTTTAAGTAAGGTTACCAAATGAAAATGAAATTAAAATGAAACAATTTATACAAAAATTACATTTTAATGACACAGAACATACAATTTTTGTTGAAAACGTCAAAAATATGAAAAGAAAATGGAAAATTATAAAAAACATGTAGTTTTGATCACCCAATCTCCAACGATCGCTGACAGGATTTGAACCCACATACATTGAGATAGGGGGATACTTAATTGTGACGCGCACTGTACCTACTTTAAAAAGTTGCGGGTTCTCTCGCGTTCTCGGTCTGCAGTGTAAAGATAATGGACGATGGTCCGATGACATATAAAGTGTAGCTGGTTGACAGTGGAGTCGTGAAACCAGAGACAGAAGAATTATTAGGGGAGGCATTATATCTGCTACTGAAGTAATAGATATATATATACGCCGCTGTCCTAGGGGTGAACACATTAAAGTGGCGATCACAATAGGCCTATCATGGCCGTAGTGATATGAAAGCCACCAAAAGCAAATTAAAAAAAAATTAAAAAAAAAATAGATATATAATGATGATGATGAAAGATAATGGACGAACAATTTAATTTGTTTACTCCTTAAACTAACTATTAGACGACACAAACACTAAGCTTACCAAAGAATACTCACTGACATAATTTATAACAAAAAGCGTGTCGATTTTGTTACCGAAATAGTGTTATTATCGGTCGCCTCCACTTGACCCTTGCACCACCGTTGCTGGTCGATAAGGCCATGTGTGCAGGCTCCGCGGGAGTCGCGCCCCCCTCGCCGCCTATTTTCATTTATCACTCGAAGACTGCCCGATTCGATAACCTACCCATGACGCGGCTGCTGGCGGGAGCATGGACCAAATTAAATATTATGATCCAGTTCGAGGCAACTGCTAGAACGCACGTGTTTAGCAGATTATTCATTAATGGTGTCACATTTTATCTCAGGTTAGTTTCCTCGATGACTGATTGATTGATTGATTCATACCACGTGTAGGTCTCATGGTCTGTCCACATGGTGGCAGAGTCATGGCGAGCTTAGGGTTATACAGAAGGTACTAAAACCATGCTAGTTTTGTAAAGTAAAAATGAATGTGTGTATATGGTTGCACAATTCAAACAATATAAATACACACACAGTTACAACAAAAATGACCAACATTTAGCGGCTGCTATGAAAAGAAGAACCTGCCGTAGCGCTGGTCTTCTGTGCAAGCCAGCGCCGCACGATGCATATCATGTTGCATTAAATCAGAGGAAATAATAATAATCAAACAAGAAATTCACCAACTTACCTACGTTAGAATAAAATAAAGTTTAAGACATTATACATACCTCACGAGACTATAGCTCACTTTTTGAGTTTTAGGGGTTATTTTATTTATTCTACTGAGACCTAGAGCGACCAAGATATTGCCTAAATTGGGTTTTTGGTGCGACTTTTGACAGTTTCGGTCGAATAATCAATTTATAATTAATTATAATTTTATTACATTTTTGTTTATATAAATAATTCGACCGTCCCCTAAA
Source organism: Eupithecia exiguata (assembly GCA_947086465.1). Taxonomy (NCBI): domain Eukaryota; kingdom Metazoa; phylum Arthropoda; class Insecta; order Lepidoptera; family Geometridae; genus Eupithecia; species Eupithecia exiguata. Next base: position 4,302,348 of record OX352232.1, on the reverse strand, counting down.
CTACAAATAATTGTACAGTACATAGTACATACAAGACAAACACTAAAAAAAGTAAATGACGTAAAGCGTGTCTTTTGCAGACGGACCCAAATGTTTCGTTTTCTTTGCAAGTAAGATCGTCTAGACATGCTTAAAGCACCAATACTATATTCGATACGAGCGACCTATTGTGACCATCCAATAAAATGTTACAAAACGAGCAGATTTCTTCGACGAAGTGTTAATAAGTAACTTGATTATCTCCCCCCTTCGTACAGGATCTGTCAAATCAGTACACAATAGGACCCATTTATCGATCCAGCCGTGGGGCGAGTGAGTAAGGAATCTAATACAAGTTTTTTATTACGCGCGAAACGAATGAGGTAAAACGTGTTTGAAATAGACAGGGGATTAAGTATCCCCTGCAACAACGCGAGGGGTTGCTTGTGTGTTCTTAGCAAGGAAGTCACAGTACAGTTAGTATCACAAGCGGTCTGCACTGTCGACGACGAACACTTTTTCTGCCGACGGTACTCTCTGTGCGTGCTCTCAGTCAGTTCTGGCGGATTGCAGGGATCAATTTCACGCGGATCGATTACTCTTTACATTGAAGAACAAAAACTTAAAGCCACAGTTTTAAAAGAAGGCATAAAAGGGTCGAGAAAATATTTTTCACATATTTATGTATGAGACAGTGTGTAACTAGTATGTACCTACTTTTAAAATATCTTTGTAGGTTCTCGATAAACTGTGTCATTGGTTTTGTTTTTATCATAATTTAAAGATGATTTGATTTGTAGTCGGCAAGTACAAAGATTTCAGCATAACCGGTTATTATTGCGATCTTTTGGCGTGTCCTTCATTATGTCCAGCAGTGGAAAAGTTAGGCCAAGGAAGCCTTTCGGTTTAAATAATGATGATAGAGATGTCGCCAAGACTACTTGTAATGTGACAGAGTAGAAGATAAGAAATAAAACCGATCAAGTGCGAGTCGGACTCGCGCACGAAGGGTTCCGTACCATTATCTATAAAAATGGCTTAAAAATCTCGTTTGTTGTTTGGGAGCCCCCCTTAAATACCTATTTGTTTTATTTTAACTAAATATTCTGTGAATATTTCAAGCGTCTACCTGTTGCCGTTATCAATAGCGAGCAAAAATGAGCAAAAAAATTACGTTTGTTGTATGGGAGCCCCCTTAAATATTTATTTTATTCTGTTTTTTAGTATTTGTTGTTGTAGCGGCAACAGAAATACATCATCTGTTAAAATTTTATTTATAGTTCATGAGATACAGCCTGGTGACAAACGAACGGACAGACGGATGGACAGCGGAGGCTTTGTAAAAGGGTTCGCTTTGGGAACGGAACCCTAAAAAAGAAATACTCTATTAAAACTCCTAATAGAGTCCACGGAATGCTGGCTTTTATTTCGGTCAACGAATTAGCATTGCCGGCAAAATGCTGGCAGCATTCTGGGCACTCTGCCTTCTGGCGACGGCATAGATTTTTAGAAAATAGATTTAAGTGTAAATATTAGTTGTAATTATTTTATTCTGTTAATGTAATTTTCTTTAATGTCTCTTTTATTGCTATCTAAATGACAAGGATGCATTAAAAAAAAATTCGTTGACTGACGACATATAGGTAGGTAATCTTTAAAAATCCATTCGAACGGGATATTATGTAATACACACATAATCTCTACCATACATGGCTATTAAAATAGCAGGGTAGGTGCTAGGTGGTTTCCTACCATCAGATCCACCTACCCTGCTTTACCAGTGCAGTGTGGCGTAGCGAAGGTATCGGGTAAACAGTCGTCTCAATAAACACTGCCAGGTACAAACAGCTGGTCGCTCCTGCTATTGTGCGCATGCGACGTTGCAGGCCTCTACGGAGCGGCAACCTCGCACTCTTTTATTTCTCTTCCTACGCCCACCTTCGAACTCTGATCTTTATTCGTTCACTTTACCATTTCGTGTGAGTAAATAAAGGCGGCTCAGCTGAAAAGTTGGGCGTAGTATGCGTATCTTAAACTTTTAAGTCCATTTCCGAGTTCATTGATCCAAAAAAAAACGATCAAGAACTCCCAACCCAACCCAAGGCATCTTGTTCATGACAACTGACACGGTAAGGTTTCTTAGATTGGGAAATCAGCTCCTAACTAACATACTCAGATCAAGAATGTAGATATTTTGTAAACAAAGGGGTTCCATAAACAAACCAAAGAAAAATTGGTAGATTTTTTAAAGACACGCTTATTATCAGAGCACCTACAGAATTCGTAACAATTTTTGGTTTGACAGTTTTCATTTATTTTTCATACTCAGACAGAGTATAGAAAATATTTCTTCCGTTTTCGATTTCGTACGTGCACCTTCTTCATTGCGCGTGTGCTTTGTAAGTTTTTGACTTTTTATTGTTACCATACTTCTGTCTGTTATTGTTTTCAGTTTTGGTTACACTTTCATACATTAAAGTTGTTGACAAAAAAACTTGGGATCTAGATTCAATCAAAATAAAATATAGCTAACAAGCTGTCCTGAATTGTTATAATTGCTAGTGTATAGCCATCGATTAGTAACAAGGCCATAGCAGACATTGTTGACAGAGGAGCGAACAAAGACACAATAAGTGCTTGCAGCGGATTCGCGGAGCCTTCCCTCTGCAATAACAAAACATAATATGAGCTAGAACAGGTGCAGTGCATGTGATGCCATTGTTATATTCCTAGAAGTACATCCCAATATGTATTTACATAGATTAAAGATATGATGCAATTCAATTTCCTCAACTTTTCTCTTTCCACTGCGGTCTCTTTTACTTCTTTAAACGAGATGACAGCTTTCTCTTTGATTTGACTTATAATTCGTCTTCCCGTTCCTCGTCTACTTTTCCTTCTATGATGTTTCTTATGAAGCTATCATGTCGTAAGAGATGTCCTATCATTCTCCAGTTTTGAATGGTATTCATCAAAGACTTTTCTCCTCAAATCTTTGCAGCACCTCCGGATTATATCAGTCCATTTATCTTCAGCATCGAGAAACCTCAAGTTCGAACCTCAGTATAGCATGTATACCATGCTGAAGTTAGAACTACTAAGAGCAATGATAAAATATTTAAAGAAGAATCACCGCAACAATGCCAACAAAATAACAATTGGCAGTACAAAAAAAAACATTATTTGCTTACTTAGGGGCTGGGTGATGCTAAAAGTAAGCAGAGTTTGTAGTATGGTATCGATATCATACGGGCCCAATTCTGCTAATCAATCACTTCATTATGACAATTGTATCGTCAGAATCCTGAGTTTAAAGAAACTCCATATAGTGTGTGATATTTGGGAGAAGATATTGGTAAAATGGTTTCAAACTTGGCGCTTTTGACGTGCCATGATGACTGATATATTAATTGTGCTGTCACTCGAACGAATTCGCTTGTTAAGTACTCTGCTTTATACAGTAAGTTAAGGTAAATCACCTTATAAGGTAAATCTAGAGATGCTGAAGCCTAATCTCTTCCTATCGAAAATTTCATTTTTCTCGATAAAGCATGTCCTCGTTCCTTTCATGTTACACAGTAAAGTCTTTCAGTGGGTAAACATCAGATCGGCGGCGGCGGCGTAATACGCGGAATATTGCCGCAAATCTCAGATGCTCTAAGCGGCAAACCCTGATACCCGCACCGACGGCCGCGCCGCTTCCTAGCCCGTATTTAACGTCCGTTTACTATGTCGGTCGCTTCCTGTAGAGTCGAGCTAAGAAACTAGCGAGAGCTAGCTAAACTCGCTAATTTTAATATTGCATGCCTCGATCTGTACAAATGGGACGGTTGTGGACCTAACTCGCTATATATCAATATCACGTGAAAACATTTTTTTTTAAATAATCAATAATGTTTATCCAACTGCAACATATATTTTAGTCCGATCAAAACAAAGGATATATTTTGATCGTTTAAAATTGAATCGAAAATTGGGTTATTTCTCATATCCTGGCCTTAATTTAAAATTTTCCTTTTTATAGTATAGTTTGTTTTTATAGTATAATATAGAATAGTTTGAATTAAAATTGTGATCTCACTCGTAAAAAACACAAAACGAAAAAGAACACCCACTTCGATAGAATGTTGAGAAACGCTATTTTAGAAGCCACAAAATAGCGGTGCTTTTGATCCGCACCTAAAATATGCGGGTTGAGAAACTGAGGTAAAATCATTTTCAACGCGTCTGAAGTGCTTCTGAATGGAAATTGAATTATCCTATAACAGGGAAAGGGAATAACGAAATTCCTATGATTCACTGGATAACCTGTCGAATATTATAACATTTTACAAGCAGAAGGTCCCTCAAAAATTATGAATGGATTTGTGGTTTAACACTTTGGAATAAGTTCTAGTGATTTTAGAGTGTGAAAAGAGAAGGAAAGGGAAATTAGGTGTGTGAACAAAAAGGGTGAAAAACAATGTTTAGGTAAGAGAATCAGCTTTCCATCGTTTTACACATTAAACGATGAAAACCACTGACTCCTTTTCCTATTTGCTAAAAGCGTAAATTCTGATTAACGCTGTTAGCAAAAGGAAACCAAAAACATTTCCCTTTCTGGGAACTTATCAATGTCACCGACGCATTTTATACATACCTTTGTAGTGTGATGTGCTGATAAATCCCACTAAACGAGTAAGTAACGGTTTACGACTGGTTACCTAGGAATGTGACGACAGTTAAAAAAAAACACTATACAGTACAACTCAATGAATACTCAATAAATAGATTACAATAGCTAATTTTGAACTCATTGTCCACAGGTACGTACGAAATCTCCGTGAGAATGGGCACTTCCTAATACACGAGCTCACCGAGCTGGTGCCCTGACCACTGTTCTCGGATTACACCGCATACTGTGCACTGACCGAACAAAGCTGCCTGGAAGGTATTTCAACCCAACACTACTTGAAAGAGGTATAGTAGGTACGCGCGCGATTAGAATGAAACCTGGCTAAAATAAATATTTTACGTGTCACATTCTTCAAACAATCCTCGCTTTGTCAAAACGGAATGGAACCTTGTCAAAGTAAATGTCCGAACACTTGTTTCAGTAGGTATGAAATGGGGTCATCCTATTCTGATCTAACTAGATATTTTATGCTTCTATAAAATCTGTGCACTATAGTTACACAGTTAAGCGATTGACAACTTTTGGAGGCCTAATACTCAGCTGTGATTATATCCGGCACGGATGATGATGCGATGCGAACTTGGGTCAACATGAACTTGAAATACCAGTTTTGATTGTACAATACAATCCAGTTTTGCAATCATGTCAAACCACAGACTTCAATTGTCGCGAAAACGAGAATCTTAAAAAAACGGGAATGCATAAATATAACTTTGCACACACACAATTCTTTTAATAAACAGTATCAGAAAAGTGAGTGTGATGCTCACAATTTGTAACAAAAAGAGTCTTCGAGAGGATTATGGCCGCACCCTCCTGAGGCGGACCTGTGCCCTATTAATCGAAACATAAATAAATTGCTTCGAGGACCACTTTTACTGATCCTATTACTTGTTCCTTAAACCTTTTTCTTCTTACATTTTCAAAACCAATTTTGCCAACGTCCACAAAAGTGATATTATCTATGTCGTCATTATAACATTTTCGAGAATTTCCCGTCCCACACAATTGTTTACTTAGCTGACTCGGTTAGCTCTAAAGCTTTTTGTGTAATTAAAATGTTCCTGGGATTATTGAGAATTTAATTCTCTTTTGGGACAACGCTGGTAAATCATAAAGTTCATTGCACTCCATTTCAAGTTAAGTGATTAAAGATAACAAAACTGTAGAAAACCAGTTACAGTGTTTTTAAGCGTCAAGACCTAGCCTTGTTCTTCGAATAAGTTATTACTTTGCTACAGTATCGTGATAGTCTTCCCGAAAGAGAGAGGAAATCGCAGAATTAGTTTGTGAAATGTTTTACGCGGATGGACGCGTCCGGTCATCCACTTCGGAATGAAACGCAGACAAAGTTTCAGGCAGTTAAATTAAATTGCCAACGTATACTGCTTCCAGTAGGTAGATACCCAGTTTTATAACACACTAATCTGCCAGTTAGCGGGGCCATTGAGACCGAGAGTGCGAGTTAAAGTTGGACATTAATATTCAATAGTTTATTCCCCTTAGCGGCCGCTTCTATAACTGAACGTTAAATTTTAACATTAGTCTGATAATATATGAGGAAACTTTATGCTTTACCATTGCCACACTATGTTGGTAGATAAGTTATCTATGAAATTCCAGATGTTTTAATTATGCATCGATATTAAAAATTATTGACAGAAAAGCTTGACAGAAAATAACATTTATATGGCGGATGTGTTTGTCTCACTCTATACATATATCTAATATCTACTGACAACTAGGTTCTTTTAAAAATGCTAAGGCACTATAATACAAAAATATAGTGCGTAAGCCGGCGCACTTTGGGCAATATTTAAGAAATTAAATAAACTACCAATTTTTTTTCCCTGCCGAAGTCGAAAATTGTTGGAAAAATCGAAAACTTATTAAACTTCTTTAAATATAAGTTTATGCAAAAATAATGCTCTTCTATAAATATGGTTTGGTTCTCTCGCATTCGAGCAAGCCGTAATGAAAGGATACGTTGATGCCGATATTATCCCTTTGGTGTACAAGCATCATAATCCAGGCTCTATTTCGATCGACGGTAATTATAGTGCAAGAGCTCTCTCGAATTATTAGAACAGAAATTTGCAAAGTAAAACACGGTATTAGATAGTGTGGTACTTTCACTAAACATTCTGTTTCGAAAGGTCTTCAAATTCAATTCAAAGCTTTTTTAAAAAAAGTTCAGTGGATGTCCGAGTTTTTTAATTATTAAAAATAGCAAAATTCTATTACATTAACAAGTATTTTTTTAAAGAATGTAAAATGAATAACCATAATATACAAAATATAATAATGTTTCGGCCACCCTGGGAGAACTTTACTTTGCACTCAACCCATGCGTCACCCTAGAACGTTGAATAATACCTAATGGATATGTCAATAAGAAACTTTACACCGGCATGCGGCAACGCAACGTGTTCGTGGGGTTCTGTAATTCAACAGAACCCCACAAACACGGCTGCGTTTACACACTTTAAATATTTATAATTGGATATCCTTCAAAGAACTCTCGTGGTTGTAAAAGAAGAAAACATCTCAAGTATTTGAACTTGGTAGATTAATTTTACATGTGATTAAACGTTCAGAATTTTGTAATATTATGAGATACCGGCCCTGCCTCATATTTTTGTTTGTAAGTATGACCCCTTGACATGGCAGACTCGACAAGAAACTCTCAATATGCATAAAGTTCATGAATATTAAAATTTCTGAATGATCGTTAAAATTCACAAGTTGGAATCAAAGCGGTTTCTATTTTTCTCGTCTTTCCTTACAACAGTTCATTTTCATTTTATAATGTAGACAATACATTATTTAAAAAAAAAACTGTTGTAAAGATTCGTTCTATTGAATGAATAAGAACTTTGTCTAAAGTGAATTTGTAGAGCTACTCAAAAGACAGGCCCGTATTATGAAAGCTTGCTCACTGAGCGAGCTGAGAACTTTGTCTAAGGTGAATTTGCAGAGCTACTCAAAACTCTGTGGCAACCATGACTGTCATGTTTATACCATAGAAAAGCGTTACTCTACATGACTGAGCAAGCTTTCATAATACGTGCCATAGAATTACCAAGGAGTTACCTTCGTACTCTAATAGTAAAATCGTTGAGCCAAATAGTTTTCAGACACTCCATGCTATTATAGAAGTCTATTTCACGCATTTCTACGCTTCGTAGTTCATTCATAAATAAAGTTTTTTTACCTACTGAATTCATATCGCGTAACGCATTCATTACTGTTTAACAACACAACGTTAACCAAAAGCGAAAATTGTACTAATGCTTACAGTGCGTCTGTACAACGCGGCGCTTGTCGTGCTGACGCTTGTCGTGATGTTTTAATTAACATTGAACGTCGTGTGTGGCCTGGACCGGCTTAATAAATATTCAGCATAAAATGGCGGTTCTTTGCAAATTTCATCCTACGACTACTAGTCATTGGTATTATAGAAAAAACTTCGAAGAGTCCTAAGTTATGTGACCTCTACTGCCAATGAAGAATTGAGTAGCGAAAATAAGCTGTTAATGCTATCAATATTGCAGAGAAAGGTGTTTTAAACGAGAAAGGTCCCGATCCCCATAAATATTCCATGAATGGGAATGGAAAGCGTAACAAAATATTTAAGGGGTATAAAAGCGTAGAGCGCGCAATTCGGTTTTATAGATCAGGCGTCGAACGGCGAAATTCGTCTGCCGTTGTTGGTTTCGAACGTCTCTCGCCTACACCTAGTTCCGTCGTCAGTACACGTCTCCCTCGTTCTTAGAAGGGACGGACGTGTCTAAGATTAGGACAACTTATTGAACTGCTAAACGTCACCCTAAAGAACATCGGCTTGACTCGACAAACATGAAAGTGTTGTTGCAAAATTATAACCGATGACGGGAGACGCAAAAAGCGGGAGATTTTCAGGAGATCACCGTTCCGGCGGCATCGGACAGTCGGCGCTAATCGCATCAAACGGCTTTTTAGATCAGTGGACACATTTCTAAAGCAAACCATATAAATAATACTAAAATCCGTTTAATGCTGCCACTCCGGAGCGTCCGATGAAGGCCTGTCGGCGCCACGCTACGGACTGGGCTCTATTCGATTAAGAACACCGAACTTGCTGTTGCACAAATCATAAATTCTACACGTCATCTGTTTCTGCTGTACGAGTCGCCTAATGAGTTCGTTTTGGGGTTCACGGACTTGCGTGGCAAATGCATCACGTGGAAAACATTGTTATTCAAATAATTGCCGGTCTAAAAGTAATTATGTCGTAAAGTGCAGGTCGTTTGCGTCTCGCTCACACGCTCTTTGTTCTAACATAGGAAACTCCCTAAAGTTAAACACTAAAAAAGCCTGCTTTTGGGATTGTGCGCAGAAAAGCCTGTATTTTAGATTGAATCGTCTTTCGTAACGTATTTTGCGAGCCTGCATGTATACAACGCGTGTAAACAAAATAAACAACCGCCGTATCTCCACGGAGGACGAACACTGGAACGCACTCAGGACTGGCCGCCGCCCCGCCTGCCATAGAGTATGATAAATGGACATGCCGCCGCCGAAACTCGCTCTAATTCCTCACCGGACCGGGAGGAGTCCGACGAAATATGACAGTAATGGAAAGATGCGACAGCGAAACCACAAGAGATATACTGTCATGTGCTAGAGGTCCCTTTTGCCGTTATTGTTCGCTAGTTGATATTGTACTCTCGTACGTCTGGCGACTACCATTAAGAAATGGCTTAGGTACTGTTTTCACATAATGTACATTTTCTAAGATTACGTGACGATCTCTGTGATGCGGTAGGCGAAACAAAATATCAAATATCAATAACGTTTATTTGTTTAGTCTTACAAAATAAGCACTTAGACAAGTCAAATTTTATACTATAAACAGGTTTCTAAATAGTAATAATTATCAAATAAGAAACATGGTGTTATTGATTTTGTCCACTTCAATCGACGCAGGAGGTTGCGGGTTCGATTCCCGCCTCTTGACAATAAATGTTTGTATGATCTGCAGATATATTTTCCGGGTGTTCCAGATGGTCTGCTCGTCTTCTCTAGTACCCATAACACAAGCTCTGCTTAGCTTGGGACTTGAAAATGCTGTGCGAATTGTCCAGCATTATTTATTTATTTCACCTCTTATGGTAAAGGTACCTAGTACCAATAAAGAATACAAAAGGACGTAAAAGAAAACAGGGAAATTAATTATGCGATATGCGAATACGACCTCAGTAGCTCCTTAAAAGTTACTTGTAAATATGCGTTACATACCAGAGATCTATGGTTACATGGAATGTGCATTTCGCTACCGGCAGCAATTTCTTATTTTATTCGAAAGGATACCACAGAGAGCGAGTTACCACAAAGAGAAGCGACCGAACATCATCGTTGAGAATACGCAAACAGGTGTCGACTCCGAGGTTATATTTGCATATAAATAGAGTTCCTGCTTAACTGTAACACTGCCTTGTCCCTTTCTCTCTCTCGTCTTATGCCACTTGCCAGAAAAGTACAGAACGAAACGTCTCTTTGCACGCGCTGTACGCAAGTAAGTACTCGATGCTCCTGGAGATTCTATTTATGTTCTATGATGTAACACAACCTTTGGGCTGGTCATACTACCGCACACTAGGACATTCTATTGTCTTTAATAATTCAATAGGAAGTCAACTGTTTGTTGATTGCCATTTAATTCTTTCAACCAGGGATAAATTATGACTTCTATGTCTAGTTTTTCCTTCTGTATAGCTTAGCTACCGATGTGATAATTTTTTATAATATTTTGAAATGCAGTTACGTCTTCGTTAAAAATACATATAATCCCATGCAAACGTTACTTACCGAGCTAGTTTTTCCTATGGGGAAGCTATTACAATTTGCAGGCTAACCGGTTCTAGCGCTTCCAGCTAACATGCTTTCTTGTTATATAAACTTAAGTTAAATATATAGACAGACATCGGACAATACATACATAAAGAGGTAAAGTTTGTGAGGTTGTAGGGGGTAATCTCTGGATCTACTGAACCGATTTTGAAAATTCTTTTACCAATAGAAAGCCACGTTATTTGTGAGTAATATATATTAACCCGAAAAATAGGATACAAGAAAAGCGCGGGCAAAGCCGCGGGCAGCAGCTGGTAATATGTAATCAGAGAACCACAGAACTATGTCTATCTAGAAATAGTTCTGTGGTTCTCTGATTCTAGTTCCGTGCAGAGAACAATGAAAGGGCAGCTTTGTCCCTAGGTACAATCAAAAAAATGTATTTACCTATTTGAGTATAAAAGTACACTGACCAAGTTGTTAATGTGAAATCGTAAAATACTCTTCGTGTCCAGTAATTGACTTACCATCCGTCTCCGATAGGGCCGGTTCCGCACCTCTTCCGCTGGCTTTTTTATAGCTCATCTATTACATCATTGGGACACGAGCTTGCCGTGCGTGACCCGTCTGCGTAGGCGCAGGTGACATGCGAACTCCCCATTATTTCCACATTCGAAAGACATTCATATTTCTAATATCGGAGAGAAGAGAGCCATGTTATTTGAAAGTTTTTTTGGGTCGAAGCGTTTTCTATTTGTTCCGTCGCGTCGTCGTCGGTCGCTGGGTCTCTTTTTTGCTGGGTTGCACCCGGTCGACTCTGCAGGTTTAGAGTGTTTTTACTGGGGCACAGGGAGAGGAGTGCGAGGGGGGGGGAGGCAGGCCCGCCGCCCCTCTGCCCCGGGCCGTCCTTGGCCCGAACGTTCACCTTGGCGCTGCGGCCTGCGCTGTCGTGGCCGCACCACAGGTAACAAAGTTCCGCGAACTCCGGGATTTCTAAGGCCGCCACCAAAAACTAATCCAGGCGGAACTTTGTTTCCATTACGGGGAAATAATGAAATTAAATACTATCAACTAGTAGGTACTCTGAGGCAAGCCTCACCACGCGTGGAGACCCACGCGGCCACGCCTGGAATCAGCACTTGCTTTATTTTTTGCGGTATCTTGTATCATGTCATGTTCAAAATTGATAAAGACGACGGAACGACGTGGGGGTCCATATCGTAAAGAAATATTTTTAGCGCAGGTATGTGAATGATTTTACTGGTTGTGCTAACTTTCAAAATGTTTTAAAACTCTTCTTGCTGTGAAAGTATGTATACCATCCATAACCATAGATAAAGTAAATCTTAGTAAGAAAGTTCTTGGTAATGGGAGATAACAGTTCCTTTCACGGAAATACGATAAGTGGTGAGATAAACTCGGAGTTGATTTTTTTTTTTGGGACTGAAGTAGGTACCTACTAAGAATCAGAATTTAAAAAAGTGACAAGTAGGTACATAATTTGGTTTTGTACTTGGTATTTTAATTTATCCCCTTAATGCTGAGACTTTTGCAAAGCCTGCAAGATTGGGATATTAGTATTGCAGGATTCCTAAGACGCTCTTAGAAATGCTCATTGCTCTAGATAACAGCATTAACCATATTTCGGTGGTAAGCTATGATATTGCGGACATAGGAAGAAGAATTATTTGAAAGATCGTCTCGGAGAAGCGGTCGGTAGACCGAGCACGGCTGAAACCGGTCGGCCGTCCGTAAATAATGGATTAGAGGCGTTGTGGGGGACGAGGAATAACCGAGAGGGGAGGGGGGTAGCTCACGCATCGAATGCGCGCGCGTTCTGGCGCGCGGGGTGCGGGGAGCGCGCCTCCCGTCAGCTGTTGCGCGGCCGGGAGCGCGCACCGCTCTGCCAGCCGCCAATGCATCGGCGTTGACGGAGCGAGCCGCCCGTGTCGCGACCGTGTCGCATTCCTCACACACAGTGCAGTGACGACTTGATCAGTGAAATACTACCGACAGTGTGGTGCAGTGCTCAGTGTAACCAACCAGGATGTGCAGTGCTACAAGGAGCTGACACCGACTGGAGACGGGAGATGAAAAGTTATGCTACACCATCGACAGAGGTGATTATCCCGACCTCGCTCCTAAAACACCATGCGTGCGTACGTGCCGGAGCGTCACGGAAGGACGACGGTACCCTCTCGCATTGGAATTAAACTTACAACCTAAGCTGACTTCCTGAACAATGATGCCATAATTTGATTTTTTTACTTTACTTGCGCCATAAAAACTTATTTTTTATTTAACACAAAGGAAGGCTCCCTTTCTGCCTGGGGGAACACTTATTGTGTTGAAGGTGCGGCTCCGTTTTTTGTCAGTGATGGTTTTTGGGAATCGATGGTATGAGAAACCGGTATTACTTCAACGTTGATTTTTTATCAACATGTAACATTATAAACAGTGATCGGAAATTCGGGCGCTTATTTACCTAAAGTTGTGAAAAGACACAACATGGAGCAGTTAAAACCATCTTTCTCGGGAATACTTTCCCGTAAATTCCTGGGATTTCAGAATATTCTAAAATAATGATTTTTCACCGGAATCTTATTTATAGACGAAATATAAGACACTTTTATTCTGACGTGTTTTTCACTAAAGTCAATATTTCTGAAAAAAAAAATCATTTTTAATTATATTTATGATTTTATGCCAAAATCCTTTTTCTAGACGATATATAAATCACAAATTCATACGCATTTATAATTTGTTTGATAATTGCGTAAGAAAAATAGAAACAAGTATTATTAAAAAAAATATATACTTAGATGTCTGTTTTGTGAGATGAACCCAAACTTGTTTTATTCCAAATGGGAATTTTGGAATTTTCTAGAATGTATTTTAGCTGGAATCTTATTTATAGACGAATTATAAGATACTTTTTTGAACGCGTTTTTTTACAAAAATCGATTTTCGCGTCAGAATAAAGGTGTCTTATATTTCGTCTTTAAATAAGGTTCCGGTGAAAAAATCATTATTTTAGAATGTTCTGAAATCCCGGGAATTCTCGGGAAAGAATTCACAAGAAAGAGGTGGTTTTAACTGCTCTATGTTGTGTCACTCACCAACTTTAGGTAAATAAGCGCCCGAATTTCCGATCACTGATTATAAACTTCTGCATCTGCGGACACACCACTTCGTTAAAGTTTAAGGCATCGGCTAGTTGTTTCTACCTTACAAATAGTAATTTAATTCTAAACGCATCCTAATTCTGAGTAAAATAAGTTGTTCTACTTATTTTCTGTTAAGTTATTCGTCATCGGAATTTACAATAAGTAGGTAGGTACATATTTGAGCATGGTGAATAATTATTAATTAATGGGCTGGGTAAATTATTATATCCTCTCGGTAAAATACCCATTAGGTTGTCGTCAACGTCATCAAAATTAATTAGAAGCACCGAGACATACTTATTTGCCTGTAACGTCAGTTATCATTGTAGGTAGTTCGTACTTCAATACTTAAAATGATTAACCTCGAGTACTCAAACGTACCTAACTCAGATTTGATGATGATTCTTTGCAATACTGGCAATACGAGTCTGGTTGGACACTTTCTGCCAGCGTCAAGTAAAGGAAAATAATTGTTAATTAAATCCGAGTTATCAAATTACGAAGATTGTTTGATATTTTCACCAGTTCGTTATCTAGCAGGTTTTACTACGTGCAGGTTAGGTTGGCTTGGAGACGAGATGTTGGAGTCCCCTTAATACAGGGGGTGTTAGGGGCACTCCAACATCTCGGATTTGAACACGATTAGTTAGTTTATTAAAAAAAAACAGTGACGAGCTTCATCGTTTGCGTAGATATTCGGGTGTGAGACTGACCTAAACCATCCAGAAGTATCTCTTGGAGAAGAATTACCTTCCGTAGCCTTCCTATAAATTTGGTGGTTTTTAAAAAAACTTCGGTATCATCCATCCATCCATCCATATTAAATATTATAAATTCGAAAGTAACTGAGTCTATTACCTTTGCTCGCCCAAACGGCTGAACGAATCTTTATAAAAATTGGCAGGAAGGTAAATAGTATCCCGAGGACGGACTTTAAATACTTGAATAGCGCAGGTAGCTGCTTGTAATGCTATTATACATATAATAGCGAAATTCTTTCGAAAATTTAAAATCTTATGAAAATTGTATGTCCATAACTGACGGAGAAATCAGCGGACGTTATACTATTTATACCCGCAAAACTTATTAACTCAGGGATTCGAAGTCGGTGTTTAATTTTTTCGAAACAATGAAATTATATTAAAGATGATATTTTATAACAAGCCCTTACCAACTCATTTCTTCTACCACTCCTCGCGATGCCATGCTCTGCTTAGTAATTAATTAATGATATAACGTAAAAACAGCTACCGTTTAAATTTTATAGTTAATTCAACTACTCATAAGCAGGTGTAGGTATCACCTTGTGAGCCTTGTGCTTAGCTTTCCGGTTATATCCACTGAATAATTTATATATTATTTGTCTTTAAGACTTACATGGTAGGGCCGGATTCTAATGCGTGTTGCAAAAAAATGCTGTACTTCTTGATTATTCTTAGTAAGGAAGTCATTGACATTCCTGCTTGACGGTTCCGCAGGGTGTCGTTTAACCATGCTTAGTTTATGTATGAGTCATCTCGTCTATAGTGGTTTCATGAAACATACTCGTTTGCGTGATGTGATAGGCCAACATTTAGAGGTCTTGGTGGATAGTTGTAGTAGCCAAGTTTTGCCAAGGTTTTTGACTATTTTCATGGAAAATGTACATACATTTGTTTTCAATTCTCAGATTAAATAATAATAATAGAATCTATGTCCACAAATGTTAGGTGTAGGTAATAAAATGTTTTTAATTTAGCAACGCGATTTAACGACCCGAGAGCTAGGGCCGAATTCCAGGAAATTAATCGTTTTACCATAACAATGATATCGTCTCAGCTTTGATGAAAGAAACTACAGATGGAGGGACACGTGTCAAAAGTGTCAAGATCGAAACCATTGCATCAATCCTACGCGCAAATGGCATCGCATGCACTACCTAGAGTTTCTTTCATCTATGGACGATTCTGTGATGAATGTGATGATACTACATAGTAAAACAATTGGTTAGCAGAATTCAGGCCCTGGTGGCACAGCGCATCAGCATTTGTCATACAGCGGGGCAATGCAGCTAGCGTCTTGGGGACATTTCCGATCGGTTTTGTTGTGATTCAATTAAGATACCTGTAGATTGTTTGCAACAGTCTCCAGTTAGCTCAACTGTTTCAATTGTAAATATTTACTATTTTTTTGTTTCTATGATTAAATTGTAATATTCTTTGTTACCTAATAAATATCATAGATGATTGTAGGTAAGTACTGTTACAGTATCGCTATTATTGCCATGAAGGTGACCCTCTTGACTCTGACGCGTGTTTTTATACAACTTTTTATGTTTATTCACCTTAAAAGAACATGTAGGTACGTATTATATCTTCTGCCAATCAAACACAGGTCAATTAGGGTTGCCTAGATTTAGTTATTAGCTTTTGTTGGAATTCTGAAAGATGTTATTTTTGTGAAGATAATTCATATCATATGGAAACTTGTTTGTTGCACTTAACACCCTAACTAAATAGCTTTTTGTCGAAGTATGGGAAACAGACCGTTGAGAGGGGACGCTTTTTTGCAGTTTTTTCATCGCTCAAAGCGAACCTTTGGTATTTTTTGTCAATTCCGTAAAGTTTAACGACTGATCCCTTCTGACGCTGCAACTTTTATTTGCTGTGAACCCAGTATCCATCGAACAGTTTTATTGCAATATTTGTATTCCTTTATTTGTTTCCACAAGGACATTCTGTTCCATTTTTATTGGCATGTTCCATATTTCTCTTCTCTTTGTTTAAATACCTAAATTGACTGTTTCAATACCGTACTAGTCAAAATATTAAAATAGATACTATCTTCTGCCCGCGGCTTTGCACGCGCCTTTCCAGGATAAAAGCAGCCTATGTCCGTCTCCGGGAAATATTCTTCCTACATGTCAAATTTCATTGAGATTTGTTTAGGCGTGAAAAGGTAACAGACAGAGTAACTAATTGATTATACTAGTATAGATCAGAATCTTTATTAACAAAGAAAATAACAATCAAAAAATAGAATTAAATTAAAACTAGTATTTACAATTGAAATAATTGAGCTAACTGCAGACTGTTGCAAACAATCTACATGCATACAGCAGAGTATAGATTAGATAATTTTGAAGTATAGATTTCAAAAGACCTAGCTAATTGGTTCTATATTTGCCGCTTCCTGTTTAGCTGGCAACGAGGATGTCAAGCTAACTTAATTTATAAACTTAACTATTTGAAGTGTGCCTCGCTGCTCGCTGCATCACGGCCGCTCCCGCTGTAACACAATTTAAATGCAATCTCGCTACTGCACGCTCAATTTCCGGACATGATGTCATATCAGCCGACGTTTCATCGCATTTCACTGTTCACTGCGTTATTTTTCGCGATCTTGGGGTCAAATTCTGCTAACCGATCGCTTTACTTTATTATACGTTTAGCAATGATATGGTATCGTCACAGAATCGTCCATAGATGAAAGAAAGTTATAGTTAGTGCGGTGCTATTTGCACGGAGAGATTATTAAACGGGCATCGTTTTAATTTCTCCGTGCAAATAGCACCTTGACACTTTTGCACTCGTCCCTAATTCCACTAAATTAATCTACTACACTCTATCTGTAGTTTCTTTCATCATAGGTAACAGGTCAAAATTTCTATTTTGAAAAAGAAAAGAAAGAAAGAAAATACTTTAATTTGAACCTAGAATCACAAATAGTAGATAAATGGCAAAAAAAGATTGGTACAAAAACAGATATACGAAAAGTGCTTAAAAGATACATTATGTTATGACGACCTACGTAAATTACAAAGAAAAATGGACACTTTTCAAAAAACTTAAAAAAAGAACACTTTTCTGAGACGATGTTGTTGCGTTGTTATGGTGAAGCGATTAATTTAGTGGAATTAGGGTCATGCCCAATCCTCGCAATCACTTGTGACGTCAGCAACTTTTTAGCACTGTGCAAAACACAACTTCGTGTAACACAACTTTGTGAATCTGCATTAATTTCCTCATCAGAACACATACGTCCACTGTTCCTACGTCATGTTTATTACGACTGGATTTTACGTGTTTTATAATTGGGTTGTATGTAGCAAAGAATATCCTTTCTTCCTACATTTTCATGGCAATACGTATGTGGTAGATTTAACCATTTTCTTTTCACCGAACTTTCATACAAAAGCCAAGGTTTTTGTCAAAATGACCTATTTAATATCCTACTAAAACTATAAAACCGAAAGTTTTAGAACATGGAATTTTGTTTTGTTACCTTGGATCTCCAAAGTATTGTACAGATTAAAATGAAGTTTGGCGAACGATTAAAACATAGCCTTAGATAATAGGCTTATTATGCCGAAAATACGTGGACGAAGACGCGAGCAGAAGCTCGTTTGGTATAAGATCGCTGGGTGTAAAGATTCTCGAGTGGCAGCCGCGAAATGGACTGTTGGGAGACCATCCACTTGGACCGACGGAATCATAGCGTTCGCAGGAAGTCAATTGACGGAGGCGGCTCAGGACCGCTATCTGTAGCGTCGTCGCATGGGGGGGGGGAGCCCTATGTCCAGCCGTGGACGTATTTGGATGATGTAATGTTAAGATCTTGTTGCTTTTCACAAATATTATGGTCATAAATGTTTATCGAAAGTAGGCGCGCTGATTTATAAATGCAATGTTACCCTTATTACACGAAATGTAAACAAATATTCATCGCTTGTTAACGACACGGCAATAAAACTATTGTTTGATATAGAATTATTGTTTCCATACAATTTGTGTTGCCGGTTGGCGGCTGTAAAAAGCGTCAGTAACGTTTACTACCTTACCTACTGCTGGACATAAAAGTTAATGGATGTTTTGTATTTCTTATTCGTGTATTGTTTAAAACAACCGTGCAAAGCTCAGAAAGCTGTCTGAAAAGAAAGTTACAACTAAACATTTCAAACAATATATTGTTTAAAACCAATAGACTTTCTTTGTAATAATAGCGGCCGCAAAATTTCATAGAACTTTAACTGATTGTTTTTTTTATTATTAGGTACTAGATTCTGCCCGTGGTTTCGCATGCGTTGTTTCTATGAAAACGTTTTAAGACTATTTCTTTCCCATGGGAACTGAATTCATAGATTAAAAGCCAATGTTTGATTCCATGCTTAAAGGTTATGCTAATTTCAGCCCGATCCGTTCAGTTCAGTAGTTTTTGGCGTGAAGAAGTAACATACATCCATCCATCCATCCAAACGTTCACATTTTTTTATTAGGTATAACTTAGGTAGGTACAGTAAGTTTCTAACTTAATATTATAACGATAAATTCACGATTTAGACAAAATGGTTTTACTGATGATAACGTACCAACGTACAATAATCTTAGGTTAATTAACATAACAGTTATCTACATAATAAATGTTATGATTATGACATAGATAGTAGCGAGTTAATAATATAGTTATATGTATATTGCACAATAATAAATAAGATACCGCTAACAAACGTTCCTATTAGCTAGCTTTGGTTGATGTGTCATTTCAATGTGATAAATATTATCTGTCGTCGTTCGTTAGATTTACTCTATTCGGAACAAAGGTCCTGACCTAAATCATATACCTACTGACAGTACTTTGATCTACGAGAACCTGTTATATTATATAAATAGATAATGATGGACAATCCACACAGCATGATCTGGGCAAGATTACCTAGATATCCCTTAGATATAGACCAAGCTAACCAGTGCTTGTGTTATGGGTACTACATGACTGATATTAAGTATATCAGTCATCTAGTATCCATAACACAAACACTGCTTAGCTTGGTCATCATCATTTCACTTCTCAATTTTTTTTCACATCCTCGTACTCGTACGATGCTGAAAAGACCTACTACTACTGAGGCGAAAATCCTCAACAGATGCCATTTTTTATGAGAACAAGTTAAAATTACTACCTTTTCAATAAAAAAAATAATCATTGAAATCAGATATCTTACAGCGAAGATAGTTAATAGTAATTAATAGTTTAATTTTTACCCTTTTTTGGAGGATTTAAGTCTATAATCGAAAAACTCCAACGACTAAAAAATTCTATAAAATCGTAGAATCTGTACACCAAGTTTCGTCCAGATCGTGCGTAAAATACGACCTGTAAAGGAGTACGTACATTCTGACAGAATCCACACTTTTGCTAGTAGCTGATGCAGAGACGCTTCGCTCGCTTGGTCAATAAACAAACGGAAAACAAAAACAGTTATCATGGAGGTAAATGACACATAAGGTTTTAATAATTGCAACATTCATCTTCACTAACATTATTGTTAATGCCAGTGTTTTGTGTTCAACTCAAACACTAAAAAAATTACAATAGTTTAATCATTTATGAACTTCCAATTTGACTGGGTTGGGCATCCATTGTTTTTTAATTTCTGGAAACAAAATAGATATTATTAGCCATCGGGCATCCGTTGGTCCAATGTTTTAGCGTAATAGACTAGACTACAAGAACTGAACAACATTGAAAACACCAACCAATAATAAAATACTGCGTTACTGATGATGACTGTGCCTAAAGGTACAGGGTTAACCCACCGGCGGCCATTGAACTTGCATGTTAGGTACGCACACTCATACAGTCTGAATAAATAATAAAACGATGCAGACTGCAAAAGATTAATTTTGTTTGTCAAGTCGGCTATTAATAGCAAATGAAAACGAATTCTTTACAATAAATCATCCGAAACAAAGTCATCAATTTAGTAAGGGAGATTCAATAAAAAAGCAATCAGAACCACAAAAAGAACAGGCAATCTTTATGGAACTGGTTTTGTCACAAGGCATAGTTCGTTGCTGTGAACTCCTAAAACCTATATTTGATAGTATGCTAGCTATCCATAGCATATCAGGCTTTCCAAGACTAAAGGCGGTACCCCGGCTCACACTAGCGCCGCCACCTATTTTATCATGTTATTACGTTGAACAAATGAAATTTCAAAAACCCATCGCATCCAACGCACCCAAATCTGTAATAGTTTTTATATTCGATTTAGTTTAGGCAGAGATCCGAAAATTGATTTTGGTGGCCACCAAGGGCAACTTCGAATCTCTGTCTAAACTATACAAAATAAAACTATTACAGAGGCATTAAAAAAGCTTATAATAGGTATCACAAACTGAGCGATGGATTTTTGAAATTTCATTTGTTCAAAGTAATAATTATAAGATAAAATAGGTGGCGGCGCTAGTTTGAGTCGATGTAGCGCCTTACTTAATTCGCATACACATTTTATAATTACACTGTTTAGACAAACGATATTTATTTGGCGTGACGGAGCGGAAGTGAGACAGGTTCGAGGTGAAGCGGCCGAGTGAATCAGATGATCGGTCAAGTTTACAAGCACGTTCTATGAAAAGAAATGTGGTGCTTGTTATTAAGAACTCGAGTTTCATTTTATTTTATTTATACAGCAAGGTAACCCTATGGCGAGTGCACTAAAACTTGCAAAGTAGACTTTAAACAACTTGAAAATAGATGCTTAGTGCACCAACCTATTACATGCCGTTTTTAGGGTATTTTTAGTATTTAATTTCGTTTTTTAATCTTGTTATCACTCAACGCTGAAAGTACTGAAAGGATTGTTGTACTAAGCATTATATGAAAAAAAAACCACCCAAGTGCCAGTCGGACTCACGCACGAAGGGTTCCGTACCATTATTATCTATAAAACGGCTTCGTGCGCGAGTCCAACTCTGGTCCGGCTGGTTTTATTTATATTTTATTAGATTTTTCATGATATTTTGTTTGTGAATAAAGAATGATGTATCTTTCTATGTAATTCACACAGTGTCTTAATATACTGTGTTGTTTAAAAGTAAAAGTAGTTAATTAATCAGAAAGTCTGATGAAGCACGTGTGCCAATGTCAGGTCTATAGAATTCATATATCTGCGGCCAAACAAAACCCGTCTCATTCTCCAAACCGGTTCGACCACCCTTCGTACTTCTACTGTATTGATTTTATTATTGTTATTTATTTTTAATACCCCCTGCCATGCTCCGGGTCTCCCTACCAATGCGTTGGAAACATTCGATTGGTGAGCGAGTGAATAAAGCTGAAATTCGTATATAGAATGAGATTTTTTGATATTATGTTTTCCAATTAATTTCGAGTTCAAATGAAATTGTTAAATAGTTCTTTAGGATGTAAAAATGTTCCATAACGTTATGCTTATGCCCTAAAACGTCAGGTTTCTGAGATATTCACAGATGATTTTGTTAGTGGTTATTATGAATTAAACTTTAGGCTATCTAAGAGCGCTTTCATATTAGCGCGCGGTACCGTAGGTGCGGTTCCGCAAGAGTTTCGATAATGACGTTGCCAGTTGTACGAGATGCGAAACTGTCGAGTACACGCTGCGAACCTCGAGTTGCGGCTCCGCAAATTCGATTCCGCGCGATAATGACATGTGATACGGGCGTAAACCTGTCACTAAAATTGGAATTGTATGATTACTTAAATTTTTATTGTTGATTGAAGAGGCCAAACGGGGTTTTCCAAAAAAAAACGGAATATGCTTATATCTCAAAAATGGTTCACTTTTGTATAATACAATATAGGGTCAAAATTGTTGCAAATGTTCCATAACGTTATGCCTTAAAACGTCGGGTAAAACCCCATCACATCCTAAAACGATCCCGTCTAATTTCCAATAACCTTGTATATATAATTTTTGATTGAGCGCCACGCCGCGATTTTGAAAAATAAAATAGTGTAGTAAACCGATATTTGGGCCGAAAACGCCATCAAATCTTATCGCACTAGAAAAGGTAGCAGAAACCCCATCATCAATTGATACCTGAACCTTTACCGGGTAAGACGTTGACCTTAAAAGTCTCCAATGAAGCAAACGTACCTCCTAGCATTAAACTGCAGGGTTAATGTTTATACTGCCGCCATCGGAAATGTAAATGAATGCTAATGTCACGATAATGACCCGCTATGAAAGCGACATGGGTGATGATGAGCATTTTACTTCGAGTTTGTTTATGGGACTCTTTTACTGGGTGTTGTATTTTAGGGGGAAATCTCTATCACTACATCGAAATGTCTTAGCGCATCGATAGCGCATGAAACTGTGCCGAAATATTGGAAACCTTAGAAATCAAATCATGGTAAACATCCAGTTATAAATGACTAGTTATTCTCATCTAACTTAAATATTTTTAATTTGCGATAATACTTTGTTTCTGAAGCTTAAGAAAAAATATTTTTCGTGCGATGCAATGCAACACTTTTCTGGAATTCGTCCAACTCTCGATAACATTAGAAAGATTAAATCGAACCAACTTCGGTAAACTGGTAAAACGTCTCGGAAAAACTTTGTTCTTGCGATAAATCCTGTACTCTAGCGTGATATTTGAGTAAGAATAAAAAGCGCACTTGTAGAAAACTGAATTTTCTCTTTTATTACTATGTGCTTGCTTGCCAGGACATAAACGTTATCGTTATTGGCATAACCACAGTTCTGTGAAGCTGTTTATTTTTCGTCTGCTCAATGCTCAAAGAATAATTTTTGAAAGTATAAGTGGTGAGCACGCCACAAGTGGACATTGTTCTCTAGTGGACAATGGGCATGCGGGCCCGAGGTTCAAGGTTCGATGCCCCACAAATTACCCTCATAATATAACTTCGCTTCGTGCACTGATAATATCTCGACTATTAACTTCATCATTTGCATATTCATCATCGACATGCGAAAGCATTTTTTTCTAAATAACCTAGTGCTTTTTCTTGATTTATGTTGCTTACGAGAAACAAGCAATTCTACTTGTAAATTATTATTAACTAGCAGCGCCTCGCGGTTTCAACCGCGTAGTTCCCGTTCCCGTAGGAATTTCGGGATAAAAAGTAGCCTATGTCCTATTCCAGACTATAATCTATCTCTGTGCCAAATTTCATCCAGATCCGTTCAGCCGTTCTGGCGTGATAAAGGAACAAACATCCATCCATCTATCTATCCATCCATCCATCCATCCATCCATCTAAACTTTCACGTTTATAATATTAGTGAGATGAGATTTGATCAATTTTTAATTATTATTTCGACCTCTGTGGCGCGGTGGGCCAATGTCCGCTTGCGACGTAGGAAGTTGCGGGTCGATTCCCGCCTCGGGACAAATAATTGTACGATATACAGATACATTCAGGGTCGTTCAGGGTGTTCTGGTCGTTCTCTATGTTTAATAAAAATTATCTATGTATTGCATTAAATTATGTATATCGGTTATCTAGTACCCATAACACAAGCTCTGCTTAGCTTGGGGCTAGATGATGCTGTGTGAATTTTTCAGCATTATTATTATTAAATACTGGCCACAAACCTTTGCTTGGCGGAAGTCAATCTTTTAACATCGAAATATTAGGTATTCGTTGGCTGTATTCCAAGACGCTTCATTTGTGGTATCTATCCCTTAGCACCTTTCGCGGAAGGGTATGTAGTTGCAATTACCACGATGTAAGTAAACACGTTCAGTGAACAGAAACAATGCGTGCGGGAGTTGCGCAAGCGGCTCTACTTTGTTCTATCGACAAATGAGCATCCACTTTCGCCCACACACTATAACTGTAAACACACTCAAGCTATTTAGCTTAGTTTTATTCAGAGCATTCTGATTTGTTTGGAAAGAATTTTAAAAGTTGAGACAAATGCTTTCAGATCTTCTTGTGAAATGTTGAAAAGATGCGGCCGGAACTTTACATCCGTCAAATAAACCAAAATGACATTTCCTGGTTTATTGGTAGTGTAGGTACCTGTCCATTAAATAATAATAATAAGAAAAGTAAAATTTTTGTTTGCATTTGCAATAAATGTTTTTGTGGAGTATATTGTTGATTTCGGATACATAATAAGCCCAGCCGCTCCTTAACATAATTTTCAATCAAAATCACCATTATTAAATTTCATTATTGGTAGGCATTTGGTAGGTTTGTGCTAGATTTGTTATTCTTGTCTAGATATTAGAACAAGATATTTTCCAATAGCGCTGCGGTGGCCCTGTAAAAGGCCTTGAGATTTGTGAAAGGATAAAGTTCTCCCTCCCTTTTGCATCATCATTTTAGACCTGACTAGCTTTCTTGTTTCGGCACTGAAATTGGTCTATTCTTTATTTTGAGTTGAGTTATTCTATTAAATGTCAAGTAAATTTTAAACTTACAGAGAGATAATAATCAGATTCACTGTACTCCTATTTAGAATCCAAGATATTTTATGTCAACAAAGGCTTTTATGAATGAAAACTTATAAAAAATCTGATAACAATAACAGAAAACAAAAAGGTCACAGCAAGTTTATCACTTAAAATATAACACAAACTTTAATACCGCATAATCTCACATGTGCAGCGCAAAATGTTCATATGTATTTGAATTCGAATACGAACGAGATCTTTTAAATGATGAATGAAAACTTCCAATCAAAAATTGTTTCGAGCTTTTCTGTGCTTTGCTTCGGTTATATCAGTGTCGTTAAATATTTCCACCCAAATGTTCCCAAAACCCAAGAGGGTTTCGGTAACCCTTTCGTGTACAAAAAATATCCAGGTTTTAGAATCGGCGTATACGTTCCTAACCAAGGAACCTATCCGATATGGCCTTTATCTAAGTGCAGTCATTATTTAACGATCACGAAGAAACATCGAGATAACGACAAGGCTTATGTCGTACCATCGTAGTAGGTACTTCGTAGCCAAGGTCGCTGCACTCGCGATTACGGAACATAATGCAATGCACCTTGTTGCCATTCACTACTATTTGTTCACTCATTTCAAGTCGAACTACACTCGTGCATACTTCTCCAGAATTCAGGTGGTAGGATTTATCGCCGGTTTCTCGACCGTAGATCATTCTAATCAATAGTCAAACAACTTTTCCAGTGTTTATTGGGTTGATTTTGAACAAAGATTATCTCTTATCAATAGCTAAATATGTATTTTTTGAACATTTTCTATGGCCAAACTCTTGTCAAATCAATGGTCAACTAATAAACGTTGTTGTTCTAGAAAAAGACGTTTACAAATTGTACCTTTATAAATCGTTGCGAAATCTTTGTCAATTTCATGGGCTATAAATAAAATCAAGTGCGGGAAAAGTGTGCAAATTTTCCCTTCATTGTTTGTAACACCAACTTTGTCCCCTTTCTTTCGCCTGTATATGTATAACTGTCCCACGTTATATGGGCAGAGTTAATGTAAATGACGTCATAACTTTATTATAAAAAACATAGCGACCATTATTTAAAATTAAAACACCTAACAAGGACGTTGACTTCCCGGAAATAAGTTAGGTACCTACTTACCTACAATTGCCGCTTGCAATCAAAGTTCCCATGGAGCTTCATATTTAATTAAAATTAATTAACATAACAAATACGAGTTTCAACTCGCGTGTGACTAGTATGGCGTATAGAGTTCCTTCGAGCGCTGATGTAACTCGAACTCGTAGTAGTGTTAATGTCCTTTTGCATTATAGTACATACAATTACTATTATAGCTTATGCGTCATGGCAACGATGCGCATTCATTCACGCACTTGACACCTTTACATTTAACTACACATATGAGAATGATGGCTTTTAATGTGGCCAAAACAAGTAATAATATATTGCCAATTTATCCATTATCCTTCCAAAAACCCCAAAAGTATTTTGATTTTCCCATAGAATATGGGAATTTCCGAGACACTAAATATTAATCACAGAGCCTGTACTATCCCTCTGCAGGGCAAAGGCTTCTCTTTCCAACTTCCACAGCCCCGTGTAGCGGCTGCGCAGTGAATGCGTTAATGATTGAGAATTAAATTCAATTGTTGTTGTCTGGCATCAGCATAACTTATGCAAATGACTTGCTATAATTATTTAAGTATTTGTTTAGTAATCGCCCGAGTCCGAGGACGTGTCAAAGTTATCATTGCATCGGGTGCAACGCCCGTTCGTTCAAATTGTTTGATATTTAACTTGTAAATTAAGCGTAGTTATAGTAATGTGGATACCACATTTTCATAACATTATTTTACATTTTATTTGATATTTATACAAAAACTAAAAATTGACATCGAATTCCTGTATATTTACATGAGTACTTAAAAACAACTTAAAAACTGTTAGGGTAACTAACTGTTTTTAAGTTTTAAGGTATAAATAGTAATCCCTCGGGAATAAAATTTAAATGGGACCATCCATTTTTATTTCCGGGGGATTATTTTCTACAAGAAACTAAAAGAATCATCAAAATCGGTCCATATATTGACGGATAAATCGGCGAACGAACATACATCGTCCTGTTTTTTTCGAAGTCATCGTGTAAAAATATTTAAGGTTTGACTATACTATACCAACCAACCTGTAGTCTGTTATTATATTATAAACGGAAATCCTTATCACCGAGGTATATTAATGTGAAGCCTTACTACTAAAATTGTATGTGCTGTATAATACAAACAAACAGGGATAGGGAGATACCGTCGTTTTACCCTTCATTGTACATGATTTCCTTTGGGAGTTGACTGTGAGAGAGTTTAATTTGTAACATGAAGCTATGGATTCGGTCGTATCCTTAGATAAAAGATGAGAACACCTATTAGCGTCCTACTTCATAGCATTAGAAACAGAATAACAAAGAGAGTGATTTGCCTATAAATATTATAGTTTTGTAGTACATTAGGTACCTACCTAATCGGTTTACAAAACAAAGGCTTTTAAACGTACGCGATCAGCAAATTATACGACCACGAGATAGCTGGGGAAAATAACATACATAGTAAACAACGGCAACGATACAAAACAATACATAGTAATATATTACTATGTATTGTTTTGTATCGTTTTCACGTTTATTATAAACGTGAAAGTTTAGATGGATGGATGGATAGATAGATGGATGGATGTTTGTTCCTTTATCACGCCAGAACGGCAAAACGGATCTGGATGAAATTTGGCACAGAGATAGATTATAGTCTGGAATAGGACATAGGCTACTTTTTATCCCGAAATTCCTACGGGAACGGGAACTACGCGGGTGAAACCGCGAGGCGCTGCTAGTAGTAAATATTTTAATTATGAAAGCTTTTGTATGAATAAATTGTTTTCATAAACATGTATACCAACGGTTTGTAGGTACTTTTTAAATTGCTAATCAACATTAAAATGAAATTTACTTACTCCCTGAAAGTTATCCGTGTTTTCTGATAAAAGACAAAGATAAAACCTTACCAGTACCTACATATAACTACGTTATTCCAGAACAGACAGCTTCGGAAATTAAGCAAAGTAGAGTTCTAGACAAAGCAGTCGCCGCGTATCCGCCTATTTCCCGCCCAGACACGCCAGACGAAACCGGAAACCAGAAATGCAACGTCTTTGTGCAGCTACACCACTCCCTAAATGTATAATAGACCCTATATTTGTAAAACACTGAAAGTAGCACTATAAGTACTCAAAGTTATATGGCACGAGGAATCGCGATTTTCAACCTTACCGTACTCTAAACCAAGATCTAAAATGGACATCACGTGCAGGGGATTCCAGTCCTATTTTAATCAACGGCGAATGTAGCACATGTCATCCATCATATCATGCTTTCGTTAGCACGATGAAATGAATAAGCCTGGAAATTATTATTTGATCAGAAAATTCGTACGACCGCGGCAGAGAAATCGTTTTTATTAGAAGCTATGTATTTATTAAATTAATTATTTAATTATTTAAAAATATAATAAATTAGACTTAAATTTATAACACTATAAACCCGGGCTGACCCGAATGTTACTTAAATGTTGGTTTTGATAGATTAGGTAGATTTATGATTTTACTTTGTCCTGTTAAGATTATAGAACAGTTTTTAGAATGGTTTATGCATGATGTTATTCGAGATTAATATGCAAGAACATGGTTTTTATTCACTAAACTAAACATGTTGCAAATGTATATTAAGGTGAATAGTAAGGCAAATGACCTTGGGCATTTGGCAGCCGAGCGGGGACACCCCCGCGCCATCTATGCAGCAAGGAGTGCATGTTATCGATTCAAAAAACCGAGCGCGTGCGGTCCTGGAACCTTAGTCGATATACCCTATCCAAATAATACGCTCCACTGCCGTTAGATGGCGCGCACAAGTGTAGTACGTATCACAGAGTAATGGCGAACAGAGAGATCCTTGAGAGAAACAGTTCAAAGGAGTAATTGTATCAAAATATTATATGTGTAGAGAATGGTTAGGCTAACATTACTAAACAAAATATCTAGTTTTTATCTGTAAACTGCATAGGTCTAATAGTATTTTAGTAAAACGAATATTATTAAACTAATTTTTGTTGAAGTTTTATTTATCATCATCATCATCAGCATATACTAGTTAAGTTTTTATTAATATTGATGAATACACTCTGCATGAAAATATAAATTCACTATCTTGTCATTTTTAGGGTTCCGTAACTCAAAAGAAAAAAAGGAACCCGTATAGAATCACTTTGTTGACCGTCTGTCAACCCTCTTTTCTCAGACACGTGTTAAAATTCACACCATTTATTTATTTATCATAATTAACCACCAACAAAAGAATTAAAATCAAAAATTCTTTATTTCCATAAATACAAAAATGTACACTTAGAAAAGGTCAAATTCTTAAAATAAAACACTGACACGGAAATAAAGTGGTACTTTTGATTTCTGTCGCTTCGGTATGTAGACAAAAAGTAAAGAAGCGACTAAGAAACCTTTAGCCTGTTAGTTGTTATTTTTCGAGTTGGAGCAAAACCCGTCCCAAGCTTTTTTATCTTCTAAATAATCTGATATTTTGTAGTAAGCCTTTTTGCACAGAAAGGTTTTGACAATTTGTTTGAATTTATTTATTTATATATTTTGCAACATAATACTGTGAAAGTAGCTGAAATAAACAAGTCTAGATGTGTGTAGAAGTACATAGTTTATAAACAACAGATCCCTACAAATTAAGAAACTAGTTTGGTACATAATAATTAAATTAAACTACGATAGATGGGTGTAAAATTAATCCATGGTGCCCGAGGACACCGGACTCATAAGAGTCCGGGTAACAGGAGTTTCCGGTCCTGTAGAAGGAGTAGATCAGATGGTAGGTAGGTAGGTTACTAGTAGTAAGGTATACATATTAATAACATATACTCAGGTTCGTAACCTTTTGGAGCCTCGATATAAATCAAACTTCTAAGTCAACGTAATCAAAAGTTACAGCCGTTTATGTCCTTTTTTTATTTTCCAAGGGTATCACATGCACACAAAACCTATAGGGTACTTCCCGTTGACCTAGAACCATGAAATTTGGCAAGAAGCAAGGTCTTATAGCACAAATAAAGGAAAAATGCGGAAATTCTTATATTGTTGTCTAATCACAAAAAAAAAATTATTTTGATTCTCGCCATGGACCAAAACCTATAGGGAGAATCATGATATTGGGCAAGAAACAAGTTCTTTTATTTATATAATTAATATAATGTTTAGTTACGGAACCCTCGTTGCGCGAGTCCGAGTCGCACTTGGCGTTTTATTTTTATTCATCTTTGTTTTCAGCGCTAGGTAAGAGGTTGGTACTTATGACGTGGTAAGTTGATCCGGAAAGAAGTAATTTACCGGAACCCTTTATCTTCTTTTACTGAAAAATAAAGAAATAAATATATTTATTGACCTGCAAGAAAAAATATTCTCTAAGGGACATAGTAGTGCTTTGCGTGAAAAAAACAGTAAGTAGGAAATTAATATTTCATAGAATATGGTAGGTAAACAATGTAATAATAAGAAAAATACATGACATGGTATCCCCCGATGGGATAGTTACGATTAGAAGAGCTTAGCGTTAAAAATACAGTTCTACAGAACTTCAAGTAACCTACAAGAGGTGAGCTGGTAGATGGCTGGTCTGGGGAAAAAGAAGTTGCTGAAGCCTTTTTTCTTCTTTTAGGTTCTTTCAGCTGAAAGAAGAATAATTAACAGTAATATTGACTCACAAGCAAAATACAAATAATTAAATAGAACACCCGTAATTCCCGATAGGATTGGCAAAACCGTATATGTGCGAAAAATACAGTGGGTAGGCAACATAATAGAATTTGGTAAATTTCTTACCGCTTGGACTCTATTGATATATTGAATGACAATTCACTATCATCAATTGTCACGTTGCATGTTTCCGTGTCCACATTACGACTGCTATGTGCAACAGAATCCGTGTTAATTTCTATTGCAGATTCAGATATTTGTGGTTGCCTGAAATACAAAATTATATAGGTAGATAAGTACCTAAGTTACATTTATTAGGTATGTAAAAGTTGTGCGAGTAAAAAGCTAGTATTGAGACACGATGCTGGTAGCTAATAGGTACTAGCTAGATCTTTAGTAAAATCCCTATAATACAAATATAATATAATATCCAAGTAACGAACTAAATATTTAGGTACGTAGTAAAAAAAATAATGTAATTCATTTGTGACCATTACTAAAGTTTCTCCTCTCGATATGTTTTAACCGATGGCATCATAAATAAAACCGACCAAGTGCGAGTCAGACTCGCGCACGAAGGGTTCCGTACTGTTATCTATAACAACGAACAAAAAAATAACGTTTTTTGTATGGGAGCCCCCTTAAATATATATTTTATTCTGTTTTTTAGTATTTGTTTTTATAGTGGCAACAGAAATACTGAAAGACAGAGTCTGTGAAAATTTCAATTGTCTAACTACCACGGTTCATCGAGATACAGCCTGGTGACAGACGGATAGACGGACAGCGGAGTCTTAGTACCTAATAGGGTCACGTTTTACCCTTTGGGTACGGACCCCTAAAATTGAGGGTTAATTGGGATGCGAAAATCGTTATTTGAATGAGTAAAAATCAAGAGTTAGGTACTACACAGTATTGGCTAGGTACCAACCTAAGTAGTAAAGGAATAAAAGGAATTTACATAGGTAAGTCTCTGTAACGGCACTACTCTACTCCGTGCATCGATGCATCGATATTAGATTATGCCTGAGAACTTGACTAGGAAGACTAAACAATTATTTATTACCGGTATAGCATAGTACAAGATAGGTTACTTACTCAACAGCATCACCCATTTGCCGAACTTGTGCTTTTAAAGCATTTGCATGACGTGATTTACATTTTCGCAACCACTTCGATGGAACTCGACGTTTCTGTCCACGTTTATTTGCCATAATATAATTATAAGACTAAAACACAACTCCAGAAGAAATATTCGATACAAAAAATAACACTGCATTTTAGAAATTATGTACCTACTTTTATTTTTGAAACTGCTTGAGTGAGACTCACGCGCGCGATCATACAATACACATAACATAGGTACTAAAGCAAGATCTGGCAACGTCGCTCATAGTGCGAGCCGGCGCCGCCGCCGGCGGCATGTACGAGAGCTTGCAACGTCGCGTTTTCTCCTAGCGCGCGCCGCGCGCCCCGTGTCGTCCGCGAGCCCGCGCCCTCGCTCGGTCAGTTGTTGGTACTACAACATTGCCTGATCATATTTTGCGAGCAAACGTTTGTGGGAGAGTGATGTTTTAATAGGCGCAAATAGTTTTTACGTTAAAACTCCTTATTTTGACTTCATTTGAAAACAAATGGACCGGCAATAGAAGCGTACGAGCTATAGAAATAACTATACTGAGTTTGGTAGTAAACGAATAAGACACACCGTCAAAAAGTGTGCTCAATTACCTGAAGATATTGTTACTTCAACCTTGTTCTGAGTGCTAACTATAACTACCGGCAAGCATTTGGAACCGGCACTAGATACTTTAAGATATGTGTTACCGGATATATAAATTTCAAACGTTCACGATCTATATTTTCGTCAGAAACATTGTCCAAAAAGACGTCGTTTTCGTCTTTTACCCTTACAATTCGCCTTAATTGTATAATTGATGAAATCGTTTGAATCAATGTTTAAAAAACAAAAAGGTGTATGAATATGTGATCAAAAAATACCTTCTGGTAAATGAAACAAACAAAAGTCAAGTAATTTGCTTCATTACGTTATGTCTAAATAACCCCTAATTTCTTTCGACATAACGAAATGAAGCAAACTCCATAGCTAGTAGTAAAAATCAATTGAACCTTGTTTGACAGGAGCGTCACGCAGGGTGCGCCCGGTAACCTACTTCCCACCCGACTCGAGTCCTTCAACAAACGCAACCGTACTACTCACTATATAGCATCTATAATCGTGTATCAATCGGCACTCGATAACCCTGTAACTCTGCGTAATGAACTGTGAGCCTGACGCCTTCCACGACCGAGCGGCTTCACAATCCCATGAATATAAAACGCGTAAATAAATAGCAGATGCGCGAAAAACTCCCTGACAAAACCGACAGACACTTAGCATAATAATCGCGGGGGTGTGGGGAGAGACGGGAAAGGGAGCACGAGCACGGGCTCGAGCTCGTAGTAAAAAGGGAACTGCCACCTTGTCCTGTGACACGATTCTCACGCGACGACCGACGCGACGGTTTCCTTTCCTTCGTAATGAATGGTAACGGCAGCGTAAATACGCCCCGGTGACATAATCACAGTTGCGACACAAGTTGCCATTGAAAACCAGTCGCATTGTGACAGTTATATGCTATGCTATCGGAAAGTGGAATGACCAGGAATTCTAGAAGTTCTCTTTTGTTGTTTCTCGATGAAGATTCACTTTTATTGATTGCGTTTATTTATTGTTCCTTACGGCCGCACGCAATGGTATGGTAGGTAACCGATTTTAAACTCGAAAATATTAGTTAGTGGTCTATCTATTATTGTTTTCGGTTTTCCGGCAAGATAAGGGAAATGATGAAAGAAGTAAGCAAAAATAAAGAAAAACTTGATATATTTAAACTTTATTCGAATCATTAAAAATCGTGGGGTTGCAGCCCATATGCGCGGCCACGCTCTGCAGCGTTCTGCTCGACACACTCGCCCCCTACTCCCCGCGAAATGCGTCGCAAATCCCCAGCGGGCATACCACGAGCATGATGATCAATTTCGAACACTAAACGTAATAATATTCCATTTTGCGACCCCAAAAGAAAGCAACCCCTGGGCTTAATTTGGTTGGATTTAAAATTGTCTGGCATTTGTAAGGGAATGAAAGAATTCAGATTTGTAAAAAAAAACATTGTTACATTCATCCACACAGTAGCTTTGTGGTTACGTTTTATTTTAGAGTCAGGTCAGGTTTTATTATAAGTATAAGTCATGAGAAGTGCGATCTTTGGGACGAAATGAAAACTAGCCCAACTTTGAAAGGACACTCGTGTTCCCTAAAATAAAACTGTCTTCCGGATATCTTTTTTGAGTAAGTAAATTGTTCTGACCGTTTCCAAAGTAAAATTAAGCGTTTTATTCACAGCGGGAAGAGCCGTCATCAGCGTTTCTAATTTCCCTCTGAGTGCATTGTTAATCATATTCCGTATGCAGTAACATGAACCCACGGCTTGTAATCAAAGCACCCTCGCCAACCATGCAGGGGGCGACTTGTGCGCTCGACGTATTCTTTGCGCTTTGCACGCCCACTCATTATGACCACTCACTGACAACGTAAATATATAACCCAGGAAATTTAAAAATCTTTCTGCAAACTTGATGCTGTACATTTAATAGTCATAGAACTCACGAGTATGTTAAACATCCTGCCGATGGACGACGTGTGTATCTTCCGGACCGTCTTCCTTTCTGCCACGCTTGTACTTTATTTATATGGTTTAGTGGTCAACTCGTCCTCGTATAGATCAATTCATCATGCACTTTACTTACTTCTAGTTAGGCATAGTAACTTTTTAAAGTTTCTAAATCAAGATGATCGTTCGATAAAATATATTAGGTACCGAGATGATTTGAAAGCGACAACAATACTTATTTGATCAGCACGGCAAGGAGCGCGGGTTAACGACCGGAATCGGCGCGGGCGCGACCTTGTCTGACAGACTCACCTACATAACGACACACAGCCACTCTTGCTTTCGGTAATTCGCAAAAAACTATAAAGAACCTTTGTTCCGATGAGAACGAGAAGCTTTGTGCTATGACGCGTGCTAATATTGACCTCGTGACATAAAATTAGCATACTTACGTTATTGTTTGGCAATATTTTAACAGTGTCTTCTTTACTCTACCTACCTCATCTTACTTAATGTTTTGTATTTAAAATCTTTTGAAGTAGATTTCTTATGTTTTATTTTACGTTGATTGATTGCAGATGCGTATTTGGGTGGACGCCTACGTATCTGCCTTCAAAGTACTCTTACCAAATGCATTTGATATTGTATTTGATATCCACCTCCTCCTTAAACAAGGGCTTACAATAAAGTGGGTTTAAATAAACGCTAAAAACGAGTTTTGTCGGTCCGACCGTCACAAAAAAAGCTCGCGACGGACGAGCGTTTGTACGTGCACTGAATGTCATGCATCCAAAAATAACACGTTTTCCACAATGTTACTGTACCTTTCACATACATATTAGCTATGCTCGCTTCGTAAACGCAGTATAGTCGTTGCGTCACGGCGATGGACTGGGCCATTCGCCGTGGCGGTCGGGGCAATGCACCTTGATCGCTCGTAGACTACACTACACTTTATCACCACCAACTTTCAACATGCTACTAAACTATTTGATTGACGACTGTTATTCTATTATGTTAAACCGATAGGTTCTGTAGTTTGTTTTTCAGCAGTTGAACTAATGTAAAAGTGTCACGCCGCTTATCAATTGTTTTCGTTTGTTCCAGTGGCGTGGCGGTGCTTAGTCCGTCCGGGAGCGGAGGCAGCTGCAGCGACATCGGCGAGGAGCGTTCTCCTTACAGCCCCGAGTCGGGGTGCAGTACCTCGGAGGAGGGTACCAGCGGGAATTCGCGCATGCCGCCCTGGGCGAGCGAGCCGGCGCCGCAGCCGCCGCCGGCCGAGGCCCCTCGCCGCATCGCGGTTCAACCGGCCCCCGTACGCCGACACAACCCGCACTCGCACCGCCGCATCACAGAGTTCTTCAACCACAAAATGAAACCTCAGAATGGTCTCAAGCGAGATCATAATCCGACCAACCAAGATGACCCCAAGAAGAAGTGCCCTAACGGCGTTACGAATGAATTAGAAAAATACATTTCGTATTTATCACACACCTTTAGTCCGAAAGTGCTGTTGGACGTCGGGAGGCAAAATGAGGCCGCTGCACGGAAACCGATAAACCTTACCTTCAATGGTTCTCCTGATATCAATACCGCAGATAGTAGTAGCGGAAGACCATCAAGTACGCTCGTGAACGGTACGGGAGACCATTCAATGAACAAAGATTCGATGGAAAGAGTTCATACTACAATGAACGGTTTTATGGAAGTACGGCGCGGGATTGATTCTTCCGTTAAAGATAAGACACAGCTTAACAAAGGAAACAAGGATAACAAAAAGAAAGGAAGTAATAAACGGAAACTTGACCCATCCGCCAATGGTGTGAACAAAGTGTCCACAAGTATTCCAAAGGGGAAAGTTCCAATACCTGCTTTACCAATACCAAACGTCAATCGTTCTCCAATAAAGCTTGCTGCAAAACCAGATAACAGAATGAATGGAGCTGTTAGTTCCACGACCAAACTAGACAGCAGAATGAATGGAGTTATGTGTGGATCCAATAACCTTAGCCTCAACCCTATCTCTCACAAATTGATGCCAACGAAGAAGGATTTACCCAAAAAGACTATGGATTCTCAGACAACTAAAAGGACAAACCGTAAATCATCTGCATGCATTGCCAATAGTAAAAACTTGACATGGTCCAAAGCCAATAACCTCAAGCAAAAGTGTATTAATTCAAACCAACGCTCATCTGTGAAGAATACGCCAGCAGAAACAAATTGTTCTAAAATTAACATTCCCAATGGGATTCGACAAGTGCCGATGGCTGTTAATGCCAACCTGGGTAATATTAATGTACCTGTGAATAACTTGCAAAATTGCCACCAGATCAACTTACCACAACATTGTAATGGAACCACCTCCAACATGGCATCGTTTGTCGCGGTTCCTCAGAATATGATGCTGACTGCTTTGAGAATACCTCAAACAGGTATACAAACTCAAACGTTAGGCCAACAAAATAATATGACAGCTTTCAACAGTCAAAATGTCAATGTGCCAAGCCCCACGAAACTCAACGGGCAATTTATGTATCCTTTGATGCAAAATATAAATGGAACTGTAGTCCAAATACCAAATCTAATGTCTAAAATGCCGAACTTTGTGCTCCCTCAAAATGCTCAGTTAGCAGCGCAGAGACAAGATCAGTTGCAAAACCAAACAACACAGATTTTAATAAACGGGACGCTTTTGAAACTATCCAACGCCATGCCGGGCCCAGCGTATACCAACATAAATAAAAATGGTACAATAAACACGCAGCCGACAATCAACAAAAATGTCCCCGGAGTGCCAACCGTCGGGATGACCGTCCAGCAAAAACCTAACTACACCGTTGAGTTCAGTCATCCTGTGTTGGTACGTCAGCCCGGTTTCTTCGTCACCTCTGTGCCAAACCTTAACGTGAAGGAGACTTGGAGCTGCACTGGCAGCCCAGCGACTAGCTTACCTTCGTCGACGATGTTCCCCGGGTCCACTGCCGCTAGCACGCAGACCTCGTTGCCGGACCAGATGTACCCCGGCAGTACGACACCATCGATCCTGACATCTTCATGTTCCAACGCGATCTTCCCTGGCGGCTCCGCGGCAAGCATACAGACATCATGCTCGAACCAGATTTACACGGCTAGCTCCGCGACAAGACTTCACTCGTCCTACTCCGATCAGATACTTCTGCAAGGTTCGCCTCTAGTGAGCTACACCAACCAAACTATTCACACAAGAAGTATTCCAATCGCACCAGTGAAACCTCCTGATAATCCGATTCAAGGGACGGAACCACCGAGTAGCACTGTCAAAGAACCAGATACGTGCGAGGATACAAATAGTACAAAGTGTGATATTCCATGGCTGTCTAAAACAGTAAATAATAACATTGTTTCGTTACAAAAAAGTAAAAAGAGGCGTTTTGCGGAAGTAAGCAGTAGTTTACCTGACAAATTTGATGAATTATTACTGGAAATAGAAAAAGTAGATGAAATAGAGGAAGACATAAAGATGGAAGATGAGAGCGATGAATCGAGGATGGGCTTTGCAGACGACGATATGCGAAAAGTTGAGGAGGTAGCGAGGCGAGAAGACACGATATTCACGCAAATAACCGTCTTGAAGGATGTTTCGTCAAACGTTCATAGCTCCTTGATAGAAGCGAACTTTTGTAATGCCACAACGGAATCGGAATCTGGAATCGGCACGGACAAGTCTATAGATTCTCCGAGTGAATCTCTGACGAGTAAAGAAGGCGACGATGACTCCTGTCTGTCACTGAGTATTAGTTTGAGCTCCGTGGATGTGCCAAGCCAGAAGAGTCCAATCCTGAAACAGCCGAAAACGTTGAGGTTCCCTCCTAGAGTGTTAACAAAGGCTGAGAGCAAGCGAGCATCCAGATCGGTTACGTCGAGCACCAGCCCTGTTTGTTTATGGGAGAACTGCAAACGGGAGTTCGATGGAGATCCAGACCTTCTAGAACATATTCAAGTGAGTATTTTATTAATATCTACTTATATGTATATATTCCTTGAGATTATTCTAATATTTGAGTAATTAATAGCAGATTCTTTGTTGCATCTGAGGCATCTTACACCATATCTTGATTTATATTCTGCATCTTATTTCGTATTATGATTCAGTGAACAAAGCCAATTTTATAATCAGTTTCTTGGTCGGCCGCATGGTCGCTGTTCATCTTGTTGCTCACGTGGCGATTTTAGCTAACATTTTATCCGACCTTCAGTAGGCTTAGCAGCCTAGACCAGACCCTGTAGTGTAGGGTAGAATCGAAAAAAATACTAAATTGTCTATAGTTTAGTTAGACAAAAAGCTTGTCTTAGCTGTCCAAGCTTGGAGGCTGCACGCATTTCCGACTAGGTTAAATAGGCAGATTTATAATTACACAAATGTCAATTACACAAGCTCTGCTTAGTTTGGGGCAAGATGATGCTGTGTTAATTGTCCAGTATTATTATTTAGTTATTAATAATTACTTTCAGTCGACGCACGTTGAAACGCAAGCGGGCAAAGAGAACTATGTCTGCCTCTGGGAGCGTTGCAAGGTGTTCGGCAAGCCGTCCTGCTCGCGACTCTGGCTGGAGCGGCACACGCTTTCGCACGGCGGCAGCAAACCCTTCAAGTGCATCGTCGATGGCTGCGAGAGAAGATTCTCCACACAGGTACAATTACGTTCCCTACTTTCTTACACTACACTACATTCTAAAAGTAATGGAGCCTACACAACAAAGTCGCTAGCGGCCCGCCGACACAGCCTGGCGGTTTACTCGGTGGCCTGCAATAATCATACAGCGAAATGTCGACACATGTCGCCGGGTAGCAATTGTCGCAGACATGATTTTCTCACAACACCGCATACTCTAACACCGACTGTTCGGCGGCGTTGGCTTGTTCGGTGTGTAGAGTCCTTAAAATATTTATACACATTTTCTGACACATATCTACACAGAACTGAATAAGTTGAAACTTTTTTATTTATTGCCAGTTGGATATTTACGAAACTTAACTGTCGATATCCAAATTTATCTGTAAATTAGTGCTATCAGCTGGTACAGTGCGCGTCACAATTAAGTATCCCCCTATCTCAATGTATGTGGGTTCAAATCCTGTCAGCGATCGTTGGAGGTTGGGTGATCAAAACTACGTTTTTTATAATTTTCCATTTTCTTTTCATATTTTTGACGTTTCTAACAAAAAAGTTATGTTCTGTATCTTTAAAATGTAATTTTTGTATAAATTGTTTCATTTTAATTTTATTTTTATTTGGTAACCTTACTTATTCGACCAATTCTCTAAGTATCAACTTGGCCTTGCGGTAGTAACCGGCAAATTAATGCAAGACAAGATAAGAGTGACAGGGTTCGAATCTCGCGAGCTGTGTTTCGTTTTTTTTATCAATTGTTATCTTTTTTTCTCTGCAATACCTATGTAAGATTTTTAATTGATATTATTCTTTATGGGCTTAATTGCAAGTAAATAAAAAAAAAACAAAAATTACAAAAAATAATATTCTATAAATGTCTACAATATTATA
The DNA here is from genome assembly GCA_947086465.1 of Eupithecia exiguata. Taxonomy (NCBI): domain Eukaryota; kingdom Metazoa; phylum Arthropoda; class Insecta; order Lepidoptera; family Geometridae; genus Eupithecia; species Eupithecia exiguata. Next base: position 4,262,467 of record OX352232.1, on the reverse strand, counting down.
CAATAACTACTACGTATAAATCTATGATATTATAACGAAATAATTGTTTTGATAAACCATAATAACAAATAATATCTGTAAACAGTGAAAGGTTTTTTATAATAGGTTGTGATAATTTATTCAAAAATAAAGAACATTGATAACAATATTTCGATCTCTCGCAAAATATGCACAAAGCAAACACGAAATAAGACGAGTGACAATTACTTTGTTCGCTACAAACGACAAAGTCAAACCCTACCCGCATCCATAAAAAAAATGTAAGACTTGGCATTAAAAATAGGGACTAATTAGACCGATAGACAAAGTTGGACATCTTATTCCATCAGCTAAATAGCTCAGTTGATCTAATGCCGAGAATTCGAGTCTCCATATAAAGTGTGGGTGGTTCGATCCTTAGCGGCTTGATAAGTTTTTGCTTTGAAAATTAGTCACAAGCGAATAGAAGTTAGAAAATATTTTGTAGACAAGGGGGATACTTAATTCTGACGCGCACTGTACATACGTAATTAATTTCGGAGTTTCCGGAAATTCTGTACCCAAGTGAAAGAATTGCTCTTTTTTACGCGACTGCGCAAGGAGAGTTATGTTTCGTAGAATATGCTCGTTGTAGAATATTTTTAGAGTATAAATCATTGAGCATAAATATTGGGAACCGGGTTTTCAATTCCATTAACCATTTAGCTCATAAGATCTATGTTGTTATGATAAGTCGATAGTAAAATACCATGTTTAATTACTTATTATGACCGTATTGATAAGCAATTAACAGCTAGGTCGTTCAACGATAACGGAGACAAAAAGGAAGTTGTATAATCTTTAAATGCTGTATTCAGACATTAATGATGTAAGAAATGGAACTTACGGAGTGTTATTCAATTACACTGTGATACTCTCTGAAATCGTCGGTAAATTAAGTGTGAATGTAGACGTACCTACATAAAGCGGATGATTGATGGTGTATGGCAAATCTCTGTTCAACAATATTATATACTTGTTAGTTAAATGGCGATAATAACATTATAGATTTATGTTTATAAAACGTAAACGAATTAAGTATTATAATAGTATAATAAATCTTTGATTGTTAATATGTCTTGATAGATAGACTATCAACGCCGCAAGAGCGTAGAAAAAAATTGCGTACAACTGTTACACTAAATCTTTAAACCGCACTTGCTTACTTTTTTCTTTGAGCATATTTTTGTGAACTATCGACGTTTTTGTAAATTATCACTATTTCAGGGAGTTTTTTACAACTGGTACTATTATTCCAAAGAATAATGTGTAGCGCGAGTTTAAATCCTAGCTGTCGCGCCCGCCAGCGCACGAAAATTGGCCTATTTTTTTTACCCGACTACCGACAGGGGAGGGTTATGATTTATAGTTGCTTTGCAGCGCGGCGCTCTATCTAGACATATTAATAATCAGTCATAAATATAGTGTAGCAAATTGTTTCCAAAAATCAAAGATATTTCATTCATTCATATTAATATAAAAAAATCGAAAATAACACTGTCTGTCTGTTGCCTATTCACGCCTAAACGCAAACGGCTGGACGGATCTCAATGAAATCTGGCAGGGAGATAAATGGTATTCCGGAGACGGACATAGGGTACTTAAAAAGCGCGTGCAAAGCCGCGGGCAGCAGCTAGTAGATTATAAATAACAGTATAATGTAGGTCACTGCAACAGCGATCTAGCTGAGCCTGTTTCGGACGCGGCAAGAATGGTGTACAAACTGGTTATGTTGGGTAATTAGGTTGATTTTGTATTAGTTTATAAGATTTGTTTTGTTCTGTATAAGGCACCAGGGCGTCATATTCGCATGTGCGACAAAGCCCTTAATAAAGAAGCAAACCAGTGTAATGTACAGTAGTAAGCACCGAATATCCCTAATTCAGTTAGTTATTATATGTTAATAAATAGAACTTATAGTATATTATAGTATCTACTGTGATTGTATCATGGTCGTTGAAAATGTTCACATCGTATTATGTCTACCTGAATTTTACATCGAATAAAGTAATTATAATCACTAATGAAGTAGGTACCTCAAATGTCTTCCCAAATTTCATCGTCTAGTGATTTCATCACTTGTCGATCATCACTCTGTCCTACTAAATTTTTTGTGCGTTCTATATTTATTAACAAAACGCAATTCTCCCAAACTTAGACTTTCTTTTCTATTGTTAGTATGTGATGTCGCCACAGAGACGTTTCTTTACGACCTTTCCCCGTTACATTCCGTGTCCCGTACTATAACAACATGATAAAGATGTAATAATATTTTCTTTCCCAAGGTGCGGGCAGTGCCACTACCAAACCACTACAATAACATGTTTTAAATTATTTTTACAATCGATTTATTGGGATTTATTTTGACTGAATAATACATGGATAGGCCATGCTCATCTTAAGTTAGTTTTCTCACAACTTTTCTTTTCTATCCATATCAAAAGCTCACTCGCTCCTGTCTTCTAATTCATAGTCAAAAGTTTTATACATTTATGGCCTATCCATTTATTTAAATTTGGTTGATCAACATACTCTGATAAATTTATTGAATTACTATTATTTATGATGTACGAGGTGAACGAGAGGATGTGGTACCTAGCTAGTACCCACTAGCTATGGACAACGTCCAAGTTTGTGATTAGATTAATACATCTAACATTTATAAAACAAACTATTACGTAGTCGTGCCCGAGTCTACTTAACATTGATAAAGTGAATAATTAAAAACATTAACATTTCCATAACATAAAACCATTACAAAACATTAGAAGTTGTACTTCGAAGTTTCAGTAAAGGTCTCAATAAAGTGAACATAGTGAACTTTCCTGTCGGTTACAAAATAAAATTACCGAAGAAAGTTATAAAACCTAGTGAATAAAATGTAGATAAATTGTTTAATCTTAGGTACAACCGAAGACAACACTTTGTTTGGAATAAACTAACAATATTTAACGTGTTATGTGAAATTTCAGATTCTACTGGAGAAGCATGTCAACAATCATTTCAACGAGTCGTCTCCGAACGCCAGCGGGCCGAAGAAGTCTGCTGACAGCGCCAGCAAACTCATGCGCCGGAATGGGAAGAAACTCCGCTACCGACGGCAACCGTGGTCGGGTGAGTGAATCTGAATGTCAAATGAGTGGATGCAGGCAGCACTGGGCTGGTCATTGTGGGGAGGCCGATGTTCAGCTGTGGACGTCTTGATATAGACGTGGTGAGACTTTTCTAAGAGCACTGTTTTAGTAGAGCAATAACTCTTCAGTAAAAGATAAATTTTAGTATTTTTTTACTTGAATATTGATAAGCGAGTTAGAGTTGTGAAAAATGAAACCCCTAGCTTGTTAGCTGTTTTTCTTCAATAGAACTGTCTAACTTTGAAACGTCACCAAAGTTTGTAGCAGTAGCCTCTCCGGGTGAAAAGAAAGTGAAATTTCGAAGCCCACCCAAGTATTTGGTCTGTTGATAAGTCAATATAAAGAAGCTTTCAAGAATGTTATGTGAGTAAATACTGCTTCTAAGAACTTTAGGACTGCAACAATTTCTATAAAATTATGGACATAACATGGATAAAAAATACAACATACCTATATGAAGATATTTTTTTCCATATCAATAGAGAATACAGATAAAAATAATCAGCACATGCACACTAGGGCATGTAAACCGATTAATCGATTAACCGAAAAATCGATTAACCGACTGATTTTACGTCGGTTTTTCACCGGTTTTTTTTCTCAAAATAACCGGGTTTTCGATTATTTTTTTAATGAGTAATAAATGATAAATTCATTTAAAAGTAGGTACGCCTTGCAGACTTTATTTAAAACGATGATAATAATATCTTATCCACCTCATTATTTTACAACACTAATTACGTGAAAATTACTAAAATACAAACAAACACCTTTCTCTGGACCGCATAAAAAGTCTTTAGTGAATGTCGTCGTGCAATAAGCTATTATTATTAGCTGAGAAGAGCAAGATAGCGAAGGCGGCGTTGCATGAGCACATTGGACGCCACCGTCGCTGTGGTTTACTGTGGTCAACGGTCGAACTGTTCGTTTGAACTGGCAAATTGTTTGTCAGACGCGATAGAATAAAAATTTTGCAATAGAAGACATTGAAATAGAACCAGAACCAGGAAATATTAGGACCACAGATGTATAATAAATCTCAAAGACCAGATCGGGCTAGAAATAAGAAAGGCCCTACAGCCAACCCTAAAACAGCTGATTCAAGTGGACTCGATTAAGAAACTCGAGTTAGGGTAGGAATGGCCCTGTATGATGGAGGGGGATACATGGGATACAAGTTAAAGAAGGTGTAGGTACCAAGCTCTAAAGTCGATTACTCCCTTTTTTGTAGAACCAGAGAGAATATTTTTATCAGCAGGCCTAATGTGCAACAAAATCAGCAGTTTGCTGGGTGACGACTCTCTCAACGCACTTGTGCTTATTATCAAAACAAAAAGTAGCGTTCATTATCGGTGATTTATGTGATTATCTGTGATTAACTATGTGTTTCAACTTTATTTGAGTAAAAGACAGAATTGAAAACTGCCAAATCAAAAAGTAGATTACACTCTATGTTATAATATAACTATCGTTGATTTTGTACCTTTATTTCAGTAAGAGAGAGAGAGAGAGAGATTAAATACTACCAATTAAAAAGAGAATTACATTTAGTAACTTTTAGGACTGATTTATCATAATGTTTCATGGGAATGAATCATGGGATAACTATAATGTTGATTTTTATAACTTCATTTGAGTAAAAGTGAGTTGAATATTACCAAATGTTTTAAACTTTATTTGAGTAAGAGAGAGTTTTAGTAAAAGGGAATTACACTTAGTAATTTTGTAGACGGATTTACAATAATGTTTTAAGATATTCATTTTGTTGATTTTTATATCTTTATTTGAGTAAGAGAAAACATTTTAAAACAAAATCATAAAGTGAATAAGAAGAAGAAAAAGAATAAGAATCATTTGTTTGCTTAAAACATGAGTATTAACATGGTATGAGCATGCAATTATGTTAAAATATAAATTAAATAAGATCCACATGTTTTGCTATTACTGGCATGCAAATAAGAGAGGGCTCACTGCAGATTTGTCACTAATGCGATATTTCTTTTCATAACTAGGTAGGTATAACAATCAATCATATTAAAAATGAATAAGATTTAGTAACTTTTATGACTGATTTATCACAATGTATTGGGATTACTATATTATTGTTGATTTATATAACTTTATCTGAACAAGAGTGAGTTGAATATTACCAAATGTTCTTTAACGAGTTAGTTTTTTAAAATAATAAGCTAACACCATGTTTTTCATCATGTTTACGTGTTTGCTTATTAAAATAATAAGCAAACACCATTTTTATTCAAATTTTTACGGTTTTATTTAGTCCTAAGACACCTAAGTAAAAAACTCGAAAATAACCGAAAAAACCGGTTAACCGAAAAAAATAAAAACCGAAAACCCGGTTTCTTTTTACAACCCGGTTTTTACATGCCCTAATGCACACCCTATTGGTTCTGTGGATTCAGTTAGTACCTAAATAACTAAAAAGTGTATCTTCCCGTTCCAGCTCGCATGTTCGACTTCTTCGACGCTGGCATGATGGAAGGGCTCGCGTGGCGCCTGGTCCGCTGCACGCGCTGGCGGCTCGGCGGCGGGTGTCTGCTGGTCGAGCCCGCGCGCTCGCGGCACGTCCTCACGCTGCACGCCGCGCTCGCCGCCACGCGGTACAACGCTGTCACTATGCGGAGGGAGGCGCTGATTACTTACTACCCGCCTCATGTGTGAGTGCCTTTATTTTCGTGTGCACAGCTATTTTTGTATCAAGAAAATTAGATACAGAGAAAATACAGGTTTCCTAGAGCAACTTATTGCCATGAGCAAATACTTGTAGACAACATCAAAGGTCTGTCTGTCTCTATTGATCTCACGTGGAAAAAATCGGGTTTTTACTATTTGCTAGGTTAAGTATACGATATCAGATAAGAAGTTTTGCGCACATTGTAAACCATTTGCTATGAATCTCTAAGAAAGTAACACTTACTTAGGTTAGGCACCATTTTACAACATGGTGCCATGTTATAGTAATAACATGGCAAAGCCGGAAGCTACTACTGGAAAGCCTACAAAAAACGGGGCAAAATAGGGGTAACGTACGTGTACTTGTAGACGCTTCCCTCGTCGGCACGCGGTATAACATCCATCGTAGTCTCATGATACAGGCTGATAACAGTAGAATATAATATATAACCTCATCTCGCCTGATAGGAAGTGATGATGAGAGCATATTGGAATCGGTAGTGCTGGTAAAACAGACGGAAACGCCATTTTACCGATTGCGGAAAAAGTTGGCTTTTGTTTAGTAGTCTACGCTAGGTACGCTTGTTTGTTTATTATGTAGCTATTACAGTTATTCCACTCTCTTATTTGTTATTTGGTCGTTCGACTGACAATCAAATTGTCATGTCCTAATGCTTAACCGATTCTATTTTGTATGACAATCGATTTTGTTATTGTTGCTGCAACATTTTGTATGATTTAACAGACATTGAATAACAAACTCGGGCGTCTAAAACAAAGTAAAAAAAAAGTAAAAAAACATGGGTTGCTTTAATTAGGGCACCGCTGCGTGGCCACTAAGTAATGTACCCTTGAACCAAATACCCAAGATAAGCTTTCGAATATTATTATCACGCTAACCAAGTATAATGAATGAGTTTACATTAAGAAAATTTATAAATTTCCTGTGTTTATTCATAACAGTTAGTCTATAGTATAGAAGACTAACTGTAGTACATCACTTTGCTCTATTGTCAATAGTTTCCGCAGCGTACGCGATATAAGGATTTTTTTATGTTATTTTTTTCACACATTGGGTTACATTATCGGATTTTTCATACAAAGCCCTAACTTTTTTGAAAATATTCTATGGCCTATATGTTCATCAGAGATAATGTAGGATTCTAATGGTGAAAGAATTTTTCAAATCGAGCCTATTCAATTCAAACGAACAAACAAATCTTTCCTCTTTATAATATCAGTATAGATAGTATAGACTCTATTCTATCTATCATTAGAATTCTAGATAGTAAAACAAAAAGAAGTAATAATAATATAAAAATTATATTTTACTATATATTTTTTTTATTCAGCCCCGACACGAAACGGGAACTCTGTGTCTGTGTGTATCTATCTGTGGTCTCTTAACTCAAATCAAATAGCGTCGTTATCTATTTATTTCAAAAATATATTATTATTATATTATATTATTAACACTAAAATTTATGAATGAGTTATTTGAGTTTGTTATACAAAAATAAAAATCTCGAAAGATTGACATCTGTAGTTACAGCATAAAAAAGTTTGGAGAGAATTTATGATTTTCAGTAAAAAGATAGACCCATGAATTTCTGGCTCGTCATAATCCCACCTGTCCTCCGCTTTCCAATTAACATTAAGTTTCGAGACACCCTGTATAATATGTAAGTGAAATGAATATTTTTTAATTAAAGAATAGAAATAAATTGGAACCAGTATTTATAATTGAAACAGTTAAGCTAACTGCAGACTGTTGCAAACAATCTACAGATAGGTCTAGTTTTAAATGGTTTTATTTTACCACCTAGTTAGGAATGCCACTTACAAAAAGCTAACATATTTTATTAAATGCCATTGCCATTAAGCTCATTTTATTTTTACAGGTAAGCGTTGGATACCAAGTTATTGGCTTTGTTATTCAATAGGAATGGAAAGTTACATTTAAATTTTACTTAGGGTGGTTGGCCATTTACTTTTAAACCTAAACAGAAGCGCTCTTGGGAATTTTCGCCCTTGCAGGTATCACTGCTGAGAATTGGCAGTGAATATAATGAAATTTCGAAATACAAAGCTCAAAAGAAAAAAAATCAATTAGGTTACTTTTTACTGAGATTTCCAGTTTATTTACATTTTGAAAGCTAACTTCTTCCTTAATTTTTTTTTTAGATTATAGTAGTGATATAAGTCAACATCTCTTACAAACAATCATGGCAAATGACTTGTTTACGTACCTAACCACAGAAGGCAACCGCTATGCTATCATCCGCTCTCATATAGCACGCTGAGTGGTCAATCTTTTCACTTATTGATACTACTTACTTATATCTATGGCTCAGATACCCCAAGCGTGTTTATTAAGAGAAGTCACCATCTTGAAGCCTAATTATATAGTTTTTTTTTGCATTCTTAATGACAATAATAAATACCCAACTATACCGGCAAGAATTCTATTTAACGAATTAATTTTGGGTTAGTCGAGCGAGACACATTTACTAATGCTAAATTCTGCAGCTGTACAGATATGAGAAAGGAACGATGTTGCTATGATGTTGTAAGTAAACTCCAGGTGGGTTATTGTAGAGTAATCAACTAAATTGATTTATTATACTACACATAATATCCATTACTCAGATTCATCCATATTTTGCTTTGAAGTGGAATATTTCTACTCTACTGACGTAGCAAACTGTCACAAATAGGAATCACGCACTTTTGCGATCTTAAAATATACACAGGGTGTGTCAAGACTTATTAAAAAACCGCTATCCGAAAAAAGGATTGTAGCCAGGAGTATTATTTTTTATGATTTTTATTTGTTTTGCTAGCCAGCAATGTAGTGTTTTAGAAATACATTGCTGTTTTTTTGTTATTTGTTTTTTTCTGGTAGATGGTGTACTTATGGGTACACCTAGAAAAAAAAGGACGTTGATGGGTCAACATATTTTTCGCTAAACATTTTCAAAATCATGGTCTGATTGCATCCCCCAATTTTTCGGTAGTAGTCTTGGCACACCCTGTATGTGAAAAAGTAATCGTCTGATTTTTGTTTATGAGAAGTATTCTACTTTCTTGTTCGAAATCTAGTTTCTCATGCCATTCTGATACAAACAAATCGTTTTAAAACTCGTCTTATTATAAAACACTGTTTTTACCGGATTGATCGCGTATATTTTATATTTGTTTATAACAAATATAAACAAATATAAAATATACGCGATCAATCCGGTAAAAACAGTGTTTTATTATGAGTTCTCGCGAAAATAACCTTAGAATATATTACTCGTCTTATTGTTTGATATCATTATTATCATATCACGGGTCAAATGTTTATTATAATAAATCAATGGGAATATTATACATACATCCTTTTATTTTCAAATCTAACAGTATAGATAGAATTAAGTTTATTAAAATAACTTTAGCTTGACGCTCTTAAAGGGATCGTTTGCATTTACAAAACGTCAAACTATACTCAGTAGTGCTACAAGACCCGGCTGTTTAGTACCTTACTTATAAATATTACAACTACATCCGTAATTTTGTAAAGATGTTATAGGGTCAGAAAAGTGTGTAGCACTGCATTATTATTCTGTCGACTTATCGTAATACAAACACAATAGAGCAGGGCGTCAAATGCAACGTTGTCGAACACAATATATGCAATTGATCCCTAAAACTCTGCTTAGCATAATTTGTTGTATGACAATGTGCCGCACGGAGGAATGTTCTTATTATGATATGTTGCTAGCAAATATATTTTTATTCCTACTTATTAAAATGCATTGCATAAAACAGGAAGTTATGATAAGTGATTTCCTCCTCTTTTTCTTCTTTAGATCCTTCCAAATATTCAAATAATGTTGCTAGCTGCTCATAAGGGTTGCCAGTTCTGAACATTAGCACTGGGCTTGGATATTATTTGACTTGCGCTGATGTTTTATTTACTTTAACCTAGTGTCCTAAGTTTATTTATTTTAGCGAATTAGCTTATTAGAAATGCATGATTATCGAATTGTTTTTCACAATGTTCAGGTCTGCAACCCAAAATACTGCAAACACAAACCAGTACCGATTGGCAATCCAATAAACATCACTGTGAACTTCCACAGTTTTCGTTAATAGACAATTTAGCTATTAAAATTCCTCGAATTCCTTGTGTTCGCAGCTGCCTCTGTGTGGCACGATTTGTTTCGCGTACTAACCTGACTCTCCGTATTCCAGGATCGAGGACGAGTGGGTACCAGAGAAGGAGGTGACGCGCGTGAAGCGAGTGGAGATAGCCTCTCTCCCCGCTCACGTGAAGGTCACTCTCTACGATCAGTTCTGCGACTCGTACCGAAAGGTCACCGCCCCTCCCTTGGAAAAGAAGCCAACCCGCACCCTGCAGGTCCCCACCCGGATGCTACCCGCCCGCAACTGCACCTCCTCCAGACTCCTCAACAATCTGATCGCGAAGCAGCGGATGAGCATCGATGTGAAGGCCGACCTCCTACGCGGCGAGTGCAACGCTCCCGTTGCCCCGATGCTGTTCAAAGAAGATGACAGAACCGACCGCGTGGAAGTCAGCGGCGCCAAGAAACGCAAGCTAGGCCGGCGGTACGGCGGCAACGCCTTCTGGCCCTGCGGGCGGTAACTCCGCACGCCTCTCGTTAGGGACTCCTGTCGGTAGGAACGTTCACTGAGACGATTCGATTAGTTTGCTAGTGCATATTTTATTTAAATTTTTTTTTTTTATTTGAACGGATTATTGTCAATTGTCGCATTTAGCGCGCAAGCTCAAAAACAACAGTCCTATCGACTCGATCGAATTGTATCTTGCGAGCGATGTGATCCGCGTAGCGCGGCGGAGGTGCCTCCACCGATGCCGGTGGCAGATTTAGGTAAATTCTCGCCAAAGATTGTTGACGACGGTTCGTAGGCTGGTAGATAACAGCAGCCGTAAATTTATTCACAAGACTGATGATAACTTTTTATAATGATATTTGAAAGGTTCGTCGAAGTTTCGAGCCTTATTGCGTCCGACCATGCGCGGACTGGCGTGGCGGACCACGCGAACAAATTATGTAAATAGTTAGTGAGAAATGTAAAAATGTAGGTTGACCGAGTTGTAGGAGTTTTCTGTGTAATATAGACGATTTAGTTTTATCTTAACCTCTCGATCTTCGAGCGGATACGGACAGAAGTAGTCTGAATAATTTAAGTTTTATGTAATAAGTTATGTCGCTATCGACACATAACGACCAGCGATACGCAATTACGCACCACTGCCAATGTGTAAATACTAGTTCTTATTATGTCGGAATAAGATTCGGATTAGGATAAAATGTGTTCGGAGGCCGTAACTTTAAGTAAATTACCCCGCGAAACCGTTTTTTTGCTTTCGCTTAGTTGCTGTGCCAACATTCTGACTAGGCCAGGCTTAAGCTGTAAAAACCTCATCTATTTTATTTTCAACAGTTTTATAGTATCACTATTAGATGAAATGGAGCTATGTACGTATTCATTGGTCGTTCATGATCAGCGAAGCGTTTTGAAGCCTGATTCAGGCGCTTACCTTATCTCACTAAGTGCCTATGATAGCCACTTTACCTATAGTGTTCACTGTATATCAGGTAAGCGCGTAGTCATATCAAACGAAACTAGTTGTAGAGTCCACTTTTGATATCAATTTATTGATCTTTTCTTGTGTTCTGAGTGACAAAGCAAACAATTGTTGATTACGCTTATACAGCATCAACAACTGTCTGAATGATTTGAGTTGTACGTGAGTTTGTGAACTAAGAACGACACTGCCATGGCGTTTTTGTTCTTCAATTTAGTCGGCAACAGATTTTGGTGCCTTGTTGAATAAATAATTAGGTCTATTTTTACAATGATAGTTTCAATTTAAACTTTTGATTTTCGATTTTGATGTATGTATTTGAATCTGTGACTGTACACAAGCCTCGACAACGTAATGTTAGCAATAATAGATTTATAAGACTATGTATGTAAATTCAATAATTAATTTCTTGCACAACGTTTTTTCTGATTCCGTAGAGATAATGTTAATTCATTTAGTATTTTATACAGAACTATTACTAATGTTGTGCTTAATACCCACGAAGTGTTCAAAATAATTTTGTAATATGTGAAATTAATTGATTTTTACCTTTCTTAGAGGGTTGTGAAGTGGTACCTACGATTTTGTCGTCACATACCTGTGTGCCATTCTAATAATACAGCAGCTATGCAAGGAGAAGCATGAGCATTTCGACGACCGCTTTACACCAGTCTCATTCTACTTACATTGTTCTCTGTAGAACTAGAAATGTTCAGTAAAGTACATTGTAATTTTACGACAGTTTGGTAATAACATTTCAACATTTTTAACCTGTTTATGTAATAGATTTAATGCCAATTTGATACTAATTACTTTGGATAACCAATAGAGAAGGTATCAACCGATACTACAGCAAAGCAGCGTGATTTATTTCGTGGTGTCGCAGTTTTGTGCGAAACGCCAAAAAAATAAAATCACGCGGCTTCGCTACAGTCAACAAGTTTCCAATTTTGAGAGGATTTTAATAAATTTTGGACGACCATACAGAAGTTATCGGACTATAACGCCTTTTTAATAATAAGGGGATAATACACAATTTAATGAATTGTGTTCCGTGCTCACGAGATCTCGCTAGTATTGTTTTAGTTAGTGCCTAGCCTAGGTTAAGTTAAAATGAATTATGCGTCGTTAATGGTGTTGACTTAATTAGAATGAAATAGAACACCATCATTTTCAGATACGCTTTTCGATGTCATTCATACTAAGTAAGGAAGGTGATTCTTCTGTAGAGAACACTGTCCTTAACTCGCATTAGAGAAGCATTAGGAGTGAAGTTTTTAGAATAATGGAAAAGTATTGCAAATGTTTGGCTATTGAATGAAATTAAAGATCGCTCTTGACTTAGAAGAAAAGTAACTTGAATCAGTTCAGAACTGGCGGCATGTTTGACCACCTTTGCAGTTTTGAATTCATTCTTGGAAGGAGTGGACCCAAAGAAATTAGGAAAATGTATTTTGTAGTCGAGTTGGAGCCTGTTTGTTGGATAGCGGCGCGGTAACGGTTGCTGATGCAGTTAGTCGAGACTTCCCTTTGGAGCGTATCCAATGTACTGATTATTATTTTAATTAAAAAAATTAGTATAATTTTATCCAGCACTGATAGAAGTGCCATATTTTATTGGCTCGCTTTTTTAAATTATTTTTTTAGTGAAATTCGACACCAAATTCTTAAAGACAACTTTTTGTTCTGACCGTGAAATTAATGGACTTGAATAATATTTTGATCTCAAATATTTGGGCGATGCGTGAAAGGTAGATCGATGTTTCGAGTGTTTCAACATGTCCCGTGTTATGGAATTGGAAATTAACATTTGGGATTTTGTGATTCATTTAGCAAAATGCTTGAGTACAAATTTCTGAAACCTTAATTCTGATACAAAAACCAAGCAGAAATAATTAAAATTTAATACCCACTAGCGGCTACGGTTTGATACGTCAAAAAGAGATATACATATTTTGGGGAAATTGATAGGAGACTCAAATTAATTGGAGGATGTACTTGTAAGCGTATAAAGATTAAGTATATTTTATCACTGCCAATATAGTTAACAATATGTATCGTGGACCGTTATATACCTTGTCTCACAAAGACTTTCCAATGATTTTCAATATGTTATGTAGGATTTGATCGAATATTGTGTTCAATGTTGAATTCATGAAGACCACAACACTTCAATAATTGTGTAATTAAATATTTTATATTTGCGTTTAAATCACTGTTGTTTGTGAGGCGTGAAACATATTACAGCTGTGATGCAGACGGTTGGCTATAGTGGGGCACTGACCATTAACTCTTAAAACTACACTATTCTAGACAATCTTAATGTTAAGTAGTAATTTTGGTCAGTGGCTTTCTGGAATGTAAATAGGTTGTATTTATTGTTAGTGTGTAATCTGCATAATCCTGTAATTTGCTTCGCGCCGGGTTCGTGGCCCTTGTATTAAGACACCGCGTCCTGGCTAACCCGGGCCGGTAGAATAGTGCTAGTAGTGACTTTTAAAACATGTTTCCTATATATGCGTTTATTATATTATGAATGTTCTCTTTTATTGTAAATGTTTGAGAAGCAATCTACTATTAGCGGAGCCTGAGTATCCCTAATAGTATGCACTAATTATTCAATTTGTAGATATTTAATTATATAGTATAATGTTTATTGCGTTGTCTTATTTGCTTACCCTGCGGTGAATCCGAAGTTAATTATAATTTGAACCCCAAAGTAAATGGGAATCTACCTCAATTAATTTATCACATGTTCGGGCATAATAATAGAGAATTAATTTAATGTGGTCCTTTGAATTTGTTCAATGTAGATATATGGTTTTTAATTGAAACAGTTTTGTCCACCTGTCACAATGAATGTATCTTATACTGATTAAATACAATGTATGATTGATCTCGTCTTTCATTTTCATTTAGAATAGACAACCATTATACCTCCTCGAAGACAGGTTTAGACTATGTACGAATCTATCTAGAATCTACGTACCCACCTAGATGTTCTAGTATCTAGGTTCATAGAATATGCATTACCGGAAGATTACAAAAGACAAAAATGCAGTTATAATAAAATAACATGACGTCAATGCAATATTGCACTTCTCGATGTCAGGTAGGTAGGGTACAGTCAACGACGAAATTTACTGAATAAGGTCAATTTAAAAAACAGGTAATGGAGCTATCCTTCGTCATTACGACCTCAGTGGATAAAAGTCCACCCATGGCGGGTTCAATTTCCGACCAGCAAGCTAACTGCAACGACGAGGTAAAAAGTTATTGTTTTATGATATCGAGACCCGAACTATAAATATCATCAGATCTTACAAATATTTGCTATGGGTACCTAAATTGGTAGAAATAGGCGACTAAATTGAATAATATACCTACACTACACTTGTAGTTGTTGTATATTACACACACTTGTAGTTCTTGTACGTTTGGTACGCTACCCATAATACAAAGGTCTGCTTCCTTTGGCGTCAGACGATGCTGTGTAAATAAATTCAGTTTTATTTATTAACCATGTAGGGCATACATGGTTAATAAATAAAACTGAATTTATGCATGCATGCATAAATTCAGTTTTACAGTTTTGCATGTATGTATCGTATACACCTAATAGCGTTAAAAAGATTGGCCCTGTTCAACGATTGCTGTTGACGACAGTACCTATAGAAAAGCCGAACGGAATATTGTTTCCGATTTCTTTGAACATGATGATATTGTTATTGCAATACCTACCTACAAAGTATTTACGAAGTATTATTTTCTGCCAGGGAACGCTTGCGATAAATGTTTCACAAGGGAATTTGACACTGCCGTGTGTCAGGAATGGTCAACCTTTTCCGTTTGTAATGCTTGTCATTACAATCATTATTTCTGAACAGTTAAGTAGGTCAACTAAGCTACTCCTGTACAAGAGTTGGCCAGAGGCCTGAACCTAGCCGTGGGTGAAGTCATGTTGCTGATGATGATGTTGATATTCTTGAGTTTATCTGAAGGATAGGAACCGTTAAACTACCTAGAGAACCTAAGTAATCGATAGACCGACTTGCTACTTGACTTGCTACTCGGAAAAAAAAGGTAGATTTCACAAAATTTTAGCAAAAAATCAGTAGATCAGTAGACGGTTCAAAAAGCAGGTAGATCTACTGCTAAATCAGTAGATCTGGCATCGCTGCTGTGCATAGATAGATGAATGGAGGGAGACACGCACCAACGACTACAATCAGTATGATGGACGTAGATACCTAGAGAACTCATACATAACCAGAGAAGCGAAACTAGCGACTCGTGTTTCGCTTATGTATTCGCTTTAACACGTTTTTTTTTTGAGAACCTATGTACCTATAGAGATCGCGAATCTGCATCGTAGTCTAGGATGGCCGGTCCGGTCAGGGGTGTCGACGATCTATGAAAGGCAGATATTAGATGCGGCAAGCTGGGTGCTATGCTACGGCAAGGAAGAACTATATAAATGCCTATATTTAAAAATATGTTTTGTTCTGTTCTTGCACAATCATTATCAATAGTTAATTTTGACTCTTCAGATTGAAAAAAAAGTTCACTACGATAGGAAGGCATGTTCTCTAAAAAGTTGGCGCAGTTATCAAAGATTTCGTCATGAACCCACCTGTCCTCTGCTTCCGGCTTGGTGTTGAGTTTCGGGACATCCTGTATAACATGTGAAATTGGTATTAATACTATGATGATACACCTTAATATGACAAACATAAAAATATTGTTACAAATACAGTATGTGCTGCTGATTTGTATGCTATTACGTCCAGCGCTGCACTTAGTCCACGTTGAGACGGGCCGCCACCTTGGCCGAAACTTGGCTAGGACGACATCGTCATTATTTGATAGATAGAATACATGTGTATGTGAATGCAAGACGTTGTTTTTTATCCATCGTCAATGATTACGATCCTTACGAGACGATGCTGACAAAGTTCCGGGACAAATATTTGTCAGTTTTTGACGACCTCTGTGGTGCGGTGGGCGAAGGTCCGCCTGCGACGCAGGAGGTTGCGGGTTCGATTCCCGCCTTGGGACAAATATTTGTACGATCTGCAGGTATGTGTTCCGGGTGTTCTGGTCGTTTTCTAAGTATAATAAAAAATATCTATCTATGTAATGTATTGTATTATGTATATCAGTTATCTAGTACCCATAACACAAGCTCTGCTTAGCTTGGGGCTAGATAATGCTGTGTGAATTGTCCAGTATTATTTATTTATTTAATCTGCAGATATTAGATAATAATCCTTATAGCAGATATTATGTATTTGTTTAGAGTCTGAGAGTTTTCTATAAGTATTCAAAATATCTATCTATTTTAATCGGTTATCTAGTAGGTACACATTAGAGGCTCAGTTACGTCTACCGAATAAAACAGACCCATTTGCAAATTCTCCTTAGAGAGGTCGCAAACGCGGGCTGTGGGGCGGTCAATGCAGCGCCAAGCGGAACATGGTTGCTTTCAACATCCCTAGCAACCAATGAGAGGAGATAGCTGAAGACCGTGCCAGGTGGCATCTCCTTATCCACGAAGGCCAGTCAAAGTAGAACTAGGGGTCAGACTCGAGACCGGTTGAGGATAGCATCGCGTAGTAATTATTGGGATGTCTCATTTTTGTAAGGGGTTTGCGTAGATTCCGGTCCGCACGATAGAGGCGCTGCTGTACCGAATTCCATAGAAAAATAGACGGCACGATCACGTTTCGATACCAACGTCAACCAGACTCAGGGCTCCGGTTTATGTAGTTGAAAGAAAAATGTGGCGCATGTGGCGCCACAAGCAGGCCTGCAACCCCCGACCACTTGGGAGAGCATTGGTACAGTAAAACCGTGCAACTTTGCCCAATTTTTTTGGATTTAGTGGTTCAATTTAAGATAATTTTAAAAGTATGTATAGTTCTAATAATAATTTTGCGCTACATTATTTTAAATATACTCTTCTTTGCAAATAATAGATAATAAATCGAATAAAATGGGACGGTATGTGTAAAACTCATAATTTTAGAGAGCGGGCCAAATATTTTCTTTTTTTCCGAGTTTGCCCATTTTGCAAAAAAAATCGTAATTCCGGTATTTTTGACCTTAGGATAACAAGATTTAAGGAACAAGCAATAGGGATAATCAATGTTACTTTATATCTTAATATAAAACGTTCAAGCAAGCAAATTTACCGCCAAAATTGAGTGGGCAAAGACACAAATATTTTTTTGAAATTTTTCATACAAATAAAAAGATGCGCAAGGGTTGTCACATTTTTATTGTTTACCAACAGCCTTTAATTATAATGAAATATAATTAAGTACCTATTCAAATGCTGCCATGTCAACTGTAGGTGCATAGTACCTAAGTTTTAACTTATTAACGTCGACAAAAACTTTAATCAAGAAAAAGTAATAGTTGTCTATAAATATTTTTATAAATAATAAGGTAAGTACCTACCTCATTTAGATTATAAAACAAATTAAGGCATTAATATACAAAAAAAAAACGGTAGAAATGGTAAATTTTGCATTACATTATTTGATAAAGAGGAATTGAAAAAATAAATAATTAGAAATACTCTACAATTATGATCGAAACACTTGTTTTATAGACCTTCCTTATAAATAGCATTTAGTACCTACTACTATACGTACAAAAAAATTAAATGTATAACTACAAGTATATACACTACAATTTCAATACAAGAAACACGACTAATATAAAGGTCATTGACCGGAAACAGCTGATATTTAGCTACTTTCCTAAAAAAATAGGCATGGTGATGCCTATTTTTTATTAAAAGGTGGTTAGATAATACCAAACGACTTACTACTAATAGGACCTACATAAATCAATTTTGATTTAATGTCGTAGTGACAACCCTGACAGCAATATTTTGGTGGGCAAAGTAGTAAACAGTACTCCAGAAAAGGTACTTTGACATTGCCCAACTTAATATTTTCGAGTTTAAAAGAGGTTTCGCGTCAGATATTCGATAGTTATTATTTATTTGTTACAAACTTATAGTGGTAAAATAATTACTTGCCTGCTGCAACTGCAAGTACTGTTTTTGAAAAAGTTTTCCGCACGAACTTTGACCCGCCAAACACACCACCAAACTTTGACACCAACTGACAGTCAACTGAAGTGAAATTAGCGACAATCGGTTATTTAGTGCTGCCAGTGACATATTCAAGTATCTACCAACAAACAAGAAATAAAAGCTACTAAAACATTCTCGATAATATGAAGAATTTAAAAAAAGTACCGTGGTGGGCAAAATCAAATCAGTTTGGCAATCTTGTAAGGTTTTACGGTACACTTGTAGCGTGAGCGGCCTAAGGCTTTTGCAAGTGCCGTCTCGATAGTGCTTATATCATCTTTCACAGATGAAAAGACCTAACTGAGTACCCATAACACAAGCTTTGCCTACGTCGGGGCTAGATGATTCTGTGTTGATTGTCCAGTATTATTTATTTAAATAAATAAAGTATGCTACGACGTAGACACGCTACGTCGCTGACGTAGCGTGATAATATCGCAGACGATGTGCCTGTAGACTTGAAATATTGTAGACGCTCTACGTCGTAGACTTTTTATGTTGTAGACATGTTACGCTGCAGACCACCTTGCCGTAGGCTTGCTACGTTGTTATAGATGCTCTACGTCCTAAGCATGCTACGCTGTAGACACTACGATGTAGGCGCTGCCATTTAAATTACGCCACATCGACGTAAGTAGATATATCTACAACAAATTCGTTGATACGCTACGCTCAACCAACAGCCTAAAGTTTTAGTTTTTGGTAAAAATAGGTACGAAAAAAATTACATTTAAAGAATACAACCAAATTAGAACTAGTAGTTACAATTGAGCTAACTGCAGACTGTTGCACACAATCTAGAGGTAGGTAGCTCAACAGATCCATACCTATCAATACCAGTCGGAAGAGATAAATCATATAAATATTTCCATCCGTACCTACTAATAAAAATCATTTATGCAAAAGTATGTAAGTACCAAACTCTGTCTGTTTATTTCAAGTTTAAATGGCTACACGAGCGTAATTTTTGATATTTACAGATCATACTTACATATGTGAGGAAACAAATCTGCACCGTTTTTGGTAGGCGCTAATACAGTGTAAAATAGGTTCTCGGTCTAAATCTAAAGTTGGTCACCTCTGGTTGCAACGCTTTGCATCGTCAGCATTTCTGAGGTCCCATGTGCACGCTGCCTTGAGCCCACTCCTGTGCAGCGACACACCGAAAACACTCATGTAAGTTATGCATTTACGATTTTATTTTAATTTTTTATTACCATGGTACCATCCAAAAGTAAGAGCTATCGGTTATTTTCGACATTGTCTTATGCAGTGTATACAAGTTGTTTATTCGATTCCCTTTTTTTTTACTTTGTTTTGTTAATTTCAGAAGAGTTACCTATTTTTGTTTATTTTAAAGTTTTTTACTGTTACTTAGTCAACCGACATAAACATTTGTTAAAAAGTTGCAAAATCTGAATAAAAAAAACTTTAAAAGCTTTTTTGACAGTGTAATTGTCCCAGATATTTTCGACCAGGCACGTGTCGATCTCGTTGCTTAGTTGGTTAGAGCGCACTTGTAATGAAGGTGAGGCGCGGGTTCGAATCCTACCGAAATCGAATTTTTTTGGGATATTATTAAAAAAAGTTTCCGTAGAAGATTTACCCAGTGCGAGTAACGCACTATAAAGCAAAAAGCTAAGTGTAATTGAAGTTGAAATACTTGATAACTGCAAAAATAAAGCTTGTGTTTGTTACTAGAAATAAAATTAATTTTTCAATTGAAATAATATATCTAATTAGCGACTGCTCGCAGCGTTGCAATCGTGACCAATTGTGCTAAGCAGACAATATTAATGAAAGCATTTTTAAAATTAGGAACCACATGTTTATAATGAGGATCGAAGATCCTATGCAAGTACTACCCAACTAAGCCACGAAACCCTAGTCGGTTCAACCGAAAATCCTTGGGACTTCTTACGGACTATAGCGCCGGTGGCTTTAGAGCACACCCGTGCTGAGATTGGGGCGCGGGTTCGAGTCCCGCCGCAATCGAAATTTTTTTGGGAACTTATTTCATTTCTTAGAGATACCCAAAAAGTGAGGGTAAGCACTATAACATGAAACCTAAGTAATACCTACGTTAGTATTATCTACTTTATGTACCTTAGAATAAAGAAGCTTTTAGGTACCTAATAACCGATTCTATATATATATATATACTCGAGTACCTACCTAGGTAATAGATCCAAGATGAACCAAAGTTTTCCGTACATTTTCTTATTTCTAATTCCTTATTTCAGAGAGAATACCTAATTACATTTGGAAAGAGCGAGTGCTTCTACGGATACAGGATTATCTACAATAATAAATGGTGAGTGAAATTCATTTTAATTTAGAATATTTATTGTAGGGATCGAGATTATGTTGAACAGAAAATTAAAACCGATAGGTATAGAATCATATTTTTATCTGGTTTCTCATATTAACGTAATGTAGGCTATCTCTAAGAACCACTCCACGCGGACAAAGGCGCGGGGAACAGCTAGTTTATAATTATTAAACACAGGCCGGCCCTTTTTAGTTCAAGGTACAAAACTGTAAAAACCTTTTATTCGATTTAATGAGATTTTTCTGGATATTGAGCTTACATAATTTAATGCCGCTTGTGCCATGATCTAAAATGTATTAATGAGCCAGGCATAGTGAAATAAATATATAAATAATGCTGAACAATCTGCACATCATCCAGACCCAAAGTTACGAAGTAAAATTACCTAATCTGTGCCCAAAGTAAACAGAGCTTGTCTAGATAAGTAGATAGATACTAGATAACGGTCAAAGGTAGTTGAAACAAGAACACTGAAGATATCAAATATGAAGCAGAAAACAGAAGCAAGAAGAGGTTCAGGGTTGATATCGCCATTACCTCACAGTCACGTGGTCTTGTTGGTACAACGTGTGATGTGACGTAGTGGAAGTTTCGACCTGGACGTACTACAGTTTGGAAGAAAGAAGACTGAAGACGGGAGCCTAAGAAGATATCTAGCAAATCATGCTTTGACAAACTCTGTGGCGCAGCGCGCGAACGCCCGCTTAAGGCACAGAAAGTAGCGGGTTCGATTCCTGCGTCAAAAGGTTTGTGCAAATTAGGGAATTTGTTGCATAATAAGGGAGATATCTATTATGTCAACCAACTCCTCTTATAAGTTCCATTGATTGTTAAATATAGTGCCCGGTTGAGTAGAATATGGAAAATCCTATGCTAGCGCATGATTAGGTAGGATCGAATTGAATGAAGTCTATGAATTTCTATATTTTCACCATCGACTGAGCCTTTGGTGTAGTTGAAGCTTGTCAGTAAACGCTTATTTAACCCCAAAGTAGATACCTCTCTCTCGCTTTTAATATAATAAAATGTATTGATTTTTGTTTTTTATTCGTGTGGTACAGCAGGTAGAGTTCGCACAAATCTTTATGAATTCTGTAAACATAGCGTCGAATGCGAAACTGCGCCCTTTTGGAACCTTAAAATTCGCTAATGCGCAGCCACTGCGCGTAGTTCCAAGGATTTATAAAGTTTTGCGCGTACTTTATACACATCAAAGTCGCCGATACAAAAGAATGGAGCCGCGGCCTGCCGACAAGTTCACAAACGCTGTCGGCTGCGTGAAGAAGTGAAAACAACCCGCCCCGCCTCGCTAGGCCATGTCGGCAGGTTCGGTGTGTAGAGTCCATTACAATTTAGATTAAGGCGATACCCCGACCCAAATAGCGCCGCCACCTATTTCTACCTAATATTTCGTAGCACAAAGGGCACAATTTCTTTGGGCAGCGGTAGCTTAAATAAAACCGGCCAAGTGCGAGTCGGACTCGCGCACGAAGGGTTCCGTACCATTACCTATAAAAACGACAAAAAAAACACGTTTGTTGTATGGGAGCCCCCTTAAATATTTATTTTATTCTTTTTTTGTATTTGTTGTTATAGCGGCAACAGAAATACATCATCTGTGAAAATTTCAACTGTCTAACTATCACGGTTCATGAGATACAGCCTGGTGACAGACGGACAGACGGACAGACGGACAGCGAAGTCTTAGTAATAGGGTCCCGTTTTTAGCCTTTGGGTACGGAACCCTAAAAAGGTATCACAAACTGACCAATGAAATTTTTAAAATTAGGTACCTACCTAGGTACATTTTTTCAACGACATAATAAGATGAAATAGATGGCGGCGCTAGTTTGGGTCGGGATATCGGTTTAATGAACCGATAAGTATACACTCTAAGTATACAGAGAAACAGGTAAAGTATCCTTGTAGCGATAGAATCAAAACTTGATAGAATGGTTCTAGAGTGAGAGGAATCAGTTTCGCAGCCTATTGTCGGGCCCCAGCTACGTGCCTGTAGCTCGGTGTAGAATTTCGCAGAATCAGCGGCTGGGGGATTTGTGCGATCAGGTGCGATATAGGAAGGTAGCTCTCTCTATACTAGGAAGGTTATGAGGTTTGCGAAACGATAAAACCTACTTGCGTTGAACTGTAGAAGTACCTATGTTACAGAACCATGACACCTTAACCATAGCAATAAATAAATAAATAAATTCATTACGGATGTAAGCGGGTTAACTACGATAGTTTTTATAGTAAAATAAATAAATAATAAATAGTGTTGGACAATTCACACAGCGTTATCTAGCCCCAGGCTAAGCAGAGCTTGTGTTATGGGTACTAAATAACTGATATATATCTAGTATTAAGTAGTCATTCACTATCATCCGCAGCGCAGCCGGATATTTACCACCTGGGTGTAGGTCTCCTGAAGTTAGTGCCATCCTCTACGTGCTAGCCGCCTCTATGGACGCCTCGTGACACGTACTATATACGCATATATTTGACGACCACTGTGGCGCGGTGGGCGATGGTCTGCCTGCGACGCAGGAGGTTGCGGGTTCGATTACCGCCTCGGGACAAATGTGTGTACGATCTGCAGACATTTGTTCAGGGTGTTCTGGTCGTTTTCTATGTATAATAAAAAAATATCTATCCATGTAATGTATTGTATTATGTATATCAGTTATCTAGTACCCATAACACAAGCTCTGCTTAGCTTGGGGCTAGATAATGCTGTGTGAATTGTCCAGCATTATTTATTTTATTTATTTATTTATAGCTTTTATAGGACCGTTTCTCATTGATAATCAGCTCAGAAAAAATGGCTCTATGTGTATACATAAGCCTTTTGCTCCCAGAAGTTTTTCGTAGTCTTATGGGGTCTTATTGAACGGCTGTTGAAAGAAAACGTTGCTGAGAGTAAATAATCAAAGTAACAACACCCTGTGCGTGCATTTCACATTACACATTGCGTCCATAGATACTACTGTACTGTACTCTCATTACGAGTCAATAGAAATAAAACCGGCCAAGTGCGAGTCGGACTCACGCACGAAGGGTTCCGTACCATTATCTATAAAAACGGCAAAAACAAACACGTTTGCTGTATGGGAGCCTCCTTAAATATTGGTTTTTTCGGTTTTTTAGTGTTTGTTGTTAAAGCGGCATATAAAGCGGTCATAGATGATGTATTTACCATCTGTAAAAATTTCAACTGTCTGACTATCACGGTTCATGAGATACAGCCTGGTGACAGACGGACAGCAGAGTCTTAGTAATAGGATCCCGTTTTAATATTTGGGTACGGAACCCTAAAAAATAAAAATAAAGTACGCCCCGTAACAGCGGTCAGTACCCGGGCTTATACACAAACTACCTATCTCGCAATTATAATGAGGTTCACTATACAGACTCAATAGATTTTTGACGTCTAATTAACGAGAGTCAGATAAAGTAACTGCGCCGCGTGCCAATAATGCCTATCATTAGGGAATATACAGGAAAGTCACAATAGTTGTAGAATGCACGTAAATTATTGACTAGCGGTTTTCGAACAGTCCGTTTAGGTCGACCAGGGATGGACTCGAGCATGGAAGGGCGCTCTCATTGGGGGCTCTACATTTGACTTGGTCCTTTTCATTCAAACTTTTAGTTTAAAAAGATGGTCACAATAGTTGTAGAATGCACGTAAATTATTGCCTAGCGGTTTTCGAACAGTCCGTTTAAGTCGAGCAGGGATGGACTCGACCATGGAAGGGTGCTCTCATTGGGGGCTCTACATTTGACTTGATACTTTTCATACAAACTGTTAATTTAAAAAGATGGAAGGTCACCATAGTTGTAGAATGCACGTAAATTATTGAGTAGCGGTTTTCGAACACCGTTCAAGTCGACCAGGGATGGAATCGAGTATGAAAGGGCGCTCTCATTGGGGGCTCTACATTTGACTTGGTACTTTTCATTAAAACTAAGTTTCAAAAATGGAAGGTCCCAAAATACTTAGAGAATGCACGTAAACTTTATTTACTAGCGGTTTTCTAACAGTCCGCTTAGCAGTGGTATTCTCAAGCAAAAAAGAATCGCCTTAAGGGTGTCTACATTTTGACTTACCAGTTGTTTATACCAAAGTCAGTTTCTACTAAAAGAGAAAAGGTTAGAGGCTAATATAAGTTGGAAAAACGAAATGAATATTTGTTGAATACACGTTAATTGTAGACGGCAATAGTTATGAAGTAACATTACCTCATCTGTGGCCAAGCAAACATTATTATTAAGCTGGCTCTCAGTGTTAAGGTCGAGTAATTGTGGTGTCCTGATGATGTCTCGTGGAGAGACGAAACTAGTCGACGTCTTGCTTTGATAGGTATTTCGTCATTTTGTAGTTGGCGTCGTTTTCTTCTACAACGCGGACTACATTTTGTTAGAACTTATCGGAGAAGGTTTTTTTCGCGGAATTGTTACTAAATATTTTCATCCTTATATTTTTGCAATAGATTTCCGCAAAGTAACGCCTGAATCTATTATAGCACCTTTTGTTATTTGATTCCGACCCCGCACCCTTTAACCTGAGTACGTCCCTGTAAGACTGGGAGCGGTGAATGTTTTTCGATTTTACCTTTGACTCGATAATGGGCTACATGCCGCCACTTCAGGTTCTTTGTTGGTATTTTCCTTTCAAAAGACTAGTTGTGGAAATTTTATGCCAATTAAACTGACACCGGTCGTGTACCTATCCGAATGAAATCAGAGACGTTGTTCAATAGACTTTGTAACGTAGGTGGTGATATTATAAATAAATAATGTTGGACAATTTAAACAGCATCATCTAGCCCCAAGCTGAGCAGAGCTTGTGCTATGGGTATTAGATAACTGATATTCTTACTATATACATTTTTATTACACATAGAAAACACCCGTACGGTGGCGTACGGATCGGACCGTACGGTGCGGATCATACGAACATTTGTAAGTGAGTCATTTGTCGGTCGGGAATCAAACTCGCCACCTCCTGTGTCGCAGGCAGACCTTCATCGCGCTAGATTTGGTGTCAAGCGCTACACCAATTAAACGGGTAGTAGTTGTACATAGCTATCAGCTTATTAAATTTGACACTATGATTTTATTAACAGCGGGTTATATTGTTTATGTGATTTTACGTATTATTTCACTCATTGATGATACACTAATATTATAATTGCGAAAGTTGAATGATGTTTAATTTTTCACGCCAAAACTACTGAACAAATCGAGTTGAAATTTTGCGTCGCCACAGTTCTAGACATGGATTAACATATACTTAGGCTCCTTTATATCCTGGCTAGAAAAACGCATTCGATGTCGCGGGCACAAGCTACGTAACTTTGAGAAAGGTACAACTGCTGCTGACTGTACATTTCACTGCCTCAAATAGGGTAGTTAGTTTAATAAATTCATGCTCATTCTAAATTTGAATTTTACCCTCTGAGTTAATTCGACTGTTTGCTTTTATCCTCGTCTGAGTTTACACGGGAAAGTTCGTTTAATTTACGTTGCTAAGGGGTTTTTCGTGTATTACGCGCTATATGCGGACGACGTGGGTTAACGTGGGTGGTTACGTAGGTAGTTACCGAGTGATATAATTATGTGTTTAGAGTCGTAGTGATGAAGAATGAGTAAACTTGCAGATCTGATCTGCGTGTGGGTTACCCGCAACCTATAATGGGCTTGTTTCCTATAATAGTCTAGTTTCTTTAAAAGGCTATTTTCCTATAATAGGCTAGTTTCCTTTATTAGGCTATTTTCCTATAATAGGCTAGTTTCCTAAAAAAAATTATTAGTCCGTCATTTAGATTATTAGAAGATATAATTTGACACGTATTTTTTATTTTGTCAATTAAACAAAAAAATATGAAAATATAGGCAGTTAAAGTTCCGCGTGACGTCACTTTTTAGCTACTTGTGACGTCACGAACCCTCACTCCCAAAGTTTGACGCGCCGTATCTTTGTAATTTTTTAAAAGAAAAAATACGTGTTCAATATCATCTTTTAATGTAACTGACGGACTAATTAGGATTTTTTTGGAAGCTAGCCTATTGCTCCAACCAATCTGCGCTACGCGTGCGGGGCTCGCGTGATAGGAACAACATCCCGAATCGAACCCGCAACTTCCTGCGTCGCAGGCAGGCCTTCGCCCACCGCACCACAGAGGTTGTATATTTGACATCGGTTACGTAGTTTCTCTACAAAAACCAAAGATTTTTCCAGGGAAATTTTTGCAATGAAATGCCAGTTCGGGCACGCGAGCGGAGAAATAAAAGGCGCTATTAATTGTGATTAAATTTCCTCAGTCTTCAGCCATAAGCTGCATTGTTGAATCAATATATCGCATATTGCAAATTTGCAATATTCCAAATGGACCACTCCGATTTATCCAATAACAGCTTGGTGGTTTCAATGGGATATATAGACCACAGAAACGCTAGGAAATTAAATTCAATCGTACCAGAGTAAAATATGTTTTCATGTTGCATTTGTTGAGTACACTGGTTTGATGCTTTCGAAATTAATGTGGTTGGATTGAAATTTAGGTTGGTCATAAAATGTATTGTACGAAATTAAAAATCTTTGCTATTTGAGTGCATTGTGTTCGATTGCTTAGGTAATCCTTGAACCATTCGTGTGTAGCTCCTCTAAAGCCATAGATAACTAACTAACTAACTAACTACTAACTAACTAACCAAACTTACTACTTATACTTTCTTAAGATTTTTAATTTACCAATTTTTACCGACTTCAGGAGTAGGCTCAACTGTATGTTCATCGATTTCTTCGTCAACTTAAGTTATTTTTGACCGATTAAAAAAATTATTTCGATATTGTATAGGAAATGAATTTTAATTGGTTCCATAAAACATATACTAGAGGGATGAGTATTTCTCCTGTAAAGTTTATAAGCTAAAATTTTCTTTTGAAAAATCACTATCTTCGCCGATTCATATTAGATTTTCATGATTCTTTTGTTTTTGTATAAATGTTAAATTTGAGGTAGAAATAGAAGTTTGATCCACGACGAATTTATATGTGCGCCGTAAAACGTAGGTATCTAAAATATCATCACATGATAATTTTCACATTACTAGTAACAAATGGTTTCCATGGCAACGGGCGATAACAAAAAAACCGCGATAAAAAGCGAACCTCTAAGCCCCCATACAAACGTACTATTAGATTCATTTGGAAACTACGTCCCCGATCTTTGCATACATAATCGGATCAGAAGTAGTTTACACCGTTTTAGTTAAAAAAAATAAACAAAATTATCATTACATGTGATCAAAATTAACAAAATCGCTTGAAAATGAATTTAAATGAATTTTCGTTTGTATGGGAGCTTAGAGGTTCGCACCCACCGTTCTTACATTAAAATCAATTTAAATTAATTTGATGTTTTTTTTTTAACAAAAAAAAATACTTCGTATTTCTATCAATCAACTCTATATTAAAATATAGTTTTGCTGGAAAAAATATAAGGATTAAAATTAATATAGGGGACCACCTCGAGATCATACACTAGAATCTCTACACAAAAGCAAAATAATCATCAAAATCTGTCTACAATTAACAACAACGACCATAGAACCCATAGGAGTTAGTCCCTCTGAGTAAAGGTCGATTATGTATTTTTTTCGAACCAAGTCTTGGTTATAATACAAAACCGAGCTTTACGCAGACGGACTACACTCCTGTACAAAGCACTAATATAGCTTAGCCTATATTATATATTGATTCATCATCATCATCATCAGCCTATATCAGTCCACTGCTGGTCATAGGCCTCCCCTAATGAGCGCCATAGCGCCCTGTCTTCAGCTTGCCGCATCCAGCATCTGCCAGCAGTCTTTCGCAAATCGTCATCCCACCTGCTCGGAGGGCGTCCTACACTACTTATATATTGATTAAGTTTTATTTATTTGTTTTACGAACCAAGCCTTGGTTTCTCCACACACAAGTAAACACACTAGAGGTTAACTAAAGTTTAAACTATTGTCAAATTTATAACAAGCGGATGAAAAACCGGCTGTAAGAGTTGTCAACAACAATGCCATACATGAAATCACCTCATACCATCCTTATGATTGTGTGTATCCGACTGTACATCGTCTGAAGATAATACGCCGTCTTTGCGACGCCTTCCCGTTGCTAGGCAACAAGATCGATACTTCTCCATCCCTAGTTTACCATTCATAGTTCATTGCGTCCTGAGTACGACCCCGCTGCCCCGCACCCCTCGCCCTTGATTCAATTGGTTACCAATCATACTTTTGTGATCATACGGTTTTTAGGTATAATTGTGTATAAATAGGTAAGTTTGAAAGTTACCATAAATAAAACCGGCCAAGTAAGAATCGGCCTCGCGCACGAAGGGTTCCGTACCATTATCTATAAAAACGGTAAAAAATCACGTTTGTTGTATGGTAGCCCCCTTAAATATTTATTTTATTCTGCTTTTTAGTATTTGTTGTTATAGCGGCAACAGAAATATATCATCTGTGAAAATTTCAATTGTCTAAGTATCACGGTTCATGAGATACAGCCTGGTGACAGACGGACAGACGGACAGACGGACAGAAGGACAGCGGAGTCTTAGTAATAGGGTCCCGTTTTTACTCTTTGGGTACGGAACCCTAAAAATGGTGAATAGTCCACACAGCATGCTTAGCCCCACGCTAATCAATACGCAAGCTATTATTTTAATAGCTAATATTTTAGAAAACACTAAGAAGCAGAGCCCCCAGAAGCAAATATTTTCAGATCGTATCTACAAAAGTTTGTCCCGAGGTGGGAATCGAACACCAATTTTCGAAAAGTAGAACATACACCCTAATTATGAATGCGAAAGTTTGGATGTTTGTATTAGATAGATATAACTATAGATATATAGACTATAGATAGATAGATAGAAAATGCTTTATTGCACACATAACTTAAAAATAACAGACAAAGATAAAATGGAGTACATAAGAAAAATGTGACAATTGGCGGTCTTATCGCTCAGGAGCGATCTCTACCAGACAACCGTGACCATGATAGAATATTATGTTAACAGTTATTTAGTGCCCATAACACAAGCTCTGCTTAGCTTGGGCCTAGATCTGCCTAGACAATGCTGTGTGAATTGTCCAGTATTATTAGATACTATTAACTTCTTCAAGATCAGGGTGACAATGGTAGCTCTATTTGTAACGATGACTTAAAAACAAGTCTAAAAAGAAATATTATTTACTTAGTATCTAAGTAGGTAAGTGAAGTCCGTTAACACATCAACCATTCCAACAACACAGATATATAATAATTAAAACTTGTACTAATACATGTTTAATACTGCCGAGAGCGTTGGAACCCTCATACATATTGATGAACAAATTGATATTCCATTAAGGACCGCAAACAGTAGGTACCTTACTCTATTAAAAGCTTTGAATAGAAGACGATGACACGCACGGACGTTGAACCTGTCCAACTGTGGGAGCTTACCGAGACGTCGTTTATCATATCATCCACAAAGCGAAGGATAAAAGGGTGACCGTGCACCTGGGAGCACGGCAGACGCGGCATTCCCTGCAGTCATCGAATTTTCTAAATCTTTATATGAAATAGTGTGCAGCATCGCGCACCTATCGGCACCGAGTGCGCGGCATTTCAGTAAAATGCCTTAAGAGGAAATGCGATGACTGCCGGTAATGCCTGCCGGTAGCGTCGATAGATGCGCGTTCAGCTTAATGAGAATTAATCAAACTAATTATTTTATAATTTCTTTTTTTCAAGTGCCACCGTCTTTTTTGTTCTTACTTTTCCAGTCCATCCCAAGGTCGCCTGGAAGAGATAGCTCATAGCGATAAGGCCGCATTTGTACTTCTTCTCGTAGCTTTTATTTCTGTACTGTTTTCTGTGTTTGTGTAGTACAATAAAGAGTTATCTATCTATCTAATAATATACATAAATGCGGATGTTTGGATGTTTGGATGGGTGTTTGTTACCTCTTCACGCAAAAGTACAGAACGGATCGGGCTGGAATTGCAGACACGTGGTATAAGTAGAAGTTACATAAAGCAATCGATTGATGGCTTCGATATTACTATGGAAATCCACTTACGACGTCTGCTTCCCCCATATAGCCTGGAGGAGGGGAAATTGAAATAATTTCCCGAAAATCGTCTGCGAGATGTTAGTTGCAAGCCGAAGTCGGCCCTCCGTTATGGTCGGAACTTTTTGATACAAAGGAGCTTTGCTGCGCACTGTGACACACGCGTTCATTCTGGCCTCCACGGAAGCTCAGCGCTATGGCAGTATACATTCTGTCATAGCATCCGCTGAGTGTTCGCCATTTTTGTCACCGTAATTGTTTCCTTTATCTTTTGAATGTGCTATGTTATGGCATTTTTACTTGTTTTTATTTCAGCTAAAGATGTAACGATGTTTTACCCTTACCAGGAGGCTTGGCTTCCTCACCAGCACACATAAGTAGGTCCACAACTGAACATCATTCAAAAAACTGTCATGAGACGAAGTGGACGAGAGAGAATGTTTGTAACATCTGCAACGATTGGTTCCGGATGTTCCAGGTATTTTCTATGTATAATAACGGACTGACGGACAGCGGAGTACGGAGTTTGGGTACGGAACCCTAAAAATATCTATCTATTTAATGCCAGTTATGTAGTACCCATAACACAAGCTCTGCTTAGCTTGGGGCTAGATAATGCTGTGTAGATTGTCCAGCATTATTTTTACTATTATTCAAGATATCGAGTAACAACCGACCTAAAAATTAACATAGAGAACCAACTCCTTCAGTTTATTGTCGCTTTAAAAATATCAGTGATTATTTTTGTCAGATCATCGGTTATTTTTTTATTTTTTATTAAATTATCCGGCAGCCTAGGGTGTTTGTATGAAAATAGCATCTGGTGAACTCTGAAGCGGAAATTACGAGTTGAGTCCAATTTGACAAGACGTGTTCCACTGGAGATGAACTATATCCTGACCAATTTTTCACGGCGGAAAGTGTTTGGCGAAAAGATAAGTCGTATTTCAAAAAAGCGTTGAGTAGCTTTACTGAAAACAAAATAGATTTTACTTTTTAACTTTTAGAATAAAAGGGCAGTAGGTATCTACTGATGTTTATGTACCTGAAGGGAGAAGGTCTACTTTGAAATACAACATACGAAGTTGATGTATGACGGACCGCATGAAACGACGAGCGCCAGGGTATCTATTATGTTTCTCCACATGCGACATTGTCGACCCGAACCACATTACGACCGGTACCCGCAACCCTAACTATTCTTTTAGAGTGTCGGGTGTTCTCATGCTAGCACCTTCGTGAAAGAAATCCGCAGGTACATTTTTATCTTCTTCTTCGTCGTATTCTTCATTGCTGAAGATCGTGCCCGTACTGAAATACTTTCACGGAGACGCTGGTGAACCGCTTCCACACTACTATGTCTTCGGCCTGTCTCAGGGCAGCAGGACATTTTTATACAGCATCATAATAAATTTGCAAAAAGTTCTATAAATCGAATCAAAAGTGTTCTTGCCAGCTCTCTGTATTATTCCACCCTGCAGTTATACCACTATCTGCGTTCGTCATCGTGCGTGATCGACGCCGACGCCTGCGGTGCGAATATAAACGTATCTGATTACGGACGGATGCCTGCATTAGGTATAGGGATCTAATCGGGCTCCGTATAATCCTGCTTAATAATCAGGGAAACTATGGGGCTCGTAATTTGAGACTCGAATATCTAGCAGGCCAGGCCACACCACTCTAAGAGAGGCGGTAATTTTCAACCACACTATAACAGTTGAGAAAACGACCAGAGAACTAACAATAACTGACAGGGGAGGGGCAGGTATGCACTCAGTGCCAGGTGTAGGTTGCACGCACTGAATGCACCCCTACCCAATGCCGCAGGAATCCGCCGTTCAGGTCATCGGCCATCGCTTCCGAGGCTGTCGCGGATGACGCGCAGGCGACGCGGCGTGGCGCGGCGGCACAGCGAGCTCTTATCACAGCTGGGAAGCTGTCCACGCCCGCGTCCGCAAACATGCCCGAGACGGTCGCGTGACCGTTATACCTACGCAGACTAAACTCTGACCATTAATAGCAAACCTACATCCATAATCTGGTCATAGCATCGTTCTTAACGCGAAATAAACTACGCTAACGCAGCCTTGAGTACCTACATATATGTACCTTCCTTCTAGGTAAAAGTACTTATAGCAATGTATGTGAAAGTAATTTTATTTTATTTTTTAACTTAGTCAATAAAGTTTTGTTTGACAATTTTATCTGGTAGTAAGTGATCAAAATACAAAAAAAACCTAAGCCCTAAAATAACAAAAAAAATCTTAGCAACTAAAAACTATGTTATTGAATTACATTTTTCTGCTAAAACCTAACCAAAGGTTTTTCTACAAACCCGGTCCGCTTCCACTCTTAATACCTTTTGCTACGCCCTATTTGGGTACAATTGTGTCTCTTATACATTACCTTAATACTAAGACCTGAAAAATATACACAATGATTGCAATCAAATAAATGAATATGAATATGAACTTTAGTCGTAAATAAAGCCAAAGCTGACTTTGACAAGTTTCTAGCATTTTATCGAGAGGTTTTTATTTATAGTGCGATTCCATTGTCCGCATATAAAACAGGCATGCGTGAGTTTGATGCAGCCGATAGTGCTGAGACACTGCCCTTATGGGTACCGAGAACTCTTTGTAAGTCCTTGCCCCATCCTATTTTATGTCCTTTGACTTTAAATAAGCATTTATCCTTACGTGAAGAAAAGGATCTATTGTACTGAGTTGGAGTTTTGTGTTGTGTTGGGTTTAGGTAGTGTACTATCATATTAGCAGTACCTATTGAAAGTAGCCCGCGGATTCGCACAAAACTTTCAAATGTTATTTCTATTGCGATATTCCAGCTACAGACCTACATCTATGCAAAATTTCAGCTCGATCCGTTTAATAGTTTTGGCGTGAAGAACTAACAAATATCTATCCACCTTTACCAACTTTCGAATATATAATTTTACTGTGATTTCTACTAAGTACACTGGCGTACATTGTTCCCTTACTAATTCACCTGTACAAAGGAACAGGAAGCTGTAATTTCCGAGGGGGGTCTGCAGCTCTATCCCGGATCGGGACCAAGCTACCTATATTCCCGGTCCCTGAATAAAATTAACGCGTAACCTCCAATATTATAATCTAAGTGTTGTTTCTGTATTCGGGGTTAGAAAACTAAAATTATTAATGAACTACTCGACCCTTTTCAAGGTATATTCGGCTAGTAGGTACTTTTAAGAAACTAAACGAGCCTAAACGGTACCTTTTATCTGAAAGATTAGTATGTTGTTTCGCACAAAATTTGTAGAAATATGGCCAGTTATGTTAGTGGTAGAGCAACAACACTCAATCCTCCATTCTTCTAGTATTTTCAGCTGTGTCCGCTGAAAATGGAAATAACTTTCTGCCTCTACACGAAACCAATCAGCGCATTCTTCCGAAAATGAAAAACCCCGTAGCACTCTACAAAGTTTTTATTGGTTTTCATCCGATCTTTATGGCTTTCATGGATAGCTTGTGGGCCGGACTCTACCAAAGCGTTTTTTAAACAAACAATAAAGAAATTCGTTATTGACATATTACTGTCTTCGCTCAGCTTCGGTGGATACCACCTAGCAAAGATGTATCATATTTGTATGACGCGATCGAAGTGGAGATATGAACGGTGCCTCGCAAGCTGGCGACGACGGCGACGTCACGCAGCGGAGACGAAAAGATGTACTGCTGCGACTCTCAACAACTAACATAATATATATTGGTAGGCCTACCTCAGACCAACCTAATCAATTGGTTATCCAGCAGGCCTTTAAAAGACACAATAAGAAAATCTTACCAAAAGATATACGTAGGTACTTACATTCAGATCAGGTTTACTTCATTATTAAAGCTTTTGGGAGCATTTTAGCGCAAGGTCATGACTGGGTGCCGAGACGAGCTGGTTAAAACAATCACAAACTCTAAACAAGTTGGTTATCAGCTCACCCAACTCCTTGCAGCATTAAACATTCAACAATCGACACGATCAAAGTTCCTTACGACGCTGATTTCAATTATAATGAAGAAAACACAATTCG
This sequence comes from Eupithecia exiguata, assembly GCA_947086465.1. Taxonomy (NCBI): domain Eukaryota; kingdom Metazoa; phylum Arthropoda; class Insecta; order Lepidoptera; family Geometridae; genus Eupithecia; species Eupithecia exiguata. The sequence goes on along the minus strand of OX352232.1, from coordinate 4,227,371 downwards.
CACCCTTGGCTCCTCTGCAAGAGCTGGCGACGTTTCTACTCCTGCGGCAAACTGCTGGCACGTCGATAGCGACTCTATACCGAGGGGGTAAGGTTGCGAGTGAGTTGCCGGGATGGTAGGGGATGCTGCGCCTCTGTATGTATTATAAATTGGTTTAGAGAGGAGCGGGGGAGCGCCGCCGGTCGCCGCTCGATACCGACCAGTCGCGAGACGGGAGTACCCCAAACGGGCGTACGTTTGCTGACGCCGCACTACTTCAAACGATAATAAAAATAAACCCCCTGTATACATAAGTTCAATATTAAACTAAAAGTTAAACATAGTGTTAAGGAACCAAGTCTATAGTAAAAGTGTTAGTGCTAGTGCATTGGATTACTTTGTTGATTGAAGGACTTAACAGAAAAGGTGAGTTTTTTTTTTATTAATGCAATTAAGTAATTTCTACGAGTTTTCTGTTTATTTCTCTAATTATCGTCACATGAGAGTAAACGCGACACCAACTGCTGAAATTAAGTCGAAGTCTTCACGCGTTAAATTGGATGTTTAGTTGACGGCAGATTGTCCCAAGGAGTGGTGATTAGCAGTTGATTTAACTCTATGGGACTCTTGAGTGTTGCGTAATTTTTACAGGTTCTAAGAATATAATTATTATATAGAATGTATTATCTATCACCATCATTCTCATCCAGAAGATTTACTTTACCTCATGTTTTTTCATTCCGAAAGGTGATTAAATTGGGGACCACTATGTAATACCAGGATCTAATCGTTTTAGGGTGAATAATTTAGTATTTTCGTATTGGGCCGGCATTTAAGGCAAAAACTCGTCAAAAATACAATAAAAATAGTCTCTACCACGTATCTACACACCTACATACTATCTCTTAAATGAATAAAAATATAATACTTATTCTAAAATCTTGCCTTGCATTTATGTCGGAATAAGGTACACAAAGCTAAACTGGTGGCCAATATAATTGGCCACATGACATGAGCCGGTGTTTCTGTGAAAGCCGGCCGCCCGCAAAAGCTTTATCACAAAACAAAGGTCGGGTCTCGAGTGCGGGTTTCATGCTTCAGATGGATTTTCCACTTTTATAAAAAGGGTGACCTGTGACCGCCATAGAAAAAAATTAAAAAGAATTTTACAAAATTGTGAAAGCTCTCGACGGTTTTGTCGCAACCTGGTCTGGTTGTGAATACCACTTTACACGAGCATGTTTCTACCTTAAAATCTTTTCATCAAGCATAGCTAAGAGCGCTTTCAACTCCGTGGGACAATTAATAATCCCTCGGGAATTAAAAATAATTGGGACAGTTCTCCTATACCAAAAGCGAAATAATCATCCAAATCCGGTCCAAATTATATATTATATCAATTACATAACAGGCTGGAAAATTCACAAAGTCGTCAAACACTAACACAGGATTACCTAGTTCAGGCAAAATGTTATAATTTGCTATATTTATTTTTTAGTGCACTTATGTCGTCTTTTTACACGAGTTTCTTTGAATAAAATTTTATTATTATTATTAAAAAATATTATTATTATTAAATCTAGCCCTAAAATAAGCTGAGAATTAGCGAAGATATCGAATTAGCGTGCTCAAACACATGAGTGCAGCGGAATTGAGAACCTCCTCGGTTTTAGAAGTTGGATGGAAAGAAGTCGTATGTCATCTTTTACCTTTACCTATGGACGATCAGGGAATAGTAATGGAATTCCAGGAGCAGCTAACTAAAGGATGCTACTTCTCGTGTGGTCGGTCAACATGATATTCGCAACTTACACGTCATTTCCCTGTTCTGTGGTCCCCATGTTACCTACATATGCAGACATTTTCTTACCTTTACCGATGGACGATCAGGGAATAGTAATGGAATTCCAGGAACAGCTAACTATGGGATGCTACTTGTCGTGTGGTCGGTCACTATGATATCCGCACCTTACTAGTTATTTCCCTGTTTTGTGGTCTCAACATTGTCTAGATAAGCAGATATTTTCACGGTATAAAAAAAAAATTGCATACATAATCAGTTAAGATATACTCGTAGCTAAGTATATTTGTTCTGTTTTAGTTTTTCAAAAAATATAATCATCAGCGAAAATTCTTTTCAAGCGATTTTATTACTTTCGCTCTCATTTAATGATAATTGTGTAGAGGTATTTTTGAAAAAGTTAAACGGTACAAACATAACAACTTGTCCGTCTCGGGTTCTTGGCAATTTGTAACATGAGCCATGGTGAGGGCACCTAGTTTGTTATTTTGAGACCGTTTGCACTTTGCACTTATCAATTTATGTATGGTTTGTTGAATTTGAACGTTTCTTGTTAAAAAGCTGAGCCCTGAGTTAGGTTTGACGATAACGACGACGACGACGATATTGAGTGGTCGTCATCATCGCGACACGTCTCGATATGTAAGTAGTAATACTTGGTAGAGCCCTGAGGTCGGTTTAGGATAGTATCGAGTCGTCGTCGTTATCGTACTCGATATGTAGGTGGCACCTACTAGATAGAGCCCTGAGTTCACCTTTAAGATTTCGTTTGTTTTTCGATAGTAGGTAGTACTTAAGTACTATCGTCAAAACAAACATTCTACATTTTGGGGCCTGATTAATTTTTGCGCAAACGCTATCAGCATAAGTAGGTGCCAGAGTAGGTTTTTTTTAAACGAATCAGAAACTTCTGTTCTTGTTTTCCGAGGCGGCATCCTGACCTCTAAATTCCGGTGTAATCGACGCATCAAATTCTTTACTACCTACTGTTTTTTGTCTTGATCTCCGTTTAAACTGTGTCATAAAATGTTTCCCATAAATATTGCAATGCAATTAGTGAGAGCTTTTTATGGACAACCTGGCAATGAGAGGCTGTGTGGCGAGGAGTGGGCTCAATCAATTCTCCGTCAAGAACAAAATGTTTTTTGTTCTGATCTATTTGTTACTGTTTGAAGGTTTTCTTGTAGTTTCTGTATTGCGTAGTACTAAGTATGAATATAGTTATTCTGTGGTATTGCCACAGATTGCTTCTTTACTCCAGTGCAAATGGCCTTGTCAATATGGTTTTATTTATTTAGCTGTCTACCTTTTATTGAGTTAACTTAGTACAGGATTGTTGGATTGTGACAAAAGATTTATCAATTTTGAACCATAACATAAGCACCGTACGTTATGTTTTGAATCGCATAGTCGACCTTGCGGCTAGACAAGCCATAGGCCGCGAGCCCGCGACCCTCTCATGGCGTCCTATAGCAAAGGTGAACGAACAGACGACTAAGGGGAAGATTCGCGCCTGCGCTCTCACTTGTTTTGAATTTCACGTTATTCGTCTCACGAAAAAAATACGTGTGATTCAATTAAACAATACTACTTATTTGTATTTAGACGAAATAAGTCAATACAATATGGACATAATAATTCCGGTGAACATATTGAGACTACAGAATTCGGCTATTGGATGCGGTTAAAATACACAAGGAAATTAATTAGGTACTATTTCAAAAAATTGTTGATACGATACCGTCCACTTCATTCAATCTATAAGGTTAAGAAGTAGGTAGGTAATCTTGTAAAACTAATCTTAAACTAAATTAATATAGGCAGCCTCTTGCTTGTTAGTTGTTTTGTTGCTACCTTAACTGACTAGGTACATTTAATTGGTCTAAAACGTTATTTCATTAAATTATACCCCATTTAGCTCGCACCAAGACCTTCGTCCGTGCTGTAGATACTTAATAATAATAGGGTAAGCAAATAATATGAGCTATTGATTGACTGTTTGGTTAATTCTATGGAAGTGGGTGAAGATCAAGACCATGATAAAGGGCATTGCACACCAAAGGGAAGTGAATACGATGAGGTATGTTCGATTTTACATAAAACTAACTACTAATGGTACAACCGCACGGAGCGGCACTGCACTGCAGCGGATATACGTGGCACGACGACGCGACGACGATGTGGCCAATTATTCTTTGTATGAAATCGTATGAAATAGAGTTCACTACGCTACGTCATGTCAGTGGAACTGTGCGGCTTTCTTGCTGAATTGGTAAAATTTTACGCGCCTACAGCACAACGAAGGTAAAAATAAAGAAAAATATATGTCCATTTCCGGTTAGGAATTGGAACCGATTTCAATCAGCTTTTACCGACGTCAGGAGGTTCTATAGATCTATAGACTGTATGTACTATTTTTAAAGTATGCTCATCGATTTTTCCGCCAATTATTATGGACCTTTCAAATGGTCCCATAAAAAACGAATCCCGCGGGATTAGTATTTAATTTTGTTCTTTCGTCTGAGCTACAAAATTTTGGTGATATCTTCGCCATTGATGATCTTTCTTTGCTGTACAAAAGTTGATTTTGAAGTGGTACTTAAAAGTAAATCTTCGAGGAATTGTTTTTTTCGCCGTGAAACGTATCTAAAGCATCATCACATGATAAAATTTTCACTTTACTCGTAGCAAATGGTTACCATGACAACGGGCACAAACAAAAGACTTCATTCGTCGTTTCATCCATGTTTCATCCATCACATATCACATCAAAGTAAATTTGACTCGAATATTAACTAGATGTCGCCACTTGAAAATTAGGTCTAGCTATCGAAGTGTTTCTTCCAAACCCATTTTTACTACTTAGGAATTTGAAGTCAGTTTATAGTTTTTTAAAATACGCCAAATTAATATGTCGCTCCGAGTCCATTTGACGATATTATCAAGCCTGATCATGACGTTTCATATTTGTATGGGAAGCGTAGTTCCCTGTCCGCGCGATAGAGGCGCTGTACCAAAACCTTAAAAAAAAGGAGACGTCACGATGACTAGAAGCTCAGTTTTAGATGGGGTATCCATGGTAGGTAGAGCGCCCAGAAAAGAAGTAAATAAATAAATAGATATAAAGATTTAGAGGAGTTATTCCGACCATTTATCATTAAAAACACCTTAAATAACTAACGAAGACAGTTGTTTTGTGGTCGTATCATATACCTAGTCATATTTTTATTCATGAGGCCTTCCTAGTTAGACAAAACTTTATTAGATTCTATTCTCGCTACGCGGTGTGAAATGGCCTTTATAGAGAACGCAGGTAGTTGATACCTTAAGCATCTCATTAAATAGCCATTTAATTTTCTTCTTTGAGGTGCCGCCGATTCGTGACTCGAGTTTTTTCGAAAGTTTGAGAAACATTTTGGCACGAAATAGGTCGATAGTACCTACCAAAAAGGCGAACGAGAATGATAGAGCTCATGTTTGGCGTTATGGGACCCACAGTTAATACCTTATGTTCATTACAAATAGGTAACTTTAAGGAGCACTGTGAAAAGTATGAAACAAGATAAGAAAAAAACATACTTATCTATAAAGTCCAATGAAAAAAGAGATCCCCTTCGGTAAGATCAATGATACAGTTCAACAAAGAACTTACTCCTTCTTTTGAAGTCCAAAAAACTACAGATAATGCTGTAGAAGGGCTAAGCTTTAAGAGCGATCTCTCTGATCTAGTATAAGGAAGTGTTTAGGCAAACTTTGAGAATGATATTCCTTTTTCTCCGAATATGGAATATCGCAAGAACCATTCATTAGTTATCCAACTAAATCTCACGTCCAATTCGTTAGCCCTAGACATAATCCCGACTTTGAATATTTCCGTGAAGACCATTTTAATCCTGAACGATCGCGGGATCCGACCCGGCAGGAATAATAAATAGATCTTACGGCTTTAGCAAAAAGACTATTTGATTTCGCTGACTCTATTCATGTGCCTTATTTCACTATCTACCTTTTAATGTTTTTTATTACCATTGTAATTTGAATATTTTGCATTTAAACTTAAGTAGGTAAGTATATCCAAGTCTCTATCGTAGTTTCAGGTAGTACTATAGTTATTCGGAGGTTTCAGTATATCTCTTAACGCGTCACTCGCCATGTGAGACAAGACCGACACGGCCGGGGACGCCCTTCCTGAAAATCAGTGTATAATGGGCTTAGCCGAACATGCTGCTTAGATAGGCCCTTTTTATCTACCCGCGAGATTGGTTATATTTTCCGAGTTCTTCTATGTGGTTGGTGGACATTCTTTATTAGCTACCTCCAAGCAACAAAACGGACAAAGCGATTTGGCGAAAATGAGTTATCAAAATACTCGTCTGATCTCCTTTATGGTTGTTCGCGACATTTTCTAGGTCCTTACCCTCTCATTTGACGAGTAGAAGTGAAAAAGAGAGAACTGAGGCGATTTTTTTTGTTTGAATTTAATAACTTTTAACCCGTATAATATAGGTACGGTCTGTCCCTTAGAGTAGAAATACGAGTATATGTGTTTGTTCTTCTTCTATCTACTTTCCAAGACATACCACAGTACTGTTTATTAAACGTAGGTATAATAAGAAGTACCTAACTTTAAACTTAACTTGTTAAAGCTAATAGGCAGTGTAATGGTTTGTTTGGCGTGGAAAAATTCGATAACAAGATGAAAACTTTTCTTTTCAAGTTAAAAAGTTTTATGGCGTTTGTTTCAGGAAAAATGAATAGCCTTTTAAACATTTTTTTATTGATATTTTATGTAAATCTTTCTCTACCTAGATAAGTAGGTAGCATTTCTGTGCTTTTTCATAGCATCTTTTCACAAATACGTAAGGTAGGTCTTATTGTATCATCATACTCAATGCCTATCCGAAATTCCGAACCTACTTATGATTTCATCTATCTAGGTCTTAGTAGGTCCTATGGCTCATAGACTTGGCATGGCCACAAAAGAAAACACCATGTTGTTCTACCCACTCGACTGGACTAGGTTTTTTCAAGACCTCATTCGTAGAGATATTGTTGCGTCGTAAAATATTACGAGGTAGGTTTAAGACAAGAACTTAGTTGTGCGATAAATCGGATGTCGCCAAATTGTCGGCATCGATCCGAGGGAACTATGGGGTGTTTCCTGGCTTGGTGCGTGGCCTGAGTGACGGCGCATCGCGGGTTCGGATTAGGGCCGGCTAAATAGAGCTCCCACTTTGGTTACAGTTTTAAAGTAAGTCGGGGTAGTTTTGTAAGCTTTATTTACATGGGGATTATGGGAAACAGTTCCCTTTATCTTGAAGAGTAATAATCACATAATATATAAGTAAACGTCCACTGGTGGACAATGTCCAGCCCATCTCCGGCCAGTCGACGGATAGAGATCCTGAGCCGCCTCAATCCATCGACTCCCTGTGGCCGTTACATACAATGTAGTCGGTCCACGAGTGGCTTTCCAACACTCTACAGCTATTTACATGCATGTAAGCATGTATTTACAGCAATGTAACGTGAAAATGGGCGAAACGACACTAGTAATTTTTGGTAGTGTCATTTCACCCATTAATGGACGGAAATAATGGGCGAAACGACACTACTCCAGTTTTTTCCCTAAAAAGATGCCTATTACGGCACTTTCTTTTCTTTTTTATGTAGAAGTGCGGCCTTGGGCCACGCGGAACCTATAATTGCTCCAGCCAATCCGCATTCTGCGTGCGTTTGGCCCATGTGATACGAAAAACATTTATATGAAATTAAAGTTTTCGGGTGGGCCACACGCGGACAAGGATCCGTACGAGGGCGTAAATCCGCATGACAAATAAGAACTGTAGTTTTATGCGCCGCGCTGTGGGTTCCGCTCCCGCGATACGTCGTCACTCAGGACCCGCACTTAGGAGTCAGGGTAGTCGCATGGGCTGGCGAATGGCGTCACTTATTACCTTCATAGGCACGTCATCGTTCGAAGCACATGCCAATTTGCTTAGTATTTGAGGGCACATAAAAACCTTCGCCGATACTAAGAAATGAAGCGCTCCATAAACAACCATAAAATAGCTCTTAGCCTGTTTAGTTCATAGCTTTAATTCTGGCTAGACAATCAAATAGACCGTTTCGGTATCCAGTGCTGGACATAAGGGACCTAAGTACATACATCCAGCACCGCTGTAGCATGGCACAACAGTACAGATGAAATAATGTTACTTCGACGACAGTAAGTATTAGACTTGTCATTTTTAGGGTTCCGTACCCAAAGGGTAAAAACGGGACCCTATTACTAAGATTTCGTTGTCCGTCTGTCCGTCTGTCACCAGGCATTTTTTTTAAGAATTTATCAAATCGGTCCAGTAGTTTCAAAGCCTATTCAATTCAAACAAACAAACAAATCTTTCCTCTTTATACTATTAGTGTAGAAAAGTAGTATTGGCGGATCGCCGTTGAGTACTTTTACTGTAGTTGGTACTTTTGGCGTGAAGATGTTACAAACATACATACATCCATCCATACAAACGTAGTGAGATAGTTGACTATAACACCTAGCTTCTAACATAAAAATGGATATCTAAGTGCCTAGATTACCTACTAACTTGGTATAAACGGAATGATAGGTACCAATCATGTCATATGATACTGTGATTGCTCTTTGTTAACACGAAACCCTGACTTCGCAGTATGCAGACAATCCACAATTACCTACCGCGTGACATGTGAGACGACAATGCATGCGATTCGAGAATTCTGGAAAATTATAATAAATAGGTAATTTTTTCATTCCATACCATATTATACGAAGATATTGTTTTTAGGGTTCCGTACCTAAAGGGTAAAACAACAACGTAGACAAAAAAAAAACATTGGTATGGATTTTTTTGCTCGATATTGATAACGGCAACAGGTAGACGCTTGAAATATTCACAGAAAGTTCTATATTCACTTTAAAAATAGATAATTAAAATAAAATAAATATTTAAGGGCGGCTTATCCCTTACAACAGACATGAATTTTTTGCCGCTTTAGAGAAAATGTACGGTCTCCTTCGTGGGCGAGTCCAACTCGCAGCCGAGTCTTGGCCGGTTTTATTACAAGCACTTATACATTTAAACTCTTCAAATAAGTAATTCGTTATAGGTACATATTTACCGCCAACCTATTAATCTTACCCTAACCCATATGAATTTATTTAAACTAAGGCACTTGACGACACACACTCAAAAAAAGCAAAAATACCTGAGCACCATTTGTACTTTGCAACAATAACGTTTTTATTGAAATTTGTAATTCTAATAGACGTGAAGGGAGCCATTCGCGCCATAGAAATCGTGGTGATGGTGCTTAGGTGCTTATTGTCCGACCACTGCCCGTGGTGAGCTCTCACGGGAAGACGAATGGTGGGTTTTTGTACAACGCAGCGGTTCTAGCCATTGAACTTCCTATTTCCCCATTACTATAAGGTAGAATAGTTTTTCACGTACAGCATGGTCGCACGTTCAAAATGCTACAGCGCTTTTTTCAACATTTGAAAAAGCGTTTTGTAGATAGGTAAAGGTCGATCGAAGGAGATATATTCGGTCTTCCATCATGTTTATTAGCTATATCTCTCATAAACTAATATCTAATCCACAGTTTACGTTAACATACTTAAGTATAACTTAACCTACGTAAACTGTAAAAGGTTAACCTGAGGCATGCCATGTTAAATCAGCGCCTCTACGATGGATAATGTAACTATTATAAGATTCATGTCGTATATCACTAAGGTTTGACCATAAACATGAATTAGCCGTGTGTTTAGCTTTTCATATCGTCAAACGCTGATTATTAATTGATCTGGTCCGACCACATCACGATGTGGGCGGCGCATATTTTCCATATCATGAAATAAAACCATTTCATGAAATGAAGCAACATCATGAAGAGATCAGATTAACATATAATCATATTAATAATAATTTGTTAAATTATACGTCACAATTTATAGTTAATTATCAGATATAGATAAGTAATCTTGTTATATCTAACATAAAAATATTAATAAAATTTAAATTTATAAAAATTAATGCACTTAATTTATCGTTTGAAAACTCGTCGTAAGTGTAGAATGGTAGCCAGCGCTCAGCTTAATCTTAAAATTTTCAAAACTCGGTGCTTCCTTAACCTTGTCTGGGAGCTTGTTGTAGGTAGCCGGTCCCATTACGTGCGTCAACTTGTCCGATTTGGCCAGACGTCTTGCCGCAGGCACCAGTCAGCCACCTGCAGCATTGCGATTTTTAATTTTAGGATATGGCCAGAAATTGACATTATAATGTCACGGAATGACTCCTCGCTCTTCATTATATTCTGTTAAAGAATTGATCTCCTATAGAATGTTCTCGAATGTCTATCTCCCTCCACTAAATCTGCCGTCAAAAGCATAGATACAGTAAGTGCGCTCTCGATGTTTTCGAGAAAAATGCGGTAAAAGTGTTGGTACGAAAATCTTCCATAAATCCTTTTTTTGTAATCAGATTACAGTGGTTGATACCTTAAATGAAAGAAGACCTTTGCACCTATGTATTACTTATTTGGAAATCAATACTGAGCAATCGAAGGAAAAAATAAATTCATTATTTTTCTTATACTAAGTATCTCCTAAAAAGTCTCTAATTGGGAACACTTAGCATAAACATAGTAAGGGTGTGTTTTACTCTGTCTATGCTAAGTAACCATATAAATTTCAATGGTTTATTACACACTATTAGCTTTTGGTTTTATAAATATATTTGAAAAAAATTATAACCCGTTTCAAATATTCTGATTGGTACTACCTTACTGATGCTGAAAATAATCAAGTAATAATATTGATCGGTTCATGATAGGTTTAGAGAAATAAATTAGCATTTAGTTCAAATAAAATTTCTTTATTACAATTAAGCCGCCCATGATCACATAATTAATCACAAAATTACGTTTCTTAATTTATCTATTCGAATCAGTCCTTCCAGTTAAAATTAGCACAACTAAGAATTTAGTTTTCTTACATGAATCACTAAACTCAAGTTAACTTAATAAGTATTTATCAGTCTTCGTTTATTCGGGAATCACAGATGCTAATTTATGGCAAAGTAAATAATCTAAGGTAGCTTTACATTTCAAACAAACTCTAATTATTATCCTTTCTTCGGTATCAAATCAACACTTATTGATCTATAGAACAACACAAGGATCATAGAGATACTTAAGTCGTAAATAATAAAAGTAAAACCATTTAGGAAAAAACATGAAACATTCTTCTTTAACAATGTAACAAAATTAAAATATTAAATGAATCAATTAATTAGGAATCAACTCCTATGAAAACAATAATGCGAGAATTAATCTTCAAGATTTAAGGATGCATCGTCAACTGGCAAGTCTAACCAGAATTGCCTTCGGCTGGGTAACATCAAGGGAACGAGATCTTTAATAATTTTCTCTTTTCGTGAAGAGGCGATACCCCTTGGTGAACATCTCTGTTCAGCACAAGGGAATTGTTTGGTTTTGAGTATTTTGGCTTGTAAAAAGTTTAAGGTCCTGAATTCCTCATCAGCATGGAATTTTTTTAAAACAAATTATATTCTCCACGGACAATTTTGACCACAGTTAAATCTTTAACGTATACCCGGTCTTTCAACGCACGCATTTTCTGTTCAGAATGAAAGTCACAATAATTGTAGAAATCACAGATGTTCATTATCTTTGGCAAATTTAATCCTGAAGTTCGAACGGCTTCTACGTAGTCATTAAAGTCGCAAACATTTTTCATTTTTTTAAGAGACTGCTCAACTTGGTGGTGGAAGCTGTCAGCTGAATTGAATGTATGTCCTGGTTCTAGATACTTCATAGTAATGGAGCGAGCTTCAATTATATCGCTGTTGACAATATTGACAAGAAACGAAAAGAGTGTCCAGTTCTTGTTTTGTGACGCACAATTATCTGCCCAAATTACCAAATCATTTTTGTTCCGGTGGTGTAAAAAAAAGCTCTGAATGTCGAAACAATATCATGAACATTTCGGCCTGAAATGGCTTCGTGCCATAAGACAGCGTAAGGATTATTTTCTTTAGTAGATTTACCTACAAGAGCAAAAGTCTCGTTAAAAGCAATTATTCGAGGACAGAATATTGCTACTTTGTAGCAGTCCATGCGAGGCAGCATTACCACCTTTTGAAGATCTACACATACGTAAAAGGTGTCATCATCTTTATGGTCTTCTACGTTCTTTTTGTCCAATTTGTACTGGTACTGTCTTTGTGGTAAGTAATCTGGATCCTACATTTGGATCGTTACTTGTTTAGCATACATGCAGTATCGCATCTTACCGTCTGTATTATTATGTAACATAAAGGCAATTATTAGGACATGTACCAAACAAAGGTACAGCATCCCAGCATACTCATTTACATACATTACATAATCATTTAGTACATATTGGGAAACTGCTTAGGATCAAAACAGTATATCTTCTTAGTGTTTATTTGCTCGGCTCAGATCCAGTTTTTATACAGTAAATGACTTAACATATTAGTGGTATAGATGTCATACTGTAGTCTGGCCGAGTGACTCTGAATAATAACTTTTGCAGTAAGTGTACCTACTGTAATCATGCCTGGTGATGTAAAAAAAATGCTCGACTTACTGCAAATTTTTTATTGTTAAATTTGGATTAAAAAACGATACAAATGAATGGATAAGATAAAAATGTAGATCTCGCTGTCGTGATCACGGCTGTATATCTAACTCAGTATTGACAAAAATGCGACTTACTGTAACTATGCTATTGACGGCAGAAATAGCCTATAAACAGCAACACCATACGAAAGCAATTACAAGAAACCCTAGAACGCGATGACCCTTTGTCTGAAGCGAAAGCCCGGCACGCAAACTGAGACCACAAGACCATAACAATAGAAGCCATTTTTAACATGACGCTTTGTTAACCATTACCCGCATAGCGCACAAGACATCTCGAGAGACTGAGAAAAAAGAAAAAAGCAGGAGAAATGGCACGTACGCTCGCGTGTTGTCGCATATTCATCTACGGTCGAGTGGCGATCGATTTTGAACTTTGTTTCGTTGTTATAAAGTTGATGCTTCAGGGGGTCATTATAGTTTAAGTTGCCTTACCAGTATCAAGTAATTTTATTACTCGCTGGCTCGCTATACTTGGTCTGGTCATTTACGATGATGGAGCTATTTTAGTATTCGACAGTGAAGGAAGAAAATAGGGACCAAGGCATGGGGGGGTGATTACAGTCGGTAATATATAGAAATACATCGGAGTATTGTTACATACTACATAAGACTACATAATAAAACGTGAACATCGAACCAACACTTATAAAATTTTGTTTCGTAAAAATTTACGCCGTTTCTACTTATACCTTCCTCCAAGTTCATTGCGATTGCGATTGTTTTTTTTTCTAGCTAAGCAGAGTTATATGTTAGGGGCACCTAATTTACATACAATACATAGATAGATATTTTTTTACTTTACATAGAAAATGATCGGAACATCCCGAATCTGTAACCTCCTGCGTCGCAGGGGGACTTTCGCCCACCGCGCCACAGAGTCAAAGAAAAAAAGATTGAAGGAATATGTAGTGTACCCTAAAAATAATAAAACCAAAAATATCTACATCACAGATACATTCTTCGGATATAATATAAACCTTAAAGTTATTTTAAGTATTACTTCAATTCAGCTTTTAACTTGTTTTTTTTTTAAACTATATTAATATTATTTGCATACTAGATAGAGTTTTTACAACAATATTCTATTATCTATTAAAACCTACCTATTTTATTTCCAAACAGTTAACTATAGAAATGCACTTGATAGGTACTTCGTAAGTGCAAGTAACTGTAACCGTAGCTCGGTGTCGGCCTGTGATCTAATAACAAGACCTCACTGAAGCCCTACGTCAGGGTAATCCGAGGTGACGTCGTGGAAACCTTTCCCGGCCGATTCAGGCATGTCGATTGTAGTAACAACAAAAAACACCAAAGCATAATAAAAAAAGTTATATTTGCGCGAATAAGATCTAAAAATAGAGTTTTAAAACGAAATGTAGATAATAATAATGTGCGCTTGAGCCGTAAGAGGTCCCAAAGATTTTCGACGAACTGATTAAGGCTTAATCAGACCTCAACATCAACTAAGCCACGAAATCCGATGTCGTGGCTTAGTTGATTAGAGCACACCCGTACCCTGGCGTAGGTTCGAGTCCTGCCAAAATCGAATATTTTTGGGAACTTATTTAATTTCTTAGAAATGTAATATGTCGCGATCGGGAGATTAAAGGTTGAGATAAAACGACCTTTAAATTTTGTAAAGGTGTGTAGATACGTGATATATCACTGGATATTTAATAAGCTCCGTGTGCCAAACAATTCAAGATTGTATTTTATGCTTTCAGAAATTCGCTCGAAAAAATGTCCGGGGCCACTAGATGAAGGTAAACCCTAAGTTAAGGCGCACGTCTCTGGAATTAATATAATTATTTTCCTTTTCAAGATATCCAAAAAAAATAGTTATAGGGCTTAAATTGTTTTATCCCATTTTTAGGGTTCCGTACACAAGAGTACAGGTACAAGGGTAAAACGGGACCCTATTACTAAGACTTCGTTGTCTGACAGCAAACATCATTTTTTTGCCGTTTTTATAGATAATGGTACGGAACCCTTCGTGCGCGAGTCCGACTCGCACTTGGCCGGTTTTTTTTTATCTTAATCGTGTTATCACATTCAAGGAACCAAAAAAGTTTTTGAATTTTATGCAGTTTCAGTTTTTTACCATGGGAATCCCGTGAATACTGAGCTCTAGGCCTTGTTTGACCACCAAACCCGTTACGTAAATACCTAAAAAACACCTGTGCCACACCTGTATGTATTTATAAATGTTTTCGTTAAATCTATTTACAGTTTACAATTTATTTATTCTATCGATCTCTATATTTTTTTAGTTTTTTGGATTCTAGTCATTTTATTAAAAGGATTCTATGCCTTTATCATTTGTTAATGTCCATTTATTTTCTTTATTTTTTACATTTTCATTGCAGTTTCTATCACAAAAAAATATAATAAGTGCTACGTAAACCTGTTGTAAATAATCTCACTAATATTATAAACGTGAAAGTTTAGATAGATGGATGGATGTTTGTTCCTTTATCACGCCAGAACGGCTGAACGGATCTGAATGAAATTTGGCACAGAGATAGATTATAGTCTGGAGTAGAACATAGGCTACTTTTTATCCCGGAATTCCCACGGGAACAGGAACTACGCGGGTGAAACCGCAAGGCGCTGCTAGTACCTATATAAATCTTTCATTCTATCTGCCCTTCTCTGCCCCCGATAGTTAAAAAGGCGCATCTAAATTTTTTTCCGGATTTGAGTTATATATTCATTAAGTTGGTATAGACAAGTGAATCTTGCCCATTCACATCTGAGTTACAGTTATTAAATTCCATCTCAGTAGGTGTGTTGTGTACGGGTCCAATTACGTAAGCAGGTAATGTGGGTAAATAACGGTTGGCATGACGAAATATTGCGATAGCATCTGTAACCGGTTCTGCATCGCTCGGGACCATTCAACAAGCGAGGAGCCAAATAAAAATGACATGTATCATAGGGTACCTAAATGGGATACTTACCATTTGGCAACCTTTTTATCTCGCAACTCTTTTAAAACCACTGCACAAAAGTTTTAGTCATCTTTGACGATGTAAATAATGAATTAATTTAATCAGAATAACTTTAGAATCAAGAACCGAACTCTTTATTTCCATCAATACTTAGACTTCCATAAGACCTGAGTGTAATCGTTTGTTGTCGTGGATGAATAAAAGTAAAATAAAATAAGTAAAAAACAGTAATAGTACACTTAGAAAATTTCAACTTTGGTTTGTAGACAATTATAAAGAAGCGACGAAGAAACCTTTAGTAAAAATAACAACTAACAGGTAGTTGGTCTGTAAAAGCTAGTCCTATACTCCGGTCCAGTTTTCGAAACGAAAAAGAAAAAAAATACTGAGTAGGACAACAGTCAACAGCTCTTGCAGCTCCTAAAAAATACACTAAGTAGGTATTCAGAGCTTATTCCGAAGCTGCGAAATCTACCAGTTATTTTTTCACTTTTTCTCGCCAATATAATATAATATCGCATAACTCAACACCTCAGAGGTGACTTACTCTGCGCGTACCTACTTATAAAGATTTTTCCCAGATAAATACTAAAATAAATAATGCTGGATAATCCACACAGCACCATCAAGCCCCGAGCTAAACAGAGCTTGTGTTACGGGTACTAGAGAACTGGAACGGCGGCAGCCCGACACGACCGGAGAGAGGTCAGGTGCAGGACCAACAGCTTCACGCACTTTCCGAGGCGTGCCTCGACTATAACTGACAATACATTAGTATAAAAATACTACTACTACTAAACGTATAATCGAGTAGAGCTACTCAATCGTACTTAGAGTTTTGTAATACCGAGCACTCGACATTCATTCGTAGAACCGACTGCTCCAAGTAAATTAATGGTTGCCGAGAAAATACTTATGTTCCACGTAGCAGCTGAGAGGTCTTCAGAAGCATGCGGAAGGGCATTCTGATTGCAGCGCCAATTTGAACCTATTCGCGGAAATATTATCGCGGTTTTAGCTCATTACCTAACACTCTGCGATGGTTTGCCATGATTTTGAAAGATATCAGACAGAGGTAAGGTACCCTATTCTGCTAGACCAATCGTTTTACTATAATGCTGGACAATCCACACAGCTTCATCTAGTCCCAAGCAAACAGAGCTTGTGTTACAAGTACTAGATGACTGATAAACTTAATACAATATATTTCATAGAATATAGATAGATATTTTTTATTATAAATAGAAAACAAATGTCTGCAGGTCGTACACACATTTGTCCCGAGGCGGAAATCGAACCCGCAACCTCCTGCGTCGCAGGCAGACCTTCGCCCACTGTGCCATAGATGTCGTCGACTATGACCATGATATCGACATGACTATATACATTTTGGTATTCTACCTTAGAGGGTTCGATTGGCTATCAGAATTGAGCCCCAGGCCGACAGA
This sequence comes from Eupithecia exiguata, assembly GCA_947086465.1. Lineage (NCBI taxonomy): Eukaryota > Metazoa > Arthropoda > Insecta > Lepidoptera > Geometridae > Eupithecia > Eupithecia exiguata. The sequence goes on along the minus strand of OX352232.1, from coordinate 4,210,467 downwards.
CGGAGAACCGTCGGCAAACAAAAGAGTGTCTACCTTCAATGGAGAACAACTTTTGTATAAATTGCTGCTCCTGTTATGTAGGTATGTACTCTATGGTACCACTATCATGGTCACCCTCAGGGGTCTAAGGATCCAACAATGCTGTTGGAATTGTGCCTAGGAAGGCGCATCACGTCAAAGGGAACGTGGAATGAAATGTTACTTCAGCCATAACATAACTAAGCAATTTCTCACTAAGATTTTTCAGTTTGACGTATCTACGGAGGACTCATACTGTAATCTTCCTTTCGTTTTAGCCTTCATAATTATGATTTATGCCATATTCGTCCCTAATGTTCGGCCCACGGCATTAAAACGTCTTTGTCCGTCCCGCACGATAATATTTGTCCAGATTCGTCCCTCATACCAAAATTATTGTAAGTACAGTGAACGTCAACAGTATAATTATCACCAAAACCAAATCTACATTTTCGAATATTACCGAATCTTTAAAGCTAAATTAAAACAACTATTAGTAAATAAGTTCTATTAAAATATTAATGACTTTTTAGTAGATGATCTGAAACTTTGACGCATTAATGTTAAGTTCAACTTAATACCTAATACAAATATAATTTCAATTTAAGGTAACATTTTATAAATTAAATAAAAATAATAATTGAAACATTTTATAAATTAAAGATCTAAAACTGTAACCTACATTATGTTGAAGTAAATAAACTAATCTTTATCTTTGCTTTAAGGCAAGAAGATGCTGAGCGAAATAATGCACAAAATAAATACTCCCCCTGAGTGAGGGTGTAAACTTAGAGATGATTTCTGTTTGGGGAAAAGATCAACGAAAATGTTAAGTACCTACTGTAATTCTGATTGTTTTCTGAAAATTGGCACCCACCCACAGTTATAACAAGATAAAGTTAAAAACTACAACCCGACTACGTGAAAGTTATAAAAGTTTGAAACATTTACATTGACAAAATAGAATGACGTATCGGTCATATTTGATAGGCATAGAGTTGAAAATGAAAATAGGTCGTAGGTATTGTAATTTTTCTCTATGGGTCCTGCAGCCTGCGGCTACCTAAATTTTAATACGCGTTTTGAAGGCTTATTCGGGGTCGGAGCCCTAAATCCTATAGCCTATAACCATCGGGGTATTGAGACGAATCAATCGATACATAATTTGTTGAAATCGAACCAGTAGTTTCAGCGCTACGTGGGAACAAAGAAATTGGCCACATACATACAAACATACAAATATACAAACATACAAACATAGGGTGCTAACCTCATAACCCTCCCCTGTTGGTAGTCGGGTAACAAATTAGAAGAGCAAACTGAAGGAACTTGTAAATTGAATTTACAAGATCCCTTTAATTTCCTGGCTACTTCACGTAATAAGATTACGGTGAAATAATTTATGAAGTAATCTACCTGATTGTAAATTATTCTACAAGCCAAATAAATTGATCATCGTGCAAAATCTATTAAGGTGATTTTTGAATAATGCATTCTACCATGAACCAGCCATAAAAATCAGAAGATCATATTGGATGGTTGATAAGGTGTGAGATAAAAATCAATCCATCCAATTGGATAACACGTTCGCTCATCTATATAAAATATTTGTAGGGAAAAGGGAGCTAAAGTGAGTTTTATAGACATGATGTAGTAGAACTACCGAACCTATGAGCATTTTTGTGTTTTGGCTAATCAAATCTAAGTCATAAAATCTAATCCCAGAGAACTATAACGCTCCCTAGAAATGAAATAGTATTAAATTAATATACCTAGTCACTAGGTAACCTAAGCAAATGAAAAAGAAGCTGCTCCTAATAATCACATCAAATGAAATGTCTCTTAAGTCACGATTTTGGCAAAATGCTTAGTGATAGCTGTTATTTCATTCGCCGTTAGTATTAGGTAAGTCTGTTCCAAGCTTATTACCACACGCAGGGATAAGCACACCCTAAGCACACCGCTCTTCACAGTCACGGTTGAGACCGCTCCTTTATCAAACCTGTCTCGCAATCACGAGATATCTCCCCCAGCCACAGACACCCAGTTTGTTTATCACGCCAGTGACGCTCGTTTCGCCCGCGGGCGTCTTGTTCGCGATCGTCAGGCGATGGTTAACGAACCTTGCTCTTGTTTCAGACAGGCCATGGTTTAAAACAAGATTGATTAGGGACAGGTTAACATGGAACAAACGAAACGCTAAGGAAAGGTGATAAAAAAGCTCGGGTGAAGCCCCGCGCGTGCGAGTAGAAGGCAGAAAATCATTATTAAGACTCAATATCCATGGGCCATAATAAGTACTAGGTACCTCATAGAGACGCGTATCTTTGAAATTATTGTACCTACTAAGTACTATAATACTATAAACTAGGTACTATATCTACTCCAGGCTCCATGATAGCTAATGAACACAACTAAATGTAAATTCCCAAACAAACCTAGAAACAGAAAAATCTAGAAAACAGTGAACATTGCAGTTGCTTGCTACAGAAAGCCCCACCTGACACGTCGTTAGGGGGAGACCCTTTGTCTGGGCACCGTCATTACTTTGTCAGAGGTCCTTGCAAGCTCGTGTCGAATACTCAGAGAGTCAGTACGTGTGTAAAGGTGGGGTAGGCTTTGTCCTTCAGGGTGCCAATCATGCAAGTGCGTGTTCGAGTTTGTATTTTGTATAGGTACGTCTGGATCTAGGTTCTGGCTGTGAGTTCTCGTATTCGTAGGTAACATAAGTGCTTATTCAGACGAAATTGTAGTGCATTTATAAAATACGTTTAGACATCGCAATTTTTGCTTTGTTTAGGAGTAAAATTAAACGAGCCTAGATTATTTTGCCGATTTGTCACTATTGTTTTGGCATGCCTTATGTTATGTAATCGAGGTCAATCGAATCGAATCGTCTGCGCATGATAAGATTTTGTTTATGAAAATGTATCAAAGACCGCGCGGCGTTTAAAGCTTTTTGCTCTGGTAGATAGGTACTCTCCGCGATTTCTAAACTTTCGGCCAAAGATTTGAAGTTTACCCTAACTAGGCTTGCACCTACTGGCTGTTACAACTATCTTAGCAAAGGAGTTGCGATGACTTTCTTATGACATGTGGACGAACGTACCCAAGGACTGGAGCATGTGTCGTCGGCCACAAATGAACAGTTCGCGGACTCAATGTGAAAGGCATTGATTCGCGACAGTAACAGACGGATCGGCGTATTAATGAGTTATATTTAATTGCTCAAGCGACCGCTAAACGCGCGGAATTACCGTATGAGCGACTGCCGGCAAAAACTTATACTGTAATTACGGGTTCAAGAAATAAGCTGATAGCTTGTTAAGATCACCACAGTTCACATACACTGACTATATGGGTTGGGCGTGGGGTTGGACGGGGGTATTTAGGTTGTCAATCTTATGAGTGAGGCTGGTGTTATCAAAGAAGATAAAGAATCCTCCCTACAGCCAGCTACATTTTTATAAATTTTATTCTGAGATCTCAAAAACGCAATATTTAATACAATATATTTTGACTAATATTATGTAGGTAATTTTTTTTTAAAATAAGTTATTAGGGGCCTATGTCCAGCAGTGGACTGATATAGGCTGATGATGATGTTGATGAATAAAAAAACAAATCAACCACAACCTGTCGGTTAAAGGACCCCGGGTACCAGATTGGTAAGCCAGGAGCAGGGAAGATCTTTGCAATCTACGATCATAATATTCCATTCCACCTTCCGTAGGTACTTACCACAGCCAATGGTACAATACAATACAGTGGTTATTATTATTTTAATTTAATTTAATCTAATCTTATTTAATTTTAGTACCTAAGGAATACTAACACTAATATAAGGTCATTTTAGCATACAAACTTACTAACTTTTTTTTTTTTTATTATCCTGTGATACCTACTTACTCACTGGCGTGACGCAGTGACCCGAAGTACAGCTTGGCTTTTGTCTGACTGACACCAGTCACCAGTCCCTTGCCGTTTCAGTCGACGACACTGTAAAATTTTAGTACTGGTAAGGATTCCGCTACCGCCTCTCACTAAGACCTCTCGTGGTAGGAAGAAACGCCCGACATGCCGAGTGTCGGTCAAGAGGCCAGGCGACAGTTAGTGGCTCAGCTCTGCGCTCAAACGAGCCATTAGGTTTGGAGTATGTGTGGAAAGGTACTAATGACAGGCCACGGCAATTCAATGCTTATGTTCGTTGAAAAAGGGTTATGCATATTAGCTTTCTCGTAACAGAGTATAATGATGCACAATATTGATTTTATAAAAAAAATATACAAAATATGGGATCTGAAGGCAGCGTTATTGTTACTCACTAGGTAGGTACATCCTTGCAGCGACTTTTTGAATTCGCTTACTTTTATACTTATCAGTAAAACACCCTATAAAAAGAACTGATTAAATAACGCCTCATAGGTTACCAGAAGTTACCTACCCAATCATTATTTCCTCTGCATTAGTTAAGCAATTAACGGGCAGGCCCAATTAATTTGTGGTGGTAACTTTTGTGAAATGCCGGCATTGCAGCATCCTGTGGATATGATAATGGTCACCGGTACACTTTTCTTTTCAATTAGAACAAATTAATCGACATTTTGCTACATGAATTAAATTTTTGGAGACCTTCGTCATCCATTAGCAAATGTACCTGGAATTGTCAGGCGATTTCTGAATTATGTTTTTTTATCATCAAATGCTTCTCTCGATGCTTGCCTCGTTCTTGCGAATATCGTTATCTCAATTTACGTGTGTGATAAAAGTACAGAAAATGTTATAGGTACCTTTGGAAATTATCATATTTTTTCGTTACGATTTATGGTTCATGAACTCCCCTCATAATAAGGCATCATGTCGCACCATTGCTCCCGATTATTCCACGTAATTAAGCGGCGATCAAGGTGAACATACCTGGGCAATTTAAGCATGCATCGCCTCCTTCAATCATCGACAGGATGGATGGACATCAGCATTCCTATTATGATGATGATGGCGTTGACGCGTTCGGACATCATCATTCCTTTTATGATAATGGAACTATGTACTAAGACAGGCTAATTTACTTTATCCTCTAACGGATAAAAACGGCTTTTACACTCAGTTATCGAAGAACAAAAATACTCTTTGTTGAAATGTTTTACGTGGAATTGTTACTAAATATTTTATCATCACTAATGTAAGGCATACCTACTTCCGCAGCAACCAATAAACAGGTAGGTAGGTTTAGGATATTAGGTCGCTGAGTATCTAATAAGAATGGAGCCGCATTGACTGTTTATGGCTAATGAGGTCGGTCAGGCTACGGTTTGTTAGTTTTTATCGTTCTATGCCGGGAAACTGGGGAGCATATTGCGGTCGCGATAGCTATAGGTAGGTTCTTGTGTACGTTGATGATCTGATTATTTTAGTAAGCATAGATGAAAAACACGCTGCTGTCCCAGCAGAGGGATGTGTCATGCAATAATTATCTATGGCTACACCTCATTTGTTTGCCATAATCCACTCTGTTGCAAAAGCCCTTTTAATGGTCGTTGAAATGGCTTTCAAATGACAACTATAGGATCCAATGATAACGCATTTATTAAAATACAGAGAAAATTACAATCAAATAATAGAATTAAATTAAAACTAGTATTTACAATTGAAACAATTGAGCTAACTGCAGACTGTTGCAAACAATCTACAGGCAGCTCAACTGATCCATATCAATGGAAGCGTGCCCAAGACGCTAGCTGCATTGCCCCGCTGTATAGCAATGCTGATGATAATCATCTGATCCAATGTACGCAAAACTTCAAAAACTGTGTAAAAACTAAGGAATTTTAAAGTTAGTTAGACTTCAAATTCAGACTTCAAATTCCTTAGTTTTTACACAGTTTTTGAAGTTTTTCGGGATACTTAAGCCTCGGGATTCATTTCTCAGGGACCTCCTCGAGATCCTTCTCCATACAATATCGAAAGAACTCCAAATCCAGGTCCAAATCGGTAGGTCCTTAATTGACGGAAAAATCGACGAACATATCTACATAAATAAAACCGGCCTAGTGCGAGTCAGACTCGCGCACGAAGGGTTCCGTTCCGTACCCATTATCTACAAAAACGGCAAAAAAATCAGTCGGGCCGGACCGAGGCCGGGACGGGCCGGAGCATTAAGTACGGAAAAGTTAGTAGACGGGCCCGGACGGGACAAAGCTGCTTCATGCAAAATGTATGTAACGCATGTAATTCTTTGATGTAACGTTTCAAATCCGTGCTCCGTCCGGGCCACGTACCTACACGGCCCGCCCCCGGGCACGGCCATGTCTAATATAAATCATCCCTTAATGCTTAAGTTTCTCATGTTTGTTGTGAATAAGAAATAAAGATCTTTGAACCGAAGTTAGTGAACGTAATGTTCGAATAGTTAGTAATAGTTAATAGTACGATGTTTAAATTGAAAGGAGAGGTAGAAAGCCAATCAGAATATTGAATTAAGTAAGTTACTTACTATAAATAAAGTCAATCGTAAGCAAATGCAGGCAAGTCAGCACAAATCAATCTGTGACGTAGAAGACGCTGGATCAAGGGATCAAGTCGTGCGAAGAGATTTTACAGCCGAGAGTACAGCTATCTAAACATCTCATAGATGGAAAACCATGAAATTATTATTTACAGGCTTTTTATTTAGGTATGTACAGTCAGCTGCTCAGATATGTATACACTTCCAAGTTTTCACTTTTATCTTACTCGGAACTTATCATACATATAAAAGTCTACGCAAACATTTTTCATACTAAGTAGTCATCGTTCTTGTCAGAATACGTTATATAAATTATCACAATGACTATACACTTACTATTCAGTCAAATTTCAAACACGTGAGTGTTTACATATTTTCGCAACTGACTGTACCTACTAGGTTTTTAGTACCTCAACGATCTTTAATCATGTGCGATTTTGTCGCTCTAACTAATTAACAGAAACCAAAAAACTTTACAATTTAAATATTTACTAGGTGCTACTTTTAATTTAAATAAAAGAGAACATTAAGTTCAGCTCCGATCACTCTGATCGTTGGTCTTCTTAATAACTTGTTTTCTTAATAACCGGTGCACCTCTGCATTTATTCTATTGTTAGATATGCTAATCCGAATTAACATGTTCGTTAGCATACTGATGGAGGTCACCACGTGACCCTGCCCGTGCTCATGAATAGCAAACACCTAGATCGGAGGGTGGTCTCTGCATATGATACCTTTGCGATATGTCTCTGCATGCGCTGATATCTATGATAACTTATTAGACCCATAAACATACTAATAATTTATATATACTATATATTTATATTATAATGCTGGATTATCCACAAAGCATCATCTGGCCTCAAGCTAAGCAGACCCCGTGAACGGGGATAAGTGATCTTTTTGTTCATTATTCCCCGTTGACGCCGATGCGAACTCGTAATGGGAATTAGTGAACTAAAACGTTCATTAATTCCCATGGCGTCAAAAATAAAATACTAATACCTATAAAAATTATGTTTTTATTTTAATATACATAGAAAATACCCAGAACACCCAAAAGAAATATTTGCCGCGATATATAAACCAAACTTCTAAGTCAATGCAATCAAAAGTTCCAGCCTTTTCAGTTTATGCCCAATTTTTTTTTCCAAGGGATCAAATGCACACAAACCCTATTATCCTACTTCCCGTTGACCTAGAATCATGAAATATGGCAAGAACCAAGGTCTTATAGCACAAATAAAAAAATATATAAAAACCGTAAATAAATTTACGGTTACAAATTTACAAAATTACAAAAAAATTACGGTTACAAATTTACAAAATTACAAAATTTCGGTTTCGGTTTCGGTTACAAAATTTACGGAGTACAATTTTGTACAGAGCCCTTGATGAGCGAGTCTAACTCGCACTTGACGTTTTATTTAAGTTTTGGGGGATAAATAGTAATCCCACGCGAATAAAATTTTTATGGAACCATCTCGAGATCACCTCTATCGATAAAACTGCAAAAAAACATCCAAATCGGTCCTTAGATGACGGAGAAATCAACTGACTGCACAAAAAAGAAACATACAGCCGAACATAAAACGTCCGCTTTCGAAGTCGGTTAAAAAGAAAATTACAAAAAGAACAGAATACAATAATAATTACAACTAATATTTACACTTAAATCTATTTTCTAAAAATCTAAGCCGTTACCAGAAGGCAAAGTGCCCAGAATGCTGGCAGCATGAATGGCAATGCTAATTCGTTGACCGAAATAAAAGCCAGCATTCCGATCACCTGTGGACTCTATTAGGAGTTTTGTTAGATCTTTGTATATTGCATGTGCCCCAGGACCCCAAGGACCTAGGGTGTCCACCCCAAACGGCTCGAAAATTTAAAAGTGATAATGGTGTCGCTGCAAAAACACAATGTTGCTGTCTCTTTCTTATCGACCGAATTACTCTATTACAATAGCATTTTTTATGGTGTCAAATTAATTAAGTTTAGATTTGTGTCATCTGAATCACAGACCAGTTAACTGGTCTGTGATCTGAATTGAAAACAAATGTCAATCGATTTGTTATTATAATTCGGGTGACATGGGCTACATTTTATACAAACAAAATCAATACGACGGAGCATCTGGTTATACTACTTCCTTTCTCTGAATCATATTAATTGCATTTAACAAGTTTGAACGCCCTGCTTCTCCTTAAATTATGGTCATAGCAAGGCACGCCGCCGCCGCGCCCAGGCAAACAAATCAGGTTACTTAGATAAATTACTAAATGAAAGAAAATAATACTAAACCATCGGAAAACAAATGATATTTTTCTATAATTTAGTTAGATATTTAAGCAATGTTGATTGCCTTTGATTGCCTATAGATACAGAACCGTTCGTTGCGTGCATAAATGACCAAGGCGTGATGGAAAACCATTTGAAAGAATATTGGAATAACATCTGAAATAAAAAGAAGGTGCCTATGTAGGCTGGTTCTATTACAACACTGAATGAATTGAAGTTCCTTAGCTAGATCGAAAATGTTTCATGTTGTTTTTTATCAAATATCAGTAACGTTTATTTCTTTAGGCTTACAAAATAATCACTTAGACAAGCCAAATTTTATACTACAAAAAAAGGTTTATAAACAGTAATCATTATCAAATAAGAAACAAGGTGTTATTGAATTTGTCTACTAAAAATTATATGGATGCCATACATTCGCACACTTGATCACCTTTACCGATGATGTCACTTGATGTTGCTGATAACATTCTTTTGGATTTAGTAGGATTAGTTACTACCGTTTCTAATCGCAATCTCTCTTATCCAAAGGAAATAGACGCGTATTTACCTCATAAAAACATTTGAAAGTGTTGAACATTACTAATACCAAGTATTTGAAAAATACCGTCTAGCAGCCAAAAGAATATACCTAACATAAGTATACCAACTTTTATAATAAGCATAAGCCGTCTCTTAAGGATTCCGTAGACCGCGCATCGGACTTAAAATGTCTTCATCCCCGAAGAACTTGGTTTAAAGGAAAGGAGATATTATAGTTGGCTGTGCCCGAAACACGAGTAGGTACAAGTTCTTTTGTCACGGAATGAAGACTCGATGGAGCTTCTCGTGGTACAATGCAGAATGGAGGGAAAAAGGTCCCGTGTTCGGTCTCCAACTTGATGGTCGGACCTCATCACCTTCCTAACACAATCTAGCGTGAACGAATGCTTCCACAACCCAAACAGTAAGGAACGATGGTGGCGCATTGCACGAGCGGCCGTTCATCTTACCACCATCACGACCACTCTGCCAAGAGTGTTCGATTATGAAGAAGATACCAACCTGTTACTGGAATATATTATTTATTATCGTTATATTTTTGATTGTTTTGTGTATAATATATGTGTTATCTTCTGTGACGTCACCAAACGGCTCTGTCGGAAGACCAGCGTTGGTTGTAAAGTGTTTACAATTACTAACTCATGCTGAGACAGGGACCGTTTTGTGACTCTTAACGACAGTAGTTTTGTCTCTTGTTTCTAAATTATGTCTGTACCTATATGTTGATGGAGTTACAAATAAATAATATTCTATTCTTCTATTCTATTAGAATCGTAGTATGCCCTCATCTGAGTCCTTTTATCTCAGATGAGGTCATACTCAGCTACAGAATCATAAGAGAGTACTTGAAGTATCTAAGTCCCTTCTCAAAACCTAACATAAGGATACAAATCTTGGTAGCCATCAGACTCGCGCCTCCTGGTCTATTTTTAGGATACTCAAATTCCATCATCTCAAGATTAACGAGGGCTCTCGACAACCCAAAGCCCTTATAATTTGGAAGTTTCGTCGAATAAACAAGAATGAAGCTTCGCAAAGTTTGTAGAACGGGAGGTTGTCGAGGAATATCAACGTAAGGGCACAGACATAAAGTCCATCATAACGGCCCTTTAAAATCAATAACAAAATCGGATGCAAATTAGGAATACTTTCTTTAATCAAGATACCTACTTATATTTATCAATTAATATAAACGGACAGACGGACAGCGAAGTCTTAGTAACAGGGTCCCGTTTTTACCCTTTGGGTACGGAACCCTAAAAACCGATTTCAAAACCCTTCATTTTACACTGATTTTAAGTTTTGCGGGTTAATACCTAATCCCTCGTGGATATTTTTTTACTTTTTATGGGACCACCTAGGTATCATTCTCTATACAATAGTGAAAGAGTATTAAGGCAGTCGTTATTTGACGGAGAAATCGTTGAACATAATAAAAAAACACACATACAGCTGAACATAGAACCTCTTACTTATTTTGAAGTCGGTAAAAAAAAATTTTCGGTTAAGATTTCACAGAAAGCTTCGTGACAACTACACCATAAAATTATTTTCAGGGTAATGGCTGCTTTGTCCATAATCTGCGTGATTTCCATTAGGTAGGCTTTATCTACAATGTCGGATAATAATAAAAAATAATGTTAATAATAAAAAATTATGATCGTTGTTAAAAAAACACGCGGACTGACCGTGCTACGAACTCAAATCTATCATTATAAAAAACAGCTCGACAGATTAGATATTTTTTTAGCATGAAAAATTGCGGAAAAGATTTTTGAGAATTTAACATCTAAAATCAGGTCGCGCAGAAAGCTTACAAATCAGCCTGTTTCTATTCACATTAGATTTACATTCTTCTCGTGTCTTGCATTTCCTGTATTCAGTGCCAATACCTATTATTACGTTATAAGTACCTGTGACCTTGCACGATGTTGAGATCATCGGATGCTGCGGCAAGATCGGACATAACGGTTCCTTTGGACTTAGGTAGGTACGATGCCATTGAAAAGGTAATTATAGCCATAGTTGTTCAGGGGACACATACCGTATCTGAATAAAAGTTTACTATCGGGTTAAATTAGAAACTAACTATCACATCTTTGCTTTGAGCCTAGGGTAGGTACCTTGTCTTACTTATAGATAGATAGAAAGAACATACTTTATTGCACACTTAAAACTAAAAAAAAAAATCAATTAAACAATTATAATATAAGAGATATACTTTTCTTATACACTTTTCTCTATTACTATTTGTCCTCTAAAGAGGTAAAACTTAAAAAGACAAAACTGTGCTTCGCAGTTGCCCAGGGTTAAAATTGTATATAATAATTTTAATATAGACAATCAGAAGAAAATTATTAGGTACATAAGTTATAAACATATGAGAGTGACATACGGTACAATCAAACGGAGAAGCGTACAAAAGTTGGATACGAATATTCGGTAAATGTCTACTATTCGGCGAATACGAATATTCGTTTTCGTTGCATCACAACAATCGATGTCTCAAGTAAAACAGCGAGATATTACTGTACCATTCGCTGCTGGTCATAACGTGTCTCTGCCGTGATAATTCCAGCCCTATAGCCCTAGACTCTATAATAGGTAGGTCTAAAGGAATTGTAAAACAGCCTTCCTATAACAGATGTACACGGTTAGGCTGTTAGCCTACTTGTTTCACGCGGTTATGCAGGCTTTTGTTCTGCTTTCGAGGTGCCAGTGCCAAGTGCCAATTGTACAAATATTTATAGGCCTCTCTTATCTTCACAGATGCGATGGCTGGGGTGTTCGCCTAAGTTTTAATCTTGAGGTCGTAGACGCCGCGCCGTCGTCGGCTAGAAAAATACTAGAATTTTCTTTCTTGAAAAATTCAGTGCGAAATATATAATTTTATATCACTTTTCACATGTGGTAGCTTTCACTTGTAAGAGCGAGTTCTATTCTCTCACTACCGAAAACCACAGAGAGGTGCATGCAAATAATTATGCTTCGTTCAGTAAGAAGGTACACAGACCGCAGGGCTTTGTAAAAATTGGTTGCGTTGCTGGTTGAAAATATGTTAGTGAACTAAGTAACATATTTTTGGTTTAGGTTTCGTTTAGGGATTTTCAATAAAATTGGCGTTTAGAAGAATTATTGTTCTCCAATTGAGGAAGGTAAGTGGTACTCCAACTATGGATTCGATTTTGTCGATGTTGATGCCGTCGACATTTCCACATCGTGTCGGTGACATCATCGTGCTCATAAGAAAGAGATCTTAAACTTTTCTTTAAGAATACTTAGTTTACTTAGTTTGTAGGTTTAAAGCACAGAAATGAATTCGAAATTTCTGTGATGTAAAGAATTAAACCAGCGGTTGGTTTAGTATTCAGAATAGTATCACTGTCTTACAGTCTTACTTTGGTCAACCTCTTATGCAGGTAGGGCTATTCTGTGGTGTGTGGAGTTCACATCGTACAAGTATGCCAGTATTGCCAGCTAGAATCGTAGAATGCCTGTGGTCATAAAGTGCACAACGCCCGAGGTACCTTTACCGGACAGGCAAAACGTAACCAACACGGTCAACTCGTTTGCACCAATATTTTGTAACCGAGTTGTTCGTCGATATGGCACGTAACTTTACTTGTTACTATCGGCACGATTGTTGAACCTCGAAGGATGTGTCGTATTGATAGTACCTTTAGAAGTCCATGGAGAATAGGTTCGGATACTTGCGTAAGGAACCAGCTTCAGGTCATAATTTGTATTTGATTGTGAAATATTTAAAACTATCTGTATAATTGTGAAAGTTCAACGTCCGTCCAGAACAACAAGAACGAACATAATTAGGTATATGTTCGTAATGACTTACTTGCTGACTAGGCTGTTGAAACTGTTTTTCAGTTCTTGTGGTGGTTTTTAAAAAATGACTTATTTACTACACTAGGGCTTACCCCGAACTGCGGAATCTCACAGCATGGCTTTATGCGCAGGATTCTGTAACATTATGGAAATTTCAAATTTGCAGAACAAATCTATAAAATATTTCCTAAACCCTGTTTTGAATTAAATGCGTATTTTTTTCCGATAGTCGGAAAAATAATCACGTGGCGGCGGCAGTGTAGTCGCTTTAGCGACTTTGTCGTTTGATCGAGGTAGGGCATTTTTAACTTTTGGCGACAATTTTTTCAGATTTAATTAATAAACTAAGAAACATATTGGCTCCTGCTACTTTGAATTCAATTATTATTTTAAGGAACCAACTGAACATTCCAAAACAGTCTTGCTACGGCTATGTTTTGCCTCAAGATCTCCTTTAAAAAATATCCAAAACTGTTAGAATAAAATATAATCTTGTTTTGAATCTAATACTTACAAGAGTAAAAAGGGATTTTATTAAGTGTAGTAAATTTACATCCGCTTTTATACAGAGTAGGTAAACGTTTGTCACTTTTAAATAAAGTGCCTTTTGGGTAAAAACAATAAAAACAAAAATTAGAAAAAAAAACCATTTCCTTTCGTAATCAATAATACATTTCTTTGAAAAGATTGATCCTTATCAGCAATCAAAAACGTTGGTCCAAAAAAAGTATTTTTTTAAAACCAATCAATTTGATTTTCGTCAAAAGAAGAAATAAAAGAAAAACTAAATTAGTATGCAGTTTTTATTTCTTATAAATCTAGTCTCCAACTCTCACGGTTTCGGATTTGGCCAACCACTCTTACTCACCTCAAAAAGCTACCCTGTTTATACCTACTGGAGAAAAGCCGTCATGAAAAATGTAGCATAATATTTTTCTAAATTAACCGAACAAGATGTAAGGCCATGTACCCACTGAGTTGATGTGAAAATAGGTTTAAGTTTTAGCTAGGCTATTAATTAAGTCGCACCATTTTCACGGCTGTACGTTTTATGCAATGAATTGATGCAATCATACTTAGCTATGATTTTAAATTTACTCGGTTACTTTTCTTGATTGCGATTGTAGATAAGCACGTGGTCTCATTATTATTTCCTACACCATTAAATGCTTACCTACCTGTACTCCGATTATAATCCAAGATATTGTACGTCAACAAAGACATTCTATTAATGAAAACTTAACAAAACCAACTTATCACTAAAAACTAAAACACAAACTTCACCAACGCATTACGTGACATGCATGTACAGCAAAAATGTTTAAATTTGAATTCGAAAACGAACGAGACATCAATAAAATCATTAATGAAAGCTTTCAAAATCAAAAATTGTTTCTAGCTTCTGTGTTTTGCTCCGATTTTATTCGACGTTGGTCCTATCCTATACCTATCGTACCAACGTCGAATATTTTCCACAAATATTCCTTAGGATTTGTAACCCGAAGTATACAAAAAATATCCAGGTTTTTTAATCGGTGTAAGATAGGTCTTTTGCATTTTGGATGATTACGGAACATTGATTGGTCTGAAAAATGAAAACAGAATTTCAAGAACATCACCTTTGTGGGATATGCAGGAAGTTGAGGGTTCGAGTTCTGCCTTGGGGCAAACATTTGTAAGATCTGCAGATATTTTTTCCGAGTGTTCCGAGTGCTTTCTATGGTGTTCTCTATAGGTAATAAAAAATATCTATCTGTGTAAAGTTTGTAGGCATGTATGGCAGTTATCTAGTACCCATAACGCAAGCTTCATGATCATTCAATTAGGTATATTAAAATTTGTTACTGCATTTCTGTGTCAACTCCAAACAAATATAAATAATATTTTGGTCGCTCGAAAAAGTAGATTGCTCTGATCTGATGATCCAAAACTTAATAGAAGATAAATTTTGTATTACATCAATCACAAAGAAATAAAAGGTTAATGTTTCAAAAGCTCCGCTTTGCTTAGGATGATGCGTGAATTGTCGAGTTTAATCACTATGCTAGGAACAAACCTACGGAACGTACAAGGCTGCTTCAATCTTTGCACTAGTGGTAACCCTAGTTTCATAATGGAAAGCCAAACGTTAACCTCATTTTATAATAATTCATTATTTAGTTCCAATCATTTCACAGCCGCGATATTCCGCGATATTCATCTGTTTCATTTACATGTTACACTTATCTGTATGAAGGTACATGCTTCGTTGGGTAAAAGAAACAACAGAGAAAGGCGATCACCCCTCTCGAATAAAAGAAAATCTGTTCATTCCCGTGAAAATCCAAAAAATGACATATTATTTGAAGCACCATTTTGTTTACATCACCACCAGAATTAAGTCTCGAGTAATTTGAATACCGTGTAATTCTCGTTTTGTTATGTTATTAATAACGCCGTTAACCGTAAGTATTTAACAAACAATGCATCTCTGAACATCAAATGCTGAAAATGAACCTTTATTTTTGCAAACACCAAAATTCGGACTAGTACCTAAGTACCTACCTACACCTACCCATCCACCCATTTTCCATTACCTCATTCCTAAACCATTGAATATGTTACTCAGTTATCTGTTGACATAGACGCCGGGTTCATTCGTTCTCCGCTTGAGTGTTTATTCTGTGACGCATTCCATCCGATTCATTCCTTTCGTTCACTCAGTCGTGGGTGATAACCGGTCGCCGGAGGTCGTGTGTGCATCGCTTTATTTCAGCGCGCTACGAAAATCGAATGGTCATTTGAAATTCGAATAAAATATATTTTGTGTAAGTGTTTAATTTTTTGTGAGTGATTGTATATTTTGAGTTTGTGAATAGCAAGTTTTTGTGAGCTCGATACCCGGTTTGGATTTTTCTTTGGCGCTGTTTTTATGGTAAGTCGATTCAAAGGTGCCTTCGATAGCAAGTTAAACTGCTTTTTAGGTAGGTAGGTAGGTTACGTTTTTGCTTACCGGCCTTCCTATTACTTTTTCTAAAGAATATACCTAACTAGCAGCGCCTCGCGGTTTCACCCGCGTAGTTCCCGTTCCCGTGGTAATTCCGAGATAAAAATTATGTATATACAGATACACAGAGATAGATTATCATTTGGAATAGAACATAGGCATATTTTTTATCCGAGATAAAAAATATGCCTATGTTCTATTCCAAATGATAATCTATCTCTGTGCCAAATTTCATCCAGATCCGTTCAGCCGTTCTTACGTGATTTAGTAACAAACATCCATCCATCTATCTATCCATCCATCCAAACTTTGACATTTATAATATAAGTGAGATTACCTACTAACGGAAAAATACTTCTCAATACGTAGTCAAGGAAATAGTAGATACTTATACTACCTAGATAGTATTTATGTCTAAACAACACTAAATGCTTAAGGGCTACGTTTTGCTTGTTTTGCACCTAAAAACTGTCCTAGCCTAGAGAGAGAAACTTCAACGTTTTATCTGAAAGTCGTCTATATCCGAATCCTAGCTGTGCTGCCAGTGATTTTCTTCTCGTAGGTTTGAAAAATAAGGTAGTAAAGGAATAAGAGAAGGTAGGTAGTAAGTACCTTCCTTATTCAGCTATAGCTACCTACTTTTACATAAATAGCTTAGTAGGTACATACTAGTACATTTTTATTAGGTATATCATAGAGACTAAGAGGCTTACGGACAAACCGAATTACGGTTTAGGTTAGCTTTAAGATACTTAATGTGAAACATAAATAAATGAAAAAAAAAACTTTGCCACGAGTCATACGACTGTATCAAGATTAGAAATACATTTTTTATCGAATAATATACTTACTATGACTGACCCCAATTAATAATGTAGGTTAGGTAGTTCAGGTAGGTACAGTCAGCTGCTCAGATATGTATACACTTCCAAGTTTTCACTTTTATTTTACTCGGAACTTATCATATAAAAGTCTACGCACACATTTCTCATACTAACTAGTCGTCGTTCTTGTCAGAATACGATATATAAATTATCACAATAACTATACACATACTATTCAGTCAAATTTCAAAACACGGGAGTGTATACATATTTTCGCAGCTGACTGTACCTTACCTACTTAGATACATAAATTAATTAGGCTCAATGTCATTATGAATCTTATCATTCAAGTAACGAAGTAGGTACCTACCTAGTATCAGTATTTTCTTCAACTCAGTCGTAGTTGTACATTTTGGAAGGCAGGTTTTACTAAGTAGTTAACAGAAATCTTTATTAACAAAGAAAATAACAATCAAATAATAGAAACAAATTAGAACTGTATAGTATTTACAATTGAAAGAATTGAGCTAACTGCAGACTGTTGCAAACAATCTGCAGGTAGCTCAACTTAATAGTAGGTCTATTGATGAAAGGTGATTGAACATTTTGCCCTGTGTGTGGCCTGGCCACATGTTTTTTTTCAAAATCGCGGCGCACAATAAATTCTTTGATTATTCAATTAATAATCAAAGGAATGAAAAAATATTTGGAGAGAGGACACATAAACAACTAAAAGGTATGACAGAACATAATGTCCTAAATCTTCAGGTTTCTGAGATATATTCACAAAAGAAAAATAAGAAAACATTAAACCAATAATTTAGTTTATACTTTCATCTGTGAATATCTCAGAAGAAAGTAATATTATGTTATGATATTTTTTTATTTATTTGTGTCCTGTATTCTATACATTTATAACCTCATATTGGTTTGGCAGGGTCGGCCATAAAGGTAAGGAAAGAAAGATAACGGCGAGAAAAGAGAGCCGCGAATTTCTTGTGATAAAAAAAGAAATGGTTTGTTTGTTTGTACTCTGATTTCCGCACTTAGACTCGGATTGGTCCATTGTGCGTAATCGTTCTGCTAGCGTAGCCAGCCCAAAAGAAGTGGTTGCCGATGTAAGGGCCATCCCCATACAAAAAATTTATAAGCCCTTTGATTAGGTAAGTATTGTAGACACCTATATTGGAAACACTAAAATCTAATCAAGTTTTTTCCTGACCGCTTTACACTTTTTGAGATGTGAAACTAGGTACGAGGCTTTTTAAAACCTGATGGTTCCACTTTTGGCACCTGATGTGAAACCAACTGGCTCATTCCAGTTTTCCCCCTTGAAAAATCCCCACAAGGGGGAAAACTGGATTTCATTTTAAAAAATTCAGAATTCCTTACCTTTTTTTCGTATTCCATTTTTCCCCGTTGAGAATTAAAAAGTTCAGAATTCCCCCCCTTACCTTTATTTCTTATTCTATTTCTGAGAAAACGTGACCTAACCCAAAAAAATTAAATATTTCATATAATATATAAAATATAGTAATACTTAAAATAAGGAACAGAGTTAATGGCCGCTATTATCGGAATTTATCTTAGAACCTACACGCTTATCGTACCTAATAAACCCTAATAAAACTATCTCAACCGCGGCTTTTTCAAAACATTCAAATATAGTACTTACGTAATATTATAAAAAAATACAATGATGTTTTACTATATTATGGAATCCTGTCCGCCCATACCAGAAACATTCATTCAATTCATATTGCTACTCGAAAATGCAAACATTATTCGACCTACGTTTAGTACCTTATGTTATAAGTTATTATAATATAGCCTTTTATTTCCGAACTGAGTTATAATAATGTGATTCATACAAGAATAAAAGGGTCATTCCATGTCAAACGCTACCACGCCAAATTTTTTGAAGTTCTCTTTTTGTTTACTTTGTAGCTGCTTAATTACCTCAATTACATTGATTCATATGAATTGGCCGAAAATTTTAACAAAAAATATTTTTTTACCTATTTTTTTGTGTGTTGAAGTATGAGAAAAATGTTCACTTGGTTGTAGAAATATTAGACCTTAAATGGCAGCACTGTACAGCTAATATGGTGTTAGTTGTGAAAGCTAACTTCACGTCATTTTGTGTAGTGATACATGAACGACAAGGTGCATGTGCTATTTTCTGTAAATTGGTAAGTTTTCCTGTGTTTATAGCACTTTTTAATAATGGAAATCACATGTTACGACCATTACGAAAATAAGGGAAAAGTTTAATTTGTAGCTTACTAAATGCAGTAACAATTTCACGGCTTTGGGAAAGTAAGGTTATGTTTGCAAACAAATGGTCAGTATCCTAGATTTTATGCTAAACGTTGTACAATAATAATAACGCTTGATTCAAAATGTGTTACGAACGTTACAAAACGGTATTTTTGAGAAATTTTGCGGGTGCAGTGGTTAGTAGCAAGTTAACTTTTAAGTGATATTGTAAGCCAGTCGCGTTTCTTTATAGACATAATGTTAGTGAACCCGGTTTTAGCACTATTTTGTATCTAACAAATTAATTTTTTTAAATTTATTTTAGACCATTAATGCCAAAAATATGTTTTATTCGCTTTTACTTAAAAATTTTCTTTGCTCATGCTTTATTGTTGGTATTTAAGGCACGCGAAACGATGCCTTCAGCAAAAGAAAGAATGAAGAAGTATCGAGAAAGACTGAAAAATTATCCAGAGAAGCAAGCCGAACAAGGTTGTCGACGTAGCTCAAAGGATTAGCAAGCTGAAGTGGCAGTGGGCTGGCCATATCGCGAGAAGAACCGACAACCGCTGGGGTAAACGTGTTCTTGAGTGAAGACCGCGACTCGGCAAACGTAGTGTAGGACGCCCTCCGACCAGGTGGGATGACGATTTGCGAAAGACTGCTGGCAGATGCTGGATGTGGCAAGCTGAAGACTGGGCGCTATGGCGCTCGTTAGAGGAGGCCTATGACCAGCAGTGGACTGATACAGGCTGATGATGATGATGATGAAGCCGAACAACAACAAAAAGAGAAGTCTGAAGAGACGAGAGGCTATGAAGTTGAATGCTAATGCTAAGATAATATCAAACGCACAATCAAGGGATAGAATGCAAGCTTACAGAGCAAGATTGAAAGCAGCAAAAAATGAATATTTGAAAATTTATAATTGAAAATGATTGACGAGAATGCAAAATCGTTCGCTAGTAACGAAAAAGACGTTTTTATGTCCCTTTTGAAAATATAATTACAATTTTACCGGATCCAATACTACAAAATAGGGGCATCCGCACTTACTACAATTTTGATCACAGTATTGATATTTTTGAGAAGTAAACCCATAAATTTAACATTTAATAACGTAACGGAAGTTCCTACATAGTTTAAGTCTCTTTTGTGATTTGTAATGTTTAAGAAATTAAAGATTTTTCATATAATTATATTTTTGATTCGTACTCGTTACGACAGTTACAAAAGCCTGTTACGACTGTTACAAAAAATCTCGTTAATATTAAATTACTTATAGCACGATTTTCTTTAATAAATGGTGTAGGTAGTAGGTTATTAATTGGGCTACGGCTTAAGGTTAATTTTTATTCATAAAACCAAGTTGATTCGCAGAGTTTCGAAAAAACGTCGCGCCACTCGGAAATGAGAGACAAAATCAAGTTACGGCCGTTACGGTATTTGCGGCCAATTATAACAAAAACTATGAAACTTATAGAAAACTTAAATGACTATTTACTTAGTATAGGCTAAAAGGCCATCATTAATGTCATAAAATTAATATGTTTGCCTTAAAGAACATGATTTAACTGCCAGTTGAAAGTGTACGACCCGTTGCGACCGTTACATGGAATGACCCAAAAGTCTATTTATGATAAATTGGATATTAAAATTTCATTTATTCTACTGGTTATCTATCCTTCGCTTATTTTGCTTGTGTAGGCTACTATCAGAAATACCGCGCTACTACATACTATTGGCATTGTTATCTTGTGATAATAACGTTTATTAACACGCACCTATCAGTAAGTACCTTATACCTGTCTATCATAGACTAGAAAGGTAATTTTTTAAAAGCTGGCACTATTGTTTTTTATATTTTCCACGCTGACGTCACGAATCCAGTATACGAAAAACGAAGGAATAGCAAAGAAAGGATCAGGAGAAAGGGAATAGCAAACTTTGGTTTCGATATAATAGACGGTACGAGGAATAACGTAGTTATTCTACTCTGTACCAAAATAAAATAAGTAAGAGGTCCCAAAGATTTTCGGTTGAACCGACTAAGGGTTTCGTGGCTTCGTTGGTTAGAGCACACCCGTACTGAGGGTGGGGCGCGGGTTCGAGTCCCGCCGAAACCGGAAATTTTTGGGAACTTATTTCTTTTCTGTACCAAAATATTCAGCAACGATAACGACTGATGATATTCTCCATGCCAAATATCTGAAAGTAGAAAATATGTCACTCTATGCGTCAGTAGGTACATTATTATTTGTCAAAATCAGAATCAACCTTGTTTATATAAACATGATTGATTAACCCTAAACCTACCTATTTATTACACATGTCACATTTTTCAATATTATAACTAAATGGGTCAGTAGCTACTACATAAAGTAAATAACAATAACAGAATACAATGATTACAACTAATATTTACACTTAAATCTGTTTCCTAAATATATAAGCATAGCAATATAGCTTGGTACTACATTAATTATTATCAAATGATTATAACTGGGTACATACAATTTATAAATGCGAGTAATCATTTAGAACGGGATATTTACCATGATTAAATTTTTGAGTTTTCCAATATTTCGGCAGTTTCATGCGCCATGATCACGGAAGAACTAGTCACTGCGAGTTGGTTTTTATTGGCAGACATACTGATCTACCCTCATTCTTTGTCTTTTGCTACGAACATTACCACTACCACCGGTTTCACTTTCGAACGCAAGTCGATCACGCACGACACACCACACTGACGGTATCCGAACGCGATCTGGTTGGTACATCACTACTGCGGTTTTTACACAATCTCACCACAGGATTCAAATGATTTCTATAGTAATAACCATGGTAGTTTCAAAAGTTTTATTATAAATGCGAGTATTTGGATCTTAACTCAGTTGAATGTTTGTTACCGCTTCATGTCAAAACTACTGAACGGATCGAGCTGAAGTTTTGCATTGATGTAATCGGTTACTTTATATCCCGGAAAAAATACGTGCAAAGCCGTGCCAGGTAGTAGAAAATATAGTGTCATTTGTTTCTGTTTACTTAATTTTTTTTACAACATTCATCTTGGTTTGCTTGTTTGTAGTATCAGAAAAAGCTTATCCTATGCCTGAAATCACATTATGACAGCATGCACGCACACTACCTAATTATTGCATGTAGGTATGAACCTATAGGCTCATAGTAAATAATGTGGGTACACGTATGTGGCTCTGACTGAAGACCAGCGTTGGTTGCTAGGTTGCTAGTCAACCAACTCATGCTGAGGCAGAGCCATTTTGTTACTGGGTTTACAATTTGTATTTTATTTAGTCTAAGTTTATTATGTATTTTAGTCTAGGTTAAGTATGTGTAAGTCTTTTAGCAAATAAATGTATATTCTATTCTATTCTATGTAGATACTAGTTACAAGGCATATTCCGCATATGGATAATTGGCTTGCTTGCCCGGTTCGTTTGCAGTTTGCATATAACTGCGCTTGGTTGGGCGGGCTCCAATATTTTTGTATTTACATCGGTTTTACAAGCAGTTTCTTTGCCAATTTACTGTCGGAAATACGAAATGTTCCGCTTATTGGGAATTGATGTTGATTTTAAGTGTTTGTACTTATACTCCAGCCATTCCCTAGGCACATGTTTGTAAATAATTTACAACACAAACATCTAAACTTCTCTTGTTGGCGTCTGTTTTGAAAAATAATTGTCAGCATTATGAACATAATTGTAGGACAGAACTCAAATTGACATAAAAAGAGACTAATTTTTTAATTAAGAATGGCGGCAATAGGCTACTTGACAGTAGTCAAGTACTGTCAAAGCCCAGTAGTAACTGGGAAATAATTCTAACGTATTGTCTGATAAAAATAATGCAAAGTGAAATTAATATGTCTCCAAGGCCAGACGTATTAGTTATAAAAAGTAATTTTAAAGTTTGAATAAAATAATGGCGCGCCAAAACGATAATCGGTGTCATGGCTCCCGTGCTCTGAGCAATGACGTTACACGCTACACCTTGACCTATCAAGAAGAACTCATTGACACTGTAATCTGTAATAGTGTGACGTCACCAGCGATTCTACCAAACGCAGAGCGTTTTCGGTCACGTTATCATATCAAAAAATGTGTAATTTTAATCCCGTTTTTTAACCTAAAATAGTCATATTTTTAATAAAAATCACCTAATTATGTTTTGTTACGTTGTCACTGACTAGGATGAAAACAATTTGCAACATATTTTTAATGTACTGTAGTCAAATAGCCTATTACCATAAACATTGTATCTTGGGTTTGGCCAGAGGATACCTAGTTTTACATTTTTAAATAAGTACCTAGTATGTTTCTACTTGTACATGCGCCAGCATTCGGTAATCGAACTATAGGTAAATTTCAAACCGAAGATTATTTTACAATGGTCCCGATGTTTTTTTATTCATTTAAATTTATAATCAAACTTCAAATATAAACATTGAATCACTAGTTCTAATTTAATACTATTATTTGATTGTAATTTTCTTTAAAAACAAAGCATTACCTACTAAGATAAAATTATACTCTCTTTTAAGGTAAATTACCTGTAGTAGGTACAGTTACGTCAACAAACAGTATGTAGTGTAATCAGTAGAATGTGATATATTCCGAGATTATTCCCGGTATCTATTTTTATATATAAATACCTACCGATTGTTTACAAAATACTGCAAAAGCAATAACGCCGTACATTAAAACTGCACTGACCTAATGATCTCTGCGCAGTTAGCCTTTGCAACAAGTGCCATGTCAAGTCAAACTGTATGATGGCTTACAAATTATCATCTGACAGTCAGTGGCTTGTGAAATTATGATTATGTGCCTTTAGTTAGATTGTTAACGCCTTGCTATTTAGCTTTCATAATGCGAACCGGTAGGATAATGTCGGTAGGCACTGAAGGGGTTACGATACTTAAATGATGTATATTTTTAACAGACTCCAAAACTAAGGAAGAGGTTCTATGTTAGGCTGTATGTATGTTAATGTTTTTTCGCTGATCTCCGTCAATAATGGACCGATTTTGAAAATTCTCTTGCTTTTGTAAAGAAAATGATCCCGAGTAAGTCGCATTAAAATTTTATGCTTAAAACAAAAAAAAACATACAAAACAGTGTTAAATACTAAAGAATTTGAAGTCGATTTTTAGTTAAAAACAAATAAATTATTTGTTATTCAAATAATTTATCGCACAGCATCATCTAGCCCCCAAACAGAACTTCCTTGTAATTTTATCAGTGTGTTATTTCAAAAAACAAAAACAACTGCTACGCAACAAAAAATGCGTACAAAAGAATTCAACGCGCACGTGCTACGAGCTATGCTACGAACGTTTGTAACGAAAAATAAATCTCTCGTTTCAGGTTGGGTATTTGTTAAAATCGCGGTAATTTGCGTTTTATTGTGCTAAAAGGATTTCTATATTGCATGCTTTACAGCGAGAACTCCACGGTAAGGCCTCAGAGCAACCACCACAGTTGTGCGATGACAAAGACACAGGAAATTGCACAAAAACTGCAAGAATGCGGTCGAAGCTTCCCAGGTCCCCGTTATCAGTGTAAAGCGATACCTCGAGTTACTAGGTCTTCAGCACGATTGTAGTTGTGACAGTTGTGCCGTGTTATGTGCATAGGTTTTTTTATTTGTGTATTTTTAACCTTGTAAATCTATGATAACATAATTTATCGAACAGCGACTTAATCTCTTAAAAGCCATTATTCCTCGGTGAATATTGCAAAAAATATAGAATCGCCTTTGAATATATTACGCATAATTGATGAAAGCATTACTTACTCCATTTTTATCTTCGACAAAATGTAAATTCCTTCTGTAAACATCTACCTCGAGGCGAGCACTTAATTTTAAAATATGCTTTCGGTCTCACATCACAGATTTCAAAAGCAGCCCATAACCTGCTTAATATTCTTCCAATGTCCAGTTTTGCAACCGGTCTCGTAATAATAAAGCTCTGCCTACACAGCCGGTTGCGTTATTAAATCAATAGATAGTGCATTCGAACCTAGCCTTTGCGAGTAATTGCGTGGACGTCAGTTCACTTCGAACCGCCTGTTGCCAATACTCAGATGGCGCCCGATATAGTGGCACATTTCAAACTGACAGGAGTCCATTGAAGTACGGTGCCAGCAGAGAAACATTACATCAAAGTTATTTATGTCGATAGGAACGTACATGAAAGGCTCTGGTGAAAACATCAAACAATCTAGTACCCATAACACAAGCTCTGCTTAACTTGGGGCTAGATAATGCTGTGTGAATTGTCCAGCATTATTTATTTATTTATTTTATCTTCATAATTTGATCACTCAGATATTAACAATTATTTTCCGTTACTTTACACTGGCAGAATTGTGTCTAAGCAGACTATTAACAAAGAATCATAATCATCAATAACATTTCGCTTTCGCGACGTTCTTTCGTTTTCCGCCAGTTTTTTTTTATCCAGAGCAAACTTTGAGGTGGAAAATTTATATCTACCAGTCAACGGTAGGTTCATTATCAGTATGACCCAGTTATTTATTTATGTTGACCAAATGCGCACTTACAATTAAAGACACACATTTGAAAACAGGCACTCTCGCATTTACCTACCGGGGTAACCCGAAAAGTAAAGGGACACATTTCTAAACAACACCCGACGCCATGTTTAAAATACCTACAACCGAAATAAGACAAGCCAAGTTCAGTTTTCTTCCCACCAATAGCTGCCGGGAACTGTAAGGTTCATCGTTTTGTGGCAATAATACGGAGCCCTTCGGGAACATGTCGGAAGTGTTTGCAATCGATACCGGCCATACAATAAAGTAATAGCCCCAAAGCGCCTCTATTCTGTACCCCACGTGAGGGTTGCTATCGCGTGCAATTGTCCCTAGTTATAGGGGTAGAAATGATCCGTGCGATTGTTTGTTTTAAAATGCCATTGATTTGTTGAACCCTTATAGATAATCTTATACTTTTTGCTAGTTTAATAGATCTATAAAGACAACGCATAGTAAGGAATTTCCATCTCTTTTGTCCTATATTTTATTATTAATTTACTATATTAATATAAATGCAAAAGTTTGTATCAATGATTGTTACCACGTATCTCCGTATTACTCAACTTATTTAGATGAAATTTGGCAGGTATGTAGATAGTTTAGGTTCATGAATAACACTTAGACTAATTATTCTATGTTTCAAAAATTAACCTCTGATGAGGTTTAAAATGGTGGTAAAGTTTATGTGGAAAATTATTATTCCTTGGTTCGATTCACTCAAAACTCGGTAAGTATAAATAAACTATAAAGTAAATATGAATGGAATGCAATTAATTCCTGAAATTTTTATAAAAAAACATGGTTCGAACATTCGCTCAAAATATGGTAAAATGAACTTTTAAGTAATTGAAACACGTGTGTATTTTAACTTGAGTAAACAAACAATAACCACGCACGGGCCGCAGCCGCGGGACGCCCCTAGTTTATACCATAAAGATAACCATGTACCTAAATGGGTTTACAGGGTTTTCATGAACCGAATTCTTCCAACGATTTCCTTACATTTCAAGGTCTGAATAGAGGACGTACCGGACAAGACTCGTACCAGTATGTCATCTAGGTACATTTTGTTTGAACCCAGACTTTCCTGTAAATTGCTCAAAGTAAAATTTGGTGAAATCCCAGATCAAAAATTTTTCGCTGAAACTAGCTAAGTCAACATTTGGAAACGTCAGTGTCGGATTGAATCGAGTTTGTTAATTGGCTGACTATCGATATTTTGCTTTTAAATTGGGAGAAATCCAGGTATAAACATAAATGAATAAAAAAAAATGCTAGACACAGCATTATCTAGCCCCAAGCTAAGCAGAGCTTGCGCTATGGGTACTAGATAATTGATATACATAATACAATTCATTACATAGATAGATATCTTTTATTATCCATAGAAAACGACCAGAACACCCGGAACAAAGAACTGCAGATGGTTTAAATATTTATCCCAAGGCGGGAATCGAACCCGCAACCTCCTGCGTCGCAGGCAGACCTTCGCCCACCGCGTCACAGAGGTTGTCGAAACATTTTACATGTTTCCATGTATTTATGACAAGTTGCTGGTCGCGGCTTCGCACGCGACAGCATTTATAAAATTTCACGGATAGGTCACACAATATTTCGTGCAGGCCTAAAAGGCTCATATCTTTGTGTATATTCCATTATTGACCTTTTACCTATTCTAATTACCTATTTATACAGAGCCTACGCATTTGCTCCCCTTGGAGTCGGGACCCTAGTCCGTGGTGGTACCGAGGCTCTCCGCGTTTTAAAAAAATATCTGTGCATCTGGTCGAAGCGACGCGTGACTCGGCACTCACTAGCTCTCGGTAAGTATCTGGTGCAGCTTATCAGCATTGCCAACGGGGATATGCAGCTAGCGTCTTGGGGACGCTTCTGACTGGTATTGATATGGGTCAGTTGACCTACCAGTAGATTGTTTGCAACAGTCTGCAATTAGCTCAATTGTTTCAATTGTAAATTCTAGTTGTGAATTGTTTCTTTTACTAGAATTATAATCTTTATTAATAAAGAACATTTAAATCAAATAATAGAACTAAATTAAAACTAAACTTATTAACTTCTATTACTTGATTATAATTTTCTTTCTTAACATTTGTACGATAAATTAGCTGAAGCTTATGCAGAGCTAGAGGTTGGCTGAATTATACCTAAATTCAACCAAATAAAGTTGTTTTTGCATGAACATGCTGATTGAAACTAACTTCCCAAGAAGCAACAAAAACAATGTTGGGAAAACTAGAACCGATCGCGGAACAAATGGTCGTCAACGTCAACGTCACCGCAGAACGGCGGTAGAATGTAATCCGTTTTTGTAGTGTGAACGGTAAATATAGCGTTCAGCTTATTGGATAGAAAGATAAAAAGTTGAGCTTTGCTTTAAGTTAGGTACACGTAATGTATAGCGGTAAAGTCGGATTCGCTCAATTTTTTTCTCTTTAGTTGGTATTTGTAAAAAAGATGGTTGATATTAGGTAAGGTACATTATAGTTCATTATTGTTTGTACTTATGCATAAAGGTGATAGTTTTAGGCGTAGATAGGTCGTATACCTAGCTGCTAGGTATACCTCCTACACTTAAGAAACCGTCTTATGTCCGTAACGGCTACTACTTATCCGTCTTATGTAGTAGCCTTTACGACAACCTTAGGTAGGTCATACTTAGCTAAGGTTGTCGGGAATCAGAGGCTCAATGCGTTGCGTTAACGCAGCAAAACTGTGCTTTCAAATATGGGCTTTACGACTTGACGGTACGGCTTGACGGTATTAGATGACAGAAAGCTTGCCCGTCACTCGTTTGAAACTTGCGAGAAGCCATTTTGTCAGTTGAAAAATGTATCTAAAGAACGAGTTAAATGCATGATTGCATGCACATTTGCTGCGTGGTAGCGGTGCTGGATTAATGTGCGCAGAGTTTAAGGTGGGTGCGAACCTCTAAGCCCCCAAACAAACGTACTTTCCGATTCATTTGGAAACTACGTCCCCGATTTTAAGTATAATAATATGCTGCATACATAATCAGATAAGAAATAGCGGTTTGCACCGTTTTAGTGTTTCAAAAATACAAAATAATCATTAAATGAGAGCAAAACTAATAAAATCACTTGAAAATTGATTAAAATGCATTTTTGTTCTCATTTAATGTTAATTAATGTATTTTGAAAAGTTGTATTGCTAAAACGGTAAAAACAGCTATTTCTTATCCGAGTATGATAATGATAATTAACATAGTCTGATGATGATGATGAAGAGGTACTTACTAAATAACTGATGAAGAGGTAATTTACGATTTGAGTGTCTTGTCCAAACCCATTTCATATGCTAAATTCATGATTAAGTGAATTTTATCTTTATTAAGATCTTTATCACTTCCTTATGAAGGCTAGGTAGGTACTTGAATAGTACTTAAACCTGTGCTAAAACTATGTGATAATAATTTATCAAATGTCAAGTACCATTTTATTTGAACAAGTTGGTTTACTTTATTTATTTGTGAATATAACTCAGGTATTAGGTATTAATGATGTAATTTTAGCATAACATCATCTGGGCCTATAACAGCCCAAACTTTTATTTTTTATAAGGGCGCTATATTTTTTTTAATGTTTTTTTTTTAATAATTTGTCTATTGAACCACTTAGCCTAAACCATTATACTCTTGCTAGACAATAGAACAACCACCTTCAACCACAATCATAATAAAAATTATACTGCAGAATACTATTCATATAAAAATATACTATATAATATAATAACAATGATATACCCAAATAAAAACGTCAAGTGCGAGTCGGACTCAACGCAACGAAGGTTCCGTAACTAAACATAAACACTATATTAATTTTATAAATAAAAGACCTTGCTTCTTGCCAAATATCATGATTCTAGCTCAACGGGAAGTAGGTACCCTACAGGTTTTAGTCCATAGCGAGAATCAAACTAATGCTTTCTTATGATGACTACAATATGACAGTTTTTGGATTTTTCCTTTGCTTGTGCTTTAAAACCTTGCTTCTTGCCAAATTTCATGGTTCTAGATCAACGGAAAGTACCCTATAGGTTTTAGGTCAATGACGAGATTTAAAAAAATGTATATACAAATTTTCAGTTTTCGGATTTTTCCCTTTATTTGTGCTATAAGATCTTGCTTCTTGTCAAATATCACGATTCTAGGTCAACGGGAAGTACCCTATAGGTTTTGTGTGCATGTGCACCCTCGGAAAATTAAAAAAAAATGGACATAAACGGCTGTTACTTTTGATTGCGTTGACTTAGAAGTTTGATTTATATCAAGGCTCCAAGAGGTTACGAACTTGAGTAAGTATAATGATGTGAATTTCAACTCGATACGACGCGTTTCTGAAAAAAGAGGGTTGACAGACGGACAACAAAGTGTGATACTAATACGAAAAATTGTTCCTTACGGTATTGTACAAACCCATGCCACCCGTGCCACTCAGTACTATTAGGCCCGTATTATGAAAGCTTACTCAGTCATAGATCTATGCTTTAGTGACGTTTATGCCATAAAAAAGCGTTACTTATGTATAGATCTGATTGAGCAAACTTTTATAATACGGGCCTTAGAGTCAAGTAAAGTAACTTAGCTTACTTACAAGCGAAGCATAACAGTATCATACAAACGTTATTAAGACGAGTATCGTAGAAAGTACCGTGTCCTAGAATCGAGTTGGCGTTATCACAGAGAAATGTACTCGATCAATGTTGATTCGATGAAGCCGGCACTCACGGCGCGGCGGTGTATTCACGCGTATCGAACTGAGATAATGCAGTTCGAGTATTAACAGCTATACAGAGAAAGGTTTATACGATTCTGCTAGCGGCTTTGTATGCGTTTTCCCGATAAATAGTAGCCTATACAGGGTGATACGTAGCATTTGTACTTAGCTGAAGGGGGGTGATTCTGGACCCCAATTAGAATTAACTTCTTTTTCAATGAAATTACGTTTTTTTCAATCAATCAAATGAAATGATTGATTGAATGGGCGTCAATGGAGGCGGACAGCATAGGACCGTGGTGGATGGCACAAACTTCGGATTTTACCCAGCAATGGGTAAAATCCGGCTGCGGATGATGATGATGAAGACTTTTTTTCTTCATATTCGTGTTATTTTATGCGCCCTCTTGCGTTATTTAACATTATAAAATATTACACAAATGTTTTTTGCTTGTTGATTGAACCAAACCTTAGTAGTAGTAGTGATCTTGCAATTTAATGCGCCTATTATCTATGTGGAACGCCAGTGTCTGTTGTTTGACGTTATGAAAACTTATTGTACACTCATAAAAATATCAAAAGCTTTCCTAAAAATAGCGATATACATAATATAAATAATAGAAATAAACATAAACTCGTTTTAAAGGGCTGGTATACGCTTCTATAACAAAACTCCTAGTGAGTTGCAAAATCTATCAATAAATAAATTCAAACAAATTGTCAAAACCTTTCTGTGCAAAAAGGCGTACTACAAAATACTAGATTATTTAGAAGATAAAAAAGCTTGGGACGGGTTTTGCTTCAACTCGAAAAATAACAACTAACAGGCTAAAGGTTTCTTAGTCGCTTCTTTACTTTAGTCTACATACCGAAGCGACAGAAATCAAAGGTACCACTTTATTCCCGTGTCAGTGTTTTATTTTAAGAATTTGACCTTTTCTAAGTGTACTTACATTTTTGTATTTATGGAAATAAAGAAATTTTTATTTTGATTTTGGATTTTGGTTCTACGAGATGACAGAGAAGAAATGAAAGAATCAGCTAAGTAAGTGGAACTCTAGTTCAGCCACCGTAGTAGAAACGTACAAGAAAGTCATAGAAACAGAGGCCCTAGTCCTGGGGTCAGTGTTTCAGAGCTCTATTTCCTACTGGCATTATCTCAATATGCCCGAAAGTTGACAAATAAAGTTTCTTCGTAAAAAGGCGGGATATGTTTTAATGATGCTAACTGTTTCATATGTAGAGGTAGGTAAGGTATCTACCTGATATCTGGTAGGACCCTACTGACGTTACCTAACTATCCTGCAGCAGGATTCATAAAGATCACAGGAATTTTGATTGTGTTATTTTAATGTAAAAGGTACAATGTAGTTCTACATTATAAGTGCGGCATTATGCGCATATTCTTGTACCTAGAACTGGCTGTTTTCAATTATTATTCTAAAGTACAAAGGTACTGTTCCACGTGATAAGTAGTTACGACACGTGATCGTAAACACACGGAGGTACATGTAAGAGTTAGTAGCTGCAAATAACATTGACTTGCATAAAGCGACGTATACCTATTTATGCAACCAATAAAACGTCCCCACAGAGTGCACAACTTTTTCTACGGGGGTTGGTCATCATCATCTTCAACCTATATTAGTCCACTTCTGGACATAGGCCTCCCCTAATGAGCGCCATAGCGCCCTGTCTTCAACTTGCCGCATCAAGCATCTGCCAGCAGTCTTTCGCAAATCGACCTCATCCCACCTGGTCGAAGGGCGTCCTACACTACGTTTGCCGAGTCGCGGTCTCCACTCAAGATCACGTTTACCCCAGCGGTTGTCGGTTCTTCTCGAGATATGGCCAGCCCACTGCCACTGCTAATCCTTTGAGCTATGTCGACAACCTTGGTTCTCCGTCGGATGTATTCGTTGCGAAACCTATCTTTCAGAGAAACTCCGAGCATAGCTCTCTCCAACACAAAATTCTCTGGTCGGAATTCTCTGGTGTTTGGCATGCTAGCACCAATTTTATTTTACTTAGACCTTTTTTTTATCCTTACAAAAACCACCTCCATCATGACTGTTTTGTAAAAAGCGATGGCCAGTAAATAGCGGTGATATTAGGCGCAAGCGCATGTAACCAACGTAATAACACGGTTAACGTTATATAGAAAACGAGGTTTATAATCTCAACCGGTATGATATTAATTTCGGCGAGTTTTGGCTCCGGACAAAAAACGAAGGGCAGGGCTTTGTCCAAGATCGGCCGTGACGTGAAAATAATTACAAGATTTAATCTTATTGTTGCTAACGTGAGATAGAATCTATGAGTCACTAACTGTAGGTTGGTTGTCGACTTAAATAACCAACAAAAACCTTTTGGATCACGAGAAAGGTACGCTTGGGTCCCTATAAATTGCAGCTAGGTAGGCATTCTAATTCATAGGTACGTTCACCCAATCCCTTTACTAGAAGAGAAAAAAGTCCTTTACGTGCGTTTTTATAAGCTGGCGTGATTTTCATTCGTTTTTTCATACTGTTAACCACACTGACGTTACAAACCCAGCCCCCCTAGCACGGGGATTGTTGTCTAGGGTAGAATAGACAATAATGACATTGCATCGCCATACATTGCGTACATTATTGATGTTGAAGGAATGCCTTTCAAATAATTTACGCATTGGATGACGAAGTGACGTAATTTTTCTCTATTCTACCCTAGACAACAAACCCCGTGCTAGGGGGGCTGGCCTTCTCTATGAAAAACAAAAGGGGATCGCGCGGGTTTTAAAAATATATCTATGTGTTTTCAATATGTACATTTTCAATGAACATAAAATGCTTCACAAATAAGATACTTTTCTTGGAGACCACGAAACACATAGCACTCTCAATTGATTAGAACAATTTCAATGCATGAAATTTCACCCCAATATGCTTGGGTTTTTCTTACAAATATTGAAAATACTAACAATCTGCATAACAATCTCATTGTTTCTTCAATTGATTGAAGCAGTTCCTCTTTATCTTAGGATCATTCTAAGTAAACGGTTAGATCGACTTTTTGTTTCCATTGTTCTCTCTCCGGATTGTAATTGACAAAGATGGTCATTCTGATAAGGTTGCTTGCTTTGTTATAACTAGCTATATCCTCTATACCTGGTCTTCACTCTCTTGCTGAAATAAATACAGTTTCAGATAACTTGAGGGTTAGTTTAATACGCTAAGACCTAAACACCCTGCAAGTTTAAAGTCTCTACGACCAGTGGTTTGGGCTGTGGGTTGTCTATGAGACAAAAACTTGACGTATTCTTTGTAAGTATATTATACTATTTATGTTTAAACTCTCTACTCAAGGTAGGTACTTACTTTTAATTCGCCCATGGGGATCGGCAAATTGGATCTTAGAGTAGTAGAAGACAAGGAGTTCAAGATCCAATTTGGTTCAACAAGACTTAGATGGATAATTCCAGGCGTTTCATCTCGGTTCTGCGCCGTCTCTCGCGATGAGGTGTTTGAGGCATATCTACGTGAGGTGATATTTTCCCCCTTCCCCTTGGTGAGATTTCATGGGATTTTGCTCGACTCCCGTCCCCTCTCCTAATCTCACGTGGGATTTTCAAAATGCGTATTATGTAAATAAGTTAATCTGTATTTAATTTGCTTCTCAGAACGTAGTCTGCAATCACAGTGACAGTAAAATACTAAAGATTGTTCGTGTTGGTGTTTGTGGTTTATAAATCTGCTACATAAATACATCGTCCAGTACTATAAAAAAAGCTTACTTGAGTACCTAACACTTTGTCATAGAAAAGTGCTACTCAAGCATATATCGATGACCAAGCAAACTAATTAGGATAAAAATTACGTGATATTTGGCTCGACCTTCTCACCCTCAACCCTACAGAACTGACAGGGATCTTTCGCGGAAGAATGTTGTGGTAGTGTGTCATGTCAACATATGTAGGGTCTATACTATTTAATTTCAAACTTAGTGCTTCTTTTCAGTCTGGTCGAGCTATCTTTTGACATTACAACCGCCTCGTTTAAGATTTTTCGTAGCATAGTCGCAGGCTAAAATTTCATGCGTGGTCTCCTTTCTGCAAGCCTCCTTCCTATCATGTCTTCATGATAGAAAGAGGTTTGCAGAAAGGAGACCATGGTTATGTACATAAAGCAACTGTTCACTACGGGTTCACTATAATTGACCTTGTTAAATTATACAAGGACTAAAATAATTGGCAGACCGTAAAGGAATTACAAAATAATCTACCTGTTACAAGTTATAATTCGATTTCGTTATATTTATGTCTTGTTTTGATTCATTTGAAGTGATCCAATTATTTTACTTCCTTATGATCCTTTTATGGACACTTGTTAGAACACATTAAATGTCACGAATTCGGCGAGGTGTGGCGTAGTAGCGAGCTGTATATTAAAATCATACAGACAATAAAAATAAATGTAGGTACCTACAACTAGGTTTTAAATTTTCCTAATGTTTTTTAAAATAAAAAATAAAAAAAGTATGCTGAAAAGTCCAGTGTCCAACCTATTAATTTCGTCCAGTACCTAATTTAAATTTTCATTTACATATCAATTTCAGTTCATTATAAGTATACTATGTTTATTATATTACTATTCTTATTTACTATTATTAGGTTGAAAAAAAATATTTGGTAACAATTCCGCAATTGGATAAGGGACTGTTAGGTACATTTTTTTATGTATTATTTTTCACTGGACTTCCGCAAAATAACGCGTGAATCTACAACCTGAATTTAGCTTATCAAATGAAATAAAGTCAGATAAAGGCGCTGTACCAAATTGTATAGAAAAGAACACGTCTCGATCTCGTCTCTCGTTACTATCGTCAAATAGACTCATCCCTCTGGTACCTGCACGCCCATGAAAACTACCATAACTATATGACAAAAAAATTGAAGCGAACAAAATCAATAACATTTTGTTTCTTGTTTGATAATTACTATTTATAAATTTGTTATTTATGTATAAAATTTGACTTGTCTTAGTGCTTTTTTGTAAGCCTAAAGAAATAAAGTTTTGACTTTTTGATTTCTGAAAATAATACTTAATTTCATCTTCGTTCTAGAAAACACGACACAGAAACCAACATGACGCAGCTTAGATAGATAGATGGCTGTTCTCGACAAGAAAGTTCTTTTAAGATATGGGACCCCTTTTATAGTACATTATATAGGTAGGTAGGTACCTACCTAATTCCTTGCTTTTTTCAATAAAGTTTTTTATTATGTACCACTGTTATCGAAAACAAGGGTAACCGTAGCAAAATATTACCTGTTCTTTTTAGCCAGAGGATTCTTTTCACCCATAACACAAGCTCTACTTATTACGGATGTAAGCGGGTTAACTACGGACCTTATTTGTGTTCTTTCAACGCAAATAGGGTTCGTAGTTAACCCGCTTGCATCCGTAATGAATTCGTCATACTACGATAGTTTTTATAGTAAAAAAAGCTCTACTTAGCTTGGGGTTAGCTAGATAATGTAAAATATTTTTTTTATTTTCTGCTTCCTCAGAAACATTTTTTTTTGACACAGATTCTTCGGTAATCTAAAACTTTCCTTTGTTTTAAAATTATACCCTATCCCGCTAAATAGTTTGACCAACAAGTCACGGAGTAGGCAGTGTTTAACTGTTCATTAAGTGACTTAGGTGTTTGCTTCCTCAGCGAACGAGTCCGCCCACACACTGTTTAGTTGTTTTATAAGCTGCGGGTTAGTGTCACTGTCAGATGGTACGTACCTACAATTTAATCATTAAACATACTACCTACGATATACTTTATACATACTTTTTAATAGTCTAAGAACAGGTCACTTTCTACTCGTAAAAAATGTGCTATGAGAAAAGAGCACGATTTTTTAAAATAAATTAATAAAGTCATTCAGAATTCTGGATTTTTACAGTGTTTTGTTAAAGTTTAAGTCTCAAATAGGACCTCAGGAATAAAATTATAGGGCCAGGCTGGATCATATGCTTTGATTTTGAAGGAACTTTACCTTCCTTCATTAAGTTACCTTTGAAGATTACAAATAAGCATCAACTAAACTACAAATAAGCTACAACAAAAAATACAGCGAAAAAACTTTAAAACGACTACAGGCATGATATCACATGAAGTAGGTACTACACTATTTTAAGTGTTATTTGCTGACTATTTTTTATCCAAGTTATTAACTTTTTATGACTCTCATTACAAGTCAAATAAAATAAACCTTTGCCAAGTGTTTTTGCATTACTTACCTACTACTTACCTACAAAAAATAACCTCACGTTGCGTTCAAAGTGTTAAACAATGATAAAAAAGCTAGTTTGGTGATGTCAAACTTAAGAACAACTTGTCCATGCAATAAGCTTTTAAACTCCCAACGTGTATGGCGTAGACGGCTCGGAAGCCGAAGCCCTAGTAGAAAATGGCGGTGCGATTTTCCGATTTTCTAAATTTTATTTTAATAAGGTTATTCAAAAAGTTGACCCGCGTGCGTTATATTTGACCTTGACACGCAGATCTCTGGTCTGATCCGAGCTAACGAGATATTTTTTTGGCACTTTTAATTAATTGTCCAGTGGAATAAAAAGGTGTTCTTAGAAGATGAGGTGGTAGGCGAGAGAATCGACCTTTTTAGCTCGTCACGATTCTCTACTTAACTTATAGGAATGTAATACATATATAGGGTTATTGGTAAATTAGTGACAATACGTGTCTTCACAAACGTGTTTGTGATGATGGGCTGAACCTGCAGTTCACGTATTGTAATAATTTTATAAATAATTATACTAATTTACCAAGAACCCTCTATACATATAAGAATCCATTTACTCGTAGGTCAAGTTTGTGTTGCATTGTCTCTATTCTACAACGCGACCCTAAGCCCGACTTCCGTTGGCTTAACTTTGTAGAATCAAGTTAAGCACCGTGCACTCTAAAACGTGACGATTTGTGCAACGGCCTTGCGCCTGTTCTCAATTCTGCTGTTAGCAGGTGCCACTGTGAATAATTATATTAATACTAAATAGGAAGTAGCAACTTTTCCACACGAACAAGAAGTTAAAAGTAAACTGAAGTTCCATTTCAACAACGCCTTATCATAATCTTACTGTCCTTATCCCACGCTAGGTGGAGTCAGCACAACATGTATTTTTATCCCACTCTCCTCTATCAGCCGTCATCCGTACTAACACCTTTCTTATCCAAGTCCTCCTTTACATAATCCTTACCTTTCTTCGGTTTTCCTCTTCCTCTATATCCCTCCACATTTCCTCATCTCCTCATTTCCTCTTTGGCCCTATCTCAGCTGTACGCTGGTATCAGCTTAATTGCGCAACCAAATTTATTGACGGCAACGGAATCACCCGCTGGTCGCGCTATTTGGCGTCTCTCTCACTACATCTCCCATTGCGCCACCATTTGAACTATTAAATCTTCGGCGCCTTTTTTTGAAACTGACAATACGTATTTGTTTTGTTGTTTCTCGCTTGGTAGCTCAAGACACCATGGTGACACGACGGGTGTCGCCACCGTGGTGACCTAATGAGATAGAGCCCTTACACTCTTCTCGTCACATCTCATCCTTCTCTCCGCACAACCATACCACGCTAACCCGTTATTCCTCATCTGTTCCATCACTGGCGCCACTTTCAAACTTCCTCTGATGTAGGTACTCGTCCACTAGGCATGATATATCTCCCACCCTCAGCTGATGCTCTAATACTTATGTATGACTAATAAGTACGAACTCAAATATTTACTACACTCAGCCAATGAAGATATTCCAAATTACCTAGAGCACTGCTACCTGTCGTAAAAAGTTAGCGGTATCCCAGTAATTCCTGATATAATATAATAAAATGTGTGTTCATTAAATTTAAGCTTTACGACGTCATTTTGTATAATACACGAGCTTTTAGAGTTGTTAAAATAAAACACCTTTTATTAGCGCTTGAGAAAATTTTGAACAACTCAGAAAACACAGAAAGCTTAAAAAATTCACGTCACTAGCGTGAGTTCTTCTTGCACGTGTGGACCAAAAATTTAAGTGGAGAAAGAAAATCATTATCACTTTTTTTCTTATTTCATAATTGTTTATAGTATAAAATTTGACTTATCTAAGTACTTCATAAGCCTAAAGAATGCCATGAAGTAAGAAAAACCCACTCCTTTGTTTACAAAAATATCTAGTATTCTAGAACCGAGTAAGTATTTCTTATATTATCGTAGAAAAGTTGTAGCTTACTTTTATGTTACTTACAATATGGACCTAGTATGACTTGCTAACCGTTGTTGACTATCACAAAAGTAAATAGATTTATCAACAAACGCCTAAAGTAATCAAATCAAAAAGCGATTTGAAGATTCCCTGACATTGACAAATGGCCTCTTGAAGGACGGATTGTTGCGAGCTGCAATTTACAATGCTCCTAGATTTTCTGTGGTGAAAGCGTTTTCCAAAGATAATTTACCTTAGAACTCAACATAGCGGGGATCTTACGCGGAGAGGAAATACTACGAAAGCCATACAGGGTCTATGCCATTTTAATTTGACAGTCCCGAGTATAAAGCGCCCACTTTTCTTGGAAGAGATGTTTACCTACTATAATTTGAAATATGAGGTAAACCCAAAACTACACAAGTCATAGAGAATTCGTAAATAATATCCAGTTGTAACTGATAAGGAATCAACCCTTCCATCTCAGCCCGTAGATGTCGTCTAAGGCGTCCATCAATCCGTCAATCATCCTTCTGTGTATTTTAACACCTTAACTGCGAGCACATACGCCTGCCAAACGTGGTGGTAATGGCTAAGCCCCTCTCGTTCGGAATGTGCATGTTTAGCAGTGTGGTATGTATGTCTCCTGTTAGGAATCCAGTTGTTGGTGCTTTTATAGTTAATAACCGTTCGATTCAAAACTCTCTCTGGCCTTCTAAATAAATAATACTGCATTACTTACCACCATCCCGCTGGTCAATTCAGATACTGTATGTATTGAAAAGCGTATTACTCAACTATCAATATATTTCGTCGCTTATTTGTTCATTTTCCTTTGTTTTACGTTTGTAATCAAATTGCAGTCAATTAGCGAAATGCGTATGTAAGAAACACTCACGAATCCAAAAACTTTGTGAAATAACCAGGTGCAGTCAGCACAGATACTTTGGGAGCACTGTACTAAGTTAGCCCGACAATAACAACAAAACAAACAACAAACCGTCTGGGAATTTTAACTAGATAAATAAACGGGTACTTTGGGAACTATCGCTTTTAGCGATAACTGTTCCTCGCGCGTGATAAACAGAGACTTGGATGAAGGACAACACACTGTGGTACAAGACTGTTAGTTGTAAACGAAAATGGGTTTTCATGTCGGTTCTTCGAGACACTCTTGATTGGCTAGTATGAGTTTGCAAAATAGCAAAACTGATAGTTTTCGAGAACGTGATAGTTTACTTAAAAGATCTTTTTTTTTTATAGTAGGTACCTATTTTTTATAGTATTTTTTTATAGTATATTTTAAGATTTTTAAACCTTCGCGATTTGTTAACGTATTATTTATCGAGTCTTTATGACACACCTTGCGTTTTTATTTCTTCCTGCGTAACCATCGCATTACAACCATCGTGGTCACGGGGTGACTGGATGTACCTACCTACTCGGTCAGAGTTACAGACAAGAATGACGGCAATATCGACGACTTCCCTCAAGCAACCGCAAGGTACGCGATAAATAACCGATTTGCTGACCTGTCAAACTTGTCAGAGTCGTACTGCGCAAAAACAATAAATCACTCAAAATCTTTCGAAACTACAATAGACTTCGTAATCAAACTCTTGAATACTTTTCATAGTATGGCGGCAATACTATGAAAAGTAGGTCCTCTCAGTATCAGGAACGCTGGAAGGTGCTAAATGTACGCAAGGAAACAAAAACTTTAACAGTTTTCGTCAACTATGCAAGACTCATACTAAGGTGAGATGTATCTACTTTAGAGCATCGTGAAATTGTTTTTGCTATGAATGAGAAAAGTCAGTATTATTCTATCCTACTAATGTCAAAAGAAAACGTGAAGTTGCGCAACATGGCGACAACGTAAAAAATGCTGAACTAACCTACTGTATGTTGCACAGACGTAGTTCTAGAAGAACATAAAAGCTATGTTTTATTTCTAAAAAAACATGCAAAGCCGCGGTAATATGCAAGTGATATCATAGCAATCATATCACTGTTCTGTGTAGGCTCTTTTAAAAGCAATTTCTTACAACATGCCGAACCAATTTATCTAGTTCCCACTTTCGAAAGAAGCTATTAAAGAAAGCGAGGAAGCCAAACAGCGTCTGCTAATAAGTTGTCTACACTTCGGCCAGCTTCGAGAACAAATATTTACTAGAGATAGTGCTGGCCGGTCACGGAGGGCGTCTAACAAAGGAAATTGTATTTTGTTTTAAACTAAATAGACTAGATTTAGACTAGCTTCTTGTTGTGGCGTCGCAAGTTTTTTTTTGGGATAAAATTAGCGCTTAAGTTAATTAAATTTGAGAGCTACATTACATAGACAGAATTTCAGTCTGATCACTTCAGTACTTTTGGCGTGAAGAGGTAACAAACATCGTTCTAAATAGCTGCTATGTGTGAAAAAATTATATTATAGGCTTCATTTTATAGCGGAAAAACGTGTGCGAAACCGCGGGGCAATGCTAGTTTTTAATATAAATGTGATTTGTAAATTTCACA
Source organism: Eupithecia exiguata (assembly GCA_947086465.1). Taxonomy (NCBI): domain Eukaryota; kingdom Metazoa; phylum Arthropoda; class Insecta; order Lepidoptera; family Geometridae; genus Eupithecia; species Eupithecia exiguata. The sequence goes on along the minus strand of OX352232.1, from coordinate 4,169,090 downwards.
AGTTTGGTTGGTGGTAGGTTGTAGCCAGTTTGTAAAAGCTCGCTGAAAGTTTTTATAATTCACATCGTGCAACCAATTTGGTTTTTGTAAAAGTAGATTTGAAAGTAGGTAACAGTAAAAGCCACTGCTCGGGATTTCTTTTCACGCAAAATGTTCAGGCTCAGACCAGAATTGGGTATTTCTTGAGGAGACGTGCAACGAATTCTGAAAAAAGAGGAAAAATGTTGTCGATTGGTTCTCATCACAACTAAACCGGTTTGATGGTTTACACACGCTTCGTCGAAAATTGACGGTCATATAAATATTCAACTTAGCGATTGACCACTCGAAATATAAGTTTCCGCTTGGGTAAAAGATTGATTTGAATATTTCGCAGAAGGTATTAATCATCGGTCCGAATGAAGGTCGAATAATAGAAATAAACAAGGGTCAGAATACCGTATCGTTCAGCAAACATAGTTTTGAACGTCCTCCGGCTGGGTGGGATGACGATCTGCGAAAGACTGCTGGCAGATGATATTTGGCGCTAAGGTAAACTGACGTCCAGTGGACTATTAGAATTTTCACCTGAGCTCGCGTGATCCAACTTCTTACGGTCCGAAGTGAGTCTAACTCGATGATAGGGGCCGAAATCCGAGTTCTGAAATCCTAAAGTCAAAATTCACCTGATAGGCCAATTTAGCGTACGGCCATTTTTGGTCTAAAATGTGTTTAAATATGACCGTCGAAATCGACCACATCAACTCAACCTGTGGAAGTCGCAAGAGTCGACTAGAGGACCTACCAGAGAGGAAAAGCAGCTGCTTCCTTCATAGTATTTTATCACCTCACTCAACTGCGATCACCAAACCATCTGCCATGCGTGGTGCTTATATCATAATCCTCGTTTAGGGCGTTTCGACTGAACGTGCCTCCCACGTTCAGCTGTGGACTTTATATGCGACGAGATAAGTAGATACCTATAGGGTACTTTGGAGCCTGACCAGGATAATGAAGTGAGCAAACGCTTCCTAGATAAGTGGAATCGGGTTAATTACCGCTGTTAAGATAAACGGTGCGATCTACTTGCTGTTGGAATGCTTCCTAAGTAAGTAAGCGTGAACTAAGTGTTACTTAGATACATGACCTGGCTTCCGTTTGGATATTAAGTATAGGTACTTGATTGTCAACTATAAAATCTTTATTTTAAAGTAGAACACATTATTTTGGCGCAGCGCACAAGCATCATGTAGGACGCCCTCCGACCAGGTGGGATGACGATTTGCGAAAGACTGCTGGCAGATGCTGGATGCGGCAAGCTGAAGACAGGGCGCTATGGCGCTCATTAAGGAAGGCCTATGTCCAGCAGTGGACTAATATAGGCTGATGATGATGCATCAGCATCGTCATACGGCGGGGTAATGCAGCCAGCGTGGGACACGCTTCCAATTGGTATTGATTATTGATATGGATCAATTGAGCTATCTCTATATTGTTTGCAACAGTCTGGAGTTATATAATATCCGTCGGACAATAAAACTAAGATATTTGTATAAACGTAAACTGTAGCTACACGTTATTAAGAAAAATTTATGCTGCCCGTGTTTCAACGAAACTTGATTACCCTACTTATTTAAAAATAATTGTATCAATTTAAGTGAGTGCAAGTCGTTTAATTTACCAACCTGAATCAATGAAAGTGTACAAATCTGGCTGTAGGCAAGTCCCCAAGGTCAGCTGCTAGAGTCCAAACGGTCCAAATAAGTATTTATTTATGTGTTGTCGTCATGCTATATTCCGTAATGGGTCTTACAAGTTTGTTTTATTAAATTCTACTAATATGCATATTTATTTGTCAGCAAACATTCATTACCATTTGTTATTATTCTGATTGCTGATAATGGTGCGTCCGTTGACCGAGCCAAAGCAGCATCATCGGAATCTGTCATCACAAAGGATGCCTATGGAGTCGACACACCAAAGTGCGCGGGCTACTGACAAGTTTTCACCAGATTTCTACAATATTCATACTCTAAAATGGAGCACAGCATGACGGGTTATGCTGTGCTGCCGACTTTAGTAGACTCCATCACAATGACTCCTCCAGCATATGAATGTGGACGGAACAGAAAAGTACATCCAAAACATCATTAATGAAGCAGAACCTCGTTTAAACTATGGAGACAAAGTTGTTCCTCCAAGGTGCCATAACCAGCTATTGAATTCGTAATTCTGTTTCGCGGAAAGACAACCGGATAGCCGCTGCCAAGTCATCCATATAGGTAGATAGGATGTTTGGCTTCAAGTTAGCGGTAATAAGTGAATAAAAGACCTTTTGTTTTTGACTACAAAGATAAATAAGAAGTTAGGTTTCAATAAACACTGATTCATAAGAGAACAGATCGTACTTCCATACTCACGTGCTTCAGACATGATAATTACCTTAAATTCGATCTACAGATCCAATTGTGAGTTTACCTTATTAAATTCTACGAAATACGAGTAAACATGTTCATATATTTTGTCAACAAACCAACAAACAAAGAAATTTATTACCATTTGTTAATAATCTGATTGCTGATATTGGACCGTAGGTACCGTCCACATGTTGGCTTGGCCGAGTCACAGATTCGGAAAAATTAAAGTACCTTAGAAAAATCAACATTTTATTCAAAGGTTATTGAATAAAATGTTGGTTTCCTTTCGACAAAGTAGCAGAAAGTAAGGATCGTTATATTATGTCAGGACATGAAGAGGGATTGGACTTTGATTTAATTTATAAGAAAGATATACCCAAGGATATAACACTTTATAAGGAAAGAAAATTGAGCGCAAATATTGCAGAGTATGTTACTTAATCGCATTAACAGAATGTGACACTCGTAAAAATGCCCATAAAGCTTTGAAGCTAAGTAGTTCTACGTTGTTGCAGATGTCGTAATGGAGGGCGAAAGCGCTGAGCCAGAGGGCTGGCTGCTGGTACGCATCAACGTGCCCGAGCTAAACGTGCAGAAAAGCCTCCAGTTCCCGAGGGACCAGCTCGTCTGGGACGTCAAGCAGCAGTGCCTCGCGTCGCTGCCTAAGGTCAGTTCCACAGACCTCTATGGTCAGTAGGCAGAAACTCATAATCTTCGTATGGTATATGAGCGGCCGGCGAGACGAGAGTGCGTGAATCAACGTACTGAGCTAAACGTGCAGAGGAGGCTAAAGTTCCTAAGGGATCTGCTTGTCTAGGACGTTAAGCAACAGTGCCTTGGGTCGCTGCCTAAGGTAAATAGCTTTGTCATGATGGAACATGAATTACTAAAGAGGCAGAGCCCCTAGGGAAGAACCCGAATATGAAAAAGTCTAGAAACTTAGCAGAAATACTATTTTGAAAACGAGAGTAGATCCCCAGCCAGGGATCTGGAATCACTTTAGGCTTAATTACACATTCAGTCATAGCTAAATATTTGAAAATTTAGATAATTTTTAAAGAAAATATCAAATTGTCAAATCACCACTTTTATTCTTGAAGCAATACGTAAGCTCTTAACCATGTTTGGCTTGAGCATAAACTAGATAACCTACTAAGTAATTAAAAATACTTAAGTTTTATAGCAACTTATCCTGTAAAAATACTCTGTAGTAGGTACCTGACTGGTTCGTTACTTATAATGTAGACTGGTTGTATAGCGCCACGAACTTTCGCTTATTCAAATTTATTGTTGTTTTGTAAAGTCCGATTATTCAATGTTACTGTTTCTCTGCAACTTTTGATTTATACGTAAATGTTTCTTCAGTAAACGTTATGGAGTCTATAATTTGCACTGTCATGTGTAAAATATGGTTGTAATTCAAGAAATGAATACATAACGAACTTAACAAATGGAATTTAGAAATTGAATGCATCCATCAGATAGATGCTGCAAAGGGAGGCCATGACAAATGAGTTTTTGAAATGAGCATACGGGTGTATAATTTATTAATAAATCGCCTTGAAGACAGCATGATGTCTTCAAGCTGGTAGTTATGGCAACTGGTAGCTATAACTTGGTAGAAAATCATGATTTTCTACCAAGTTATAGCTACCAGTAGGTTGTGTACCTACCTTATCTGATCTATGTATTGTCTGAAAATCTGAATGTTTAGGTTTCAGCCACATTTCGACTGTGTCTTTTATTGGATCTGTTGGTAGAAAATCATGATTTTCTACCAAGTTATAGCTACCAGTAGGTTGTGTGCCTACCTTATCTGATCTATGTATTGTCTGAAAATCTGAATGTTTAGGTTTAGCCATATTTCGACTGTGTCTTTAATTGGATCTGCTATATATTATATCTTCGTGAAAAAAGAAACAAAAGATGCGAAAAATACGTCATTGCAAAAACTAAACAAAGGGCTGTTTTTTTAAAGAACGACTTGCTATTATTTTACCGAACATTTCTGGTTTCAAAAATAACACTGTTGGTACCTTAAAAGTTATAAAACATATCAGCAGCCGGTTGAAATAAATAGGTAGTCCGTTCGGGATACCTATCAAACTTAGGAAAGTACTCTATGCCTCGTAGAAATTAATAGATGGTTAGACACTAACTAGCTTAGAATTTTTATTTATTTATTTAGTAGTAAGAAAAAAAATATATTGATAAAGAAAATACAATAATAATTACAACTAATATTTACACTTAAATCTATTTTCTAAAAATCTAAGCCGTCACCAGAAGGCAAAGTGCCCAGAATGCTGGCAGCATTGCCACGTTGAATGGCAATGCTAATTCGTTGACCGAAATAAAAGCCAGCATTCCGATCACCTGTGGACTCTATTAGGAGTTTTGCTAGATCTTTGTATATTCCATGTGCCCCAGGACCCCAAGGACCTAGGGTTTCCACCCCAAACGGCTCGAATAGGTAACCTCGGTCAAGATTAGCGTATTTCCGCCGTTTGAGGGACTCCGCTGATGTTGCTGCGGAGCCGGCCCTTACTGATGTCCCTGCAAGATGAGAAGGTGCTAGGGTATCTACACAAGTGGCATCCCAAACTAAAGGCCGGCCCATTTTCCAAAGAAAAAAAAAACTAGCTTAGAATAAGTAGGTATGATATAAAATGACATTGCGGCATAAGAACTCGATCTAACCAGTAGGTAATTTCTCTTCTTTGTAATATGAATTGAAATGAAATGTCGAGAGTGGAATGGCTCGGAGTTCGATCAAGCGAAGCGAGTGCGCTTCGGAATGTTTACCCAGACAAGAAAGCTTCTACGAATTCACTTTTATTGGAAATCCAGTCGGTACATAAACCATAACTCGATGTTTTGTTTGAAGCTTATTATATCAAAAGCTTTTAAAGTATGAAATACAAACCTTTTTAAAAAGAAAAGCTCCATTATGCTAATAGTTTTTGCAGGCGCATACAACCTTCACTGATGGTTGTTTTATCGATTCTGTTTTATAAAACGTTCAAAAAGCCGCCATTTTACTACCAGGTTATTTAAAGTAATAGTTGACAAGGCAAAAATATAAGTTGCTTGTAGGCAGACCCAACAGTGGGCGAGACTACTCCTACGTTGTTGGTCGTAAATCGTAATAAATGTTCGCATTAAAACATCATGGACTTGGTCAGGACGTGATAAATATGTCCCTTTGGCAATGCCTGGTGTGTACGTATGTACTTATATTACTTTTGTTTTGATTGCAAATGAGACTTGCGATCTGATGACAGGACGCAAAAACGCATAGCATTAAATGTATGAGTTACAATTTGTGTTTTGTGAAAAGGGCTTGTTGTTTTTGGTACATTTCAATCAGTATGTTGTTGTAATATTTTATCGTCCCGCTTCGATAGAATTCATAAACAAGGTAATAAATAAATAGTCACTTAATAGGTAAGTAAATTATCTTTTATAATTCATTATCACCCCATAAAATAGAAATAACAAAATAAGGATTAGTTTTAAGTAGGTACGTGCCTGTAATGGCTTTATGTCTATGAAAATTTATGATAGGAGATTACTACTTGCCTATTTTACTATTAAGTTTATGATAATATTGATAATGTACATTTATCTAAATACGGTGGCTTATCCGTTTTTAGTTCCGTACCCAAAGGGTAAAAACGGGACCCTATTACTAAGACTTCGCTGTCCGTCTGTCTGTCAGTCTGTCCGTCTGTCACCAGGCTGTATCTCATGAACTGTGATAGTTAGACAGTTGAAATTTTCACAGATGATGTATTTCTGTTGCCGCTATAAAAACAAATACTAAAAAACAGAATAAAATAAATATTTAGGGGGCTCCCATACAACAAACGTGATTTTTTTGTCGTTTTTATAGATAATGGTACGGAACCCTTCGTGCGCGAGTCCGACTCGCACTAGGCCGGTTTTATTATTTATCTCCTCAGTAACTACTTACATTTCAACATTATTATCAGAATACTTGATAAGTAATGTATTTTCTAAATTAACTATGAGATATCCAAAGTAAAATGTAAATAATATTTATTTATTTATTTAGTAATATATTTACATTGCCATGACAGAGCAGCACCAAAAAGACAAAGAAATATAAAAAGGGATACAAAATACATTTACATAAACAATAATAAAACCAACAAGCTACGTAGTAACTCTAATTTATACTATAGCTTTCTGTAAGCGGGGCCAGTCGACCAATTCAAAACATGCATTAGGTCAACTGGACTCGAGGAGCCAGTCCGAGTGGGGCCAGTTGACTAAAGAGCCAAATAAACAACTTTACATATTCCTTTGCGTCCTATCCAAAAATATAAAAAGCGGAACCCTGAATTTTGGCCAGGACATTTAATATATCAACACAATATAAACGTAAATTAAAAATAACCGAATATAAATCCTTGATTTTGGTCATATCTATGGAAAATCAGATTAGAAACAACGTCATCGATCAAAGTTACCTATATGTGAAAATTGGCTATGTTGTACTTGTATCTGGCATACTCGACATCTCAAACCAGTTTCCGCTATACCGTTATGTGGAAGGGAATTCTTTATGCCGGACCATGGTCACCAATCGAACTACATTCACTCGGTCATACAGTGATTGAGCTCTTACTTTGTTTGAGATAATAAAGGTTGTATTTAGTCCACTGGGTTATTTGAGCTATCGTAGTAGTGATTTTTTGATTTGCGAGGGACGAATTTCTGTTTTTCTGTTAATCTTATTTTTTATGTATCGGGTTCGATTCCCGCCTCGGGACAAATGTGTGTACGATCTGCAGGCATTTTTTCAGAGTGTTCTGGTCGTTTTCTATGTAGGTATAATAAAAAATATCTATCTATGTATTGGATTGTATTATGTATATCAGTTATCTAGTACCCATAACACAAGCTCTGCTTAGCTTGGGGCTAAATAATGCTGTGTGAATTGTCCAGCATTATTTATATATTTAATCGTGTGTTTATTTTTTGTAGAATAATATAATTGTGTGTATGTGTACCTACATTTTTTGTATTTACCTTAACTTACATTTTATTATTTTTTATAATTTTAATTCTATTACCATTATTTTAATATTTAGTATAATTAATATGTTTATGTATATTGTTTTCGGTGGCGATTCCGGGATACCACAGGTGGCTACTTGGTACAGGGTATGTCATAATTTAAAATGCAACCCCATGTATATAGCCTGTGTGATGTGCCTGTTTATACTTCCAAGGGCACATTTAGAGCATGTAAACTATCTTGATGTTATATTTCAACAGCTTTACGTTTATCATGCTCCAAACCTCATAAAAATTGACAGTATAAAGGATTTGAATCTAAATGGGAATCTCATAGACGTAAAAGATTGAAACAATGGATTTGCTGGCCTATAGAATGTAAGTAAACGGATACTCAAATATACCTGCATGAATCACTATGATTCGACGTGGATAGGACATACCCGTCCGTTGACGCGTGTAACCTGCATGAAGTATTGTATTATTCACTGCATGTTATCGTATCAGATATGTCTTCATGTAACACAAATGATTCAGTTTACAGGTTATTGGAACTCATTGTTACATGGTCATGCTATATTATTATTAATTTAATACATAACTAACGACGAATATTCGTTTATTTTTATTAGTAAGCCTATTTTGCATTTTGATAGAAGGTTTTATTGGTAAAATGTAATTAATTAGTAGGGAAAACTTATAAGTCCATTCCAATTGGGTAGGTACTTACTACCTACTGCGAAACTAAAAGCTCATGGTATGAATTAATTAATATTTGCTAGAAATGTGGTGCTTAATTAACTGTAAGATGGGAATTAATCTCTTAATAAATTGTAAGTTACCTTATCAAAGCTAGGCGCGAAATGATATTACAAATACCAATATTTGATTTGACGACTTCTGTGGGGCGGCGGTGGGACAAGGTCTGCCTGCGATGCCGGAGGTTGCGGGTTCAATTCCCGCCTCGGGACAAATGTTTGTACGATCTGCAAACATTTGTTCAGGGTGTTCGGATCGTTTTCTATGTATAATAAAAAAAAATATAATGTAATGTATTCTATTATGTATATCAGTTATCTAGTACCCATAACACAAGCTCTGATTAGCCTGGGGCTAGATAATGCTGTGTGAATCGTCTAGCATTATTTATTTAATCTTATTAAATATATGGGTAGCTCGCACGTGCAATACTGAGTACCTACCTACACATTTCGTTTCATGATCAAATTTCAGCTATAGACTGTAGGTATACAGGTTAGGTACCTAATTACCTATGGATATATATGTCGATATGTTCAATGTTCAACAATAAATCTCAGAGTATAACGGAATGTGTTCTTTATTTCTTTATATTATATTCCATTCTGTTTTGCTGTGTCCGTGGAAGTGCAAACAACAGTTTTCTTAGCTCGCATGATCAAGCCATGCATGTAGCTGCGACCTACTTAAAATAGCACCGTCTTCACCGCCGTCCCACATATCCACCATCTCCGTACAGCGGCCGGACACTTTCCTAACAACACTATTCTTTGCTTTTTTTCCTGGGATACATGTTTGTGGGCCATTGTATGCTGTCCCATTTTTAGGACACTTGAAAGGGTTGGGCAAATGGAAAAGCTTTTGTAACGAATACTTGTGTTGACTAGATGTTCTTTTGTGATAATTTGCGGACCAAAATGCTGAGTTTTTTTTGCTTGTTTGTTGAGAGGGTAAGATGGATAGTTGTGTATGGTATACCCTTGTCGAGATTTATGCCAATAATGTATATTTATGAAGTACAAAATACACAATACAAGCAATAAAATATTTTTGTTGTTGTTGTCGTAGAGAATAAAAAATAATATCCATATGTATTTGGTACACTAATATGTTTTTTCTTAAACTGAGGATGTTCAAGAAAAAATATATTACTGAATCACACTTTTTAGGGTTCCGTACCCAAAGGGTGAAAACGGGACCCTTTTATTAAGCCTCCGTCTGCCCGTCAACGGGTGTAAAAGGCTAAAATAACTTCAGTTTGTAATACGAGAGCAATCTTTTTATCTAAATAACTACTACAAACATTTTAATAATCTGCATTGCGGTAGCTACCAACTCGTGAAATTTGATATTTCAGAGAATAATGTGTGTGGCGCTTCATGTCCTTGTGAGTGACAATTTCATTATCTCACCATATGTACCTACAACTTCCACAGCAACTCATGATATTTATGTAAAAATATGCATCAGTAAAGTGCAAGGGCACCCAGTTTCGAGATAGTCTGACAGTATTTTCAAAATCTACTTTCATTTGCCGGTAAAACTCATTTAAATTACACATACTCGTAATTTATCCACCTGTACACATTTGGGAAGGTATACGTTTGAAAATACCAAAGCGATTAAACAATTGAAGTTAAATGAACCATCAATTTAAGAACATACTTAGTTCGAAAATTTAACGCATATTTAATCTTTTTAACCGATATGTTACTTGATATTTCTTCTTCAATGGTTATCCGATGACTTGAAGTCGGTTTTAGATGTTTTTTAAATATCAAAATACCTATCTGATTTCACAAATCATGCATCTATTCATACCTAACATCTACAAATTATATGATTTGAATCTAGAAATGGCATCTCCAACAAAACAGGGCAGTAAATCTGTTTGTTAATAGATTGTTTTCACAAGGAAAGTCGTAAATATGCATGTTTTAAAAATTATAAAGGTAAAGTTGAATGTCTTGACCTGCCAAATGTCAATGAAAATTTGCTGAGGTCATCCCACACTAGTCAAACCTGTTTATTATACCGTGTCATGTTTTTTATTATTTAGTATCTATCTTATGTTTGTTTTTTGTTTGTTTTTAATATTCTGTTTAGGATCTGAGAATAGATATCGTCAATTTTATTGTATAAATTTCGTTTATAATATTGTTAAGTTTCTAACTTTTTCAAACTACGTGAGATGAACATTTGAACGTCCATTTATCCTTCATCCCGTCCTTCAAACGAAATAAAAAACGAAATTGCACGAAGTTACCGCGTTAGTCACGCTCGTGCCCGGCGCATGCGACACCGAGCGCTGCTAAATATGGAAATGTCAACTGATGTAATAATGTTATGAATATTTTTTGACTGTTGAGTTGTGCAGTATTACATGCCTACTAAATTACTTAAGTAATGCGCAAAGAATCATATGTAACAAAGATATCAATAGCTAAAAAGTGCCGTGCGCTTTCGAGAAAAGGTCCCCGGTGGCGGACTTCTACTAATATTGGCAATAAAATATTTATAGCCGTAATAAAATGTTTGCGTTATAATTGTGGGATACCTACTCAATCAAAGTTGTAGGCATGAAATAAATAAGTATTTCGGAATCTGAACCCGTAGTTTAGTTACTAACCCTGAACCTTGTTCTTTTCACCCAATTCTTTGTGATTGATTGCGGGTAAAACGTGAGGTGATTTTATTTCGGCTGTTTGACACTGCCTTTAATATAACTCGTAGAATTTCATAAGAAATGTTTTTGTTAGTAAGTTATTGTCGATTATTAGACACTTACAAAAAAAATATGTTGGTAATAAAAATCAACAGAAAGATGCAATAATTGTTGCTTCGGACGTTACGAAAAAACAAAACTACGCGAAAAAACAAATGTTTGATTTTAAAAGTAATTTCTGACAGAATATTATCCATGATTTTATTTTTGAGTTTTCTAATATTTCAGCACAGTTTCATGCCGAAATATATGAAAACTTAAAAATCAAATCATGGTAAATATGCCGTTATAAATGTATGTTATGATAATAACTACGATGGTTTCAAAAGTTAGAATTTTTAATTTTAAATACTATTTAACGGATTTAAATAACCAAGGTTGTCTGGAAGAGATCGCTCAGCGATAAGGCCGCCTGTGTATTTCTTCTACTCGTAGCATTCATTTCTGTACCTACTGTTTTCTGTGTTTGTGTGGTACAATGAAGTATTATCTATCTATCGATCTAAAACATATTATAATAATATTTAACGGATATTTGTCGTATTTTCCCGACGACGTTTCGACAGATTTACACACTGTCGTGGTCACAGTCAGTTTGAATTTTGTTTTTGGTGGATTATTTTCCATTTCAAGTTTAAAGAACAGCACCGAAGCAATATAGTAGCGTCTATAAAACTTTATTGTCCGCTAGGTCCTCCTTTATTTGCGTGGATGGTCGTTATAAATTTTATTCCCAATTAGATGCCAACAAAAATATATTTAGTAGCGCTCTAAAATTCTACATCTTTCGTATAAAACAGAGATGCTCAGTTTTAGTAGGGTTTAAATATTATTTTGTGTGTTTTGAATGTGTTGTTCATACAGACACTTTATAAATATGTATTGTTTAGGACATTTTTCTGGCCTAAAATTACCTCCTAAGTTAATAGGTACGGCACGATTTTTTTTTACATTGATGTGTCTTAAGATCGTTTATGTGAGGGTTCTAAAGTGTTTTTAGTAAACTGAATTTTATCCAGTTTTATAAAAAAACACTTTGGAATTGAAAAACAAACCCTTCCCTTACAATACTTTGCTTTCAAAAAATATTACAGAATCCGTTCGTTAGATAGATTGTTTTATCTGTTACAAAACTGAGTTATTATCGCAATAAATCCATTTGTTCTGAAAACCGGACGACAGTAGAATTGGAAATTGTCAAGTCCCCTATCTAAAGCCTAAGTACCGAGTCGTTCAAAAACTTAATAAGTTTCGGATCAACACGCAACAGACCGGATGTCGTAACTAGTAAATTGCATTGTCGAGGGGATAGATAAATCATGTTTCTGGTAACTTGTCCCAATAAACATTTCAACTTTACTATTTGAATAAATCAAATAGGCAAAAAGCTTTTATTTTTACTAGCCTATTTATCCTACAACAGTCGGGCAAAAGCCTCGTCAACTTCCAATAATTCTGAGTAACGACAAGCGGAGCGAGCCGCGAAATTGTTTGAATTTTTTTTATTGTTCGGATGTTTGGTGAAATACAACTAGTTAGTCTTTATTCATAAAGAAAATTACAATCAAATTATAAAATTAAATTAAGGCTAGTATTTACAATTGAAACAATTGAGCAGCAGACTGTTGGAAACAATCTACAGGTAGCTCAACTGATCCATATCAATACCAGTCGGAAGCGCCCCGTAGACGCTGGCTGCATTGCCCCGCTGTATGGCAATGCTGATGCGCTAGTTAGTGCAGTTTAAGGCCGATACTACATTGTTTCAATAAAAAAAAGTTTATTGTGTCATGATCATGATGGTGTGGTACGGTGTTCTTCATGACGATAGTGATAGCCTATATCCCTTGACATGTTAATTACATATTAGATTTCATAAACCAAGCTTGTCTCACACAATCGTCTCTACTGTCAAGCCTACCTTCATGCGGTATCAAATATCATCTGCATAAAACTACCTTTTATAAACCACAGTATGGCAGATGCAACAGGTAGTAATACTTGTAACTTGTATCTCACTGACCGTTGCCGGGAGCTAGACCGGTAGCTACTCGTAAATTAATTCCCATATCATGTTGCCATCCCATTCCGGTATTTCAATTAATAAACATGGTACGCAAACATTCACATTCCACAGTTCAGAACATCAATACAATCAGTAAAACAACTGCAAAAATAATAAGATTGTTTTATTATCAATGGTTGAATTGTAACATTTTATAAGAATAAGGTAATAAAATACTACATATCTATGTAAACAATGTTTTTGAAAACACGTGAAAAAACATCAAATTGTAGAGTGGCGCGTAGGTGTTAAATTTTTGATCGTTTATCTAATAAAGCTAGTGCTTGCTACATAAATAACTTTAGCGATCCCAAGCTACCAAATAAATCACGACGCTTTAAGCCCATAAAGGAAGTTACTCATTTAACTTGCAATAGAGAAGTCACTGGAATTAGTAGTTTACTCTTACAACGATATTTCCTTTTTATGAGTACGTACATTTTTAAAATACCAGTCATCTTCCACTCATCTTTTGTGAAAATATTATTCAGTTCGCTTCCATTCTTGAGTTTGTGATTTTAATCTGTCCTAAAATTATCATATTTCCTTGATCTCCGCAATTTTATTGCTTTTGAATGTGTAAATTTATCCTCCTTAGCTTTTCCCTTTTTTAAAAAGAAAAATTGGAGTTTCATGTTCGGCTGTACGTAGGTACTTTTATCTAAATATTTTATAGGTATTAGTTTTATTTATGTCTTTTTTTTATTTCGCCGTCAATTGAGGGCCAATTTTATTGATTCTTTTGCTTTTTTTACCTAAAGAGAATGATCCAGAGATCGTACCATAAACTTTACTGCCGAGGGATTAATATTTCTCCCGGAAAACTTTAAAACATTGAATTTTGGAATCAAAAGCCGGGATTTTGGTTTTTCAATAAAATCAAATTATTTCCTTATCCTTTAATAATATCGTAACATAATCCTTTATTGGTAGCGATCATAGACACAGGCTTACTGATCCTTCTGTCCAATGCTTTTAATTATTCTATGGCACCGCTGCCAGCCGCTTATAAGGCAGTTGCATTGCGACCTGATCGCACGACATTGAAGCCCCCCGACTCCTGACTATCTGACTCTAAATCTTGTTGCAAACGCGATCGCAGGATTTGATAGGTTTACACCTCGTCTACTCGTTTATAAGACCTGTTGGATACGTAGTAGGTACCAAGCTTATTAATTTCCGGACTCAGATTATCGCCGGATTTTCTTTATGAAAGGATCGCATCTTTAATTATCTACAGATGATGATTAATAAGTAATAATAATATACATTTAAGTGGGTGAATTCGGGTTGCAGATGATGAGAGATAATTGGTTCTACGCCTCTTGAAGGTACCATTGGCTAGTTTTTGCAGTAAAAAACAATATACCTGAAGCCAACTTTAATTTACGCAGTTCTGAAAATAATCCGAAACATTAATGAATGGTCTAGTTAGTTAGATACATGGTCACAGATTAGGTATGTTGTTACTACATAGTTAAATAGTTTTGATCCGGTGAGCATAGTACACTACCATACTACCTGCTAATCAGATCTAAACTATCAATAAGGCATCCGATACGCAAACTGCCACGGTTTGATAAATAAAAGCGATTTATATCAGCCGCGTGGGAGATTGCTTCTCGGAAACTTAATTTAGTTAAATCGATACTTTTGTAATCATTGGCTGGTGAAGAAGGCGTTTTATGATTTATCTATGTACTAAAATCTACATAAAACATACGACTCGTCTTAAATAGTCACTTACGAATCTTACGATACGATTACGTGTCCTACGATATAAACTAAAAGTCACACACAGACAGTACCACAAGTTGAACGTACTAGGTCTATCTAATCCACTTGAATTTCTGTAAATATTTGATAAAGTTCTTACAAAACTTGCGTACCCTACTGATATGGCTTCACAGTGCATTTTACTGATTTGAACCTTATTTCGCGTCGTAATAGAGAACGTTTGTGCTTGACTGCTACTCACGCTTCCAGTTCTATTGAATTTATACCTTAATCTTTTGCGATAAAGTTTGTAATGATTTGACGCGATATTGTGTTTAAATAAGTGCAAGCCATCCGTTAAGATAAACATAGCGTATTGCGTTTGTTCTACCAGTCTCATAAAAGTCTGAACTTGTCAAAAACGTCCATCGAACGTAATTAATTGCAAGCGCTTCAAAAAGTTAAGATTCCAAGCGCTGTGATCTCAAATGATCTTAAATTTTTGATAAGATATTTGGCTGTGTTTGAATGTGAGATGCTTAATTGTTTTTCGTTACTTGTCAATTTTTTTTCACACTGCTTCCTTTCCTTGGCTAGTTGTATTACTACATGCGAGAAATAGATCTGGCAAGAGAATTCATTTATTAACATCTCGCAGAAATAGTTTTACCCTAACTTGAATTGCTAACTGTACCTACGCAGTCTAAGTTCATAACCAAATGAAATTAATAAGAACAAGAATCTGGGGCAGTCTGTCATTTACTGAGACAAATTAATGATTTATGCTCCAACAATGACGGACTCTGTGGGTTTCGTTAATTTATTGACAACAAACATGGTCTTAATTTTAATAGAATTTGAATTACGTAGGTACCTATTTAAAAATAGGAAACTATCTAAGTATGAGAATAACATTACTTTCTTTAATTTGGTTCTAGCTATGGCCATAAACAAGAATAAAAATATTTTAATTATTAAAACATCTATAGGAAAGGTCTTAAAACCATAATTTGGTGACTACAATTTTATTAATTTAGGACATACAATATTTAAACATTTCAGTAGTAGAAATTGTACAGGTAGGTGGTATAGGCTTTACAGCGAATACCTCTTATTTTTTTTACACCTAATTGTAACTGCTACTTAGTTATCCTGATTCTACCTTAAATCTCTTTTGTAAAATGTGTATGATTCTAACTCTGTTTGTCGTGAAAAGAAAGAGATCTTTGCATCTTCTGTAGTGAGCCAACAGTGTAGTGAAATAACAATAAATAATGTGCAGGGAAATCTAGTTTCAATTTCAAGTTTGTAATAATAGTGGTTTATATTTGAATGTTAGCTAGAATGGTAAAATGGCCGTTATTTTGATTTACTCTCTCCCTGAATCGTTGTAAACGAACGGTCTGACCCTTGCTAATTTATTACAATCGTGTAAACGAAACGAAACTAATTTCGCTCTTGACTTTTATTAGCATAGTACCTACCTATTTAAGAAAAGAGCTGTTTTTTTTTAGCTATTTACTTAAATTTAATTATAACTAATACCTGTAGCTTAAATTAAATTTAGGCTGCAAGTATTAGTTTATTAAAATTATTTTTAGTTGCAAGATTATTTATAATTGCATTAATCTGCGTTTATTGTTTGTTCGACAACATACTAAATAATATTTTCTTATTGCGAGAATAAATAAAAGCTGCCTTGAAAATTGTTGAAACATAAATAACCCTGAGAAATAAACATGAAAAGTGTTTAATCTGAAGAAAAAAACTTAAAACTCGCCTAAAAAGATAGCAAGATTTATACTTAGCCAAATTACGAAATTCGCGTAGAACCAAACAGAACTAAGCTGGTATTTAAATCCTGAGTTACGACTCAGTCCCATTAAAAAAGTTAAAAGCCTGTACCTACAAAGATGGTGTCAGGTTAAAGAAACAGAAAAAATCCTACGAAAGTCAATTTAAAACTTGGGAAAATGGCCAACTATTAACTCTTACCAGTAGTGGTAAATTACATTATGCTTGGAATTGATGAGTTTTTACTTATTTTGAAATGATTCAGTCCATATAGCTATGGTTTATCTATAGAAGAAAATGAAGACACGAAGTACGGGGTAGTACGAGCTGCGGTCATACTGCGGTAGATATCAGCCCGCTGTTACCCATCCTTATCGCCAAAGGCTTGATAAAAGTCCCGTACACAGCTCGTGAAAGTGTTGATTCTTCTTCATTGTTGACAAAACATATGCACTTAGGTACGTCTGGTGCGTGGTAGTAATAGGTGCAGATATTTTATCTTTGCTCATGGGACAACGCATATTAAGCCTCGCCTCATACAGCCAGATTCAGAAACTAATTCCGTGTGTGTGTACCTCTTTTCAAATGTAAGGAAATAAAAAGATGCATTTTGAATTTAGAATCATATACAACGTCCTGAGAGCTGGTGTGTATCTGGCGCAGCGCAGCGCATCAGCATTGCCATACAGCGGGGCATTGCAGTTGCAGCCAGCGTATTGGGTACGCCACCGACTGGTATTTACATGGATCAGTTGAACTATCTACCTCTAGTCTAGATTATTTGATTTTGTTCTAATTTGTTTCTATTCTTTGATTGTAATTATCTTTGTTCATTTTAAATATTCCGAGATCTAAACCAATTCAGACTCGGAATATGTGTGTGAAGCATCATGCATAACATGTATGAAATTCCGGCCCTTCTGAATTCAGAGAGGCATTGCGGCCAGCCTAACACGCGTTTGTGAAATCGGAAAGTGTTTCACCGACGAATATGTGCACTTACACACGCGTTAGCTAGATTTCAATTTTAACGTTTACAAGCTATCGATACTTTCTCACGAAACACCTACCAAACGATCGATGTAACGTTCTACTCAAAACATGTTATGTTTCCTACATATGCATTTGTTATGTGTTTTACCAAGAAGCTCTATTATGCATGGCGGCCTTTCGTTTTCAGTCTAGCAAAACCTCATTGTATTGTATTAGGTACTTAGAAACTGTAGGCAGTGTAGTTCATAATACCTATCTACGTAATAAGCCACTCTTTTGTCTTGAAAGAGACCTTAGAAAAGACCGTCTTAAGACATAAAGCAAGGAGTGAAATCAGGAGCAATACGGTCTCTGACATCGCAGATTTCGAAATAACTACTATATACACATTTAATACCAAGGAAAATAACAATCGAATAATAGAAACAAATTAGAACTAAGAAGTTCTTTCAATTGAAACACTTGAGCTAACTGCAGACTGTTGCAAACATTCTACAAGCAGCTCAACTGATCCATTCTATATCTATAAAAGTTTGAAGCATCCCCAAGACGCTGCATTGCCCAGCTGCGCTGCTGTATGGATAAATACGTAGTAAAATATTTACTATTCTTTTGATCTTAAAGTTTCTTTTATAGCATTTTTCTAGAGCAGCTGAGTACCTAGGTATTTCAAAGGGAAACACGGAGCATTGTTGTCGGTTTTCCGTGAAGGACTTTTCATTGTTTAGTTAAATGTACAACCATTTACTCGTTCAGCGGACTGGACTCTACTTGTTGAGCTCCTTTTAATCATTTTTCAGCAGAAAAACTGTAGAAAAGTGCGTGGTTTTTCTGTTAAACAAAACCTGATGAACAGATCTTTCAAATTATAAATATTATTTATGTTCTGTTGTGTATGGGATACGAGTGAAAGACACTTTATAAACGCCAGTACATGTATATATTTGGGAGCGTAGGTTCGTATCCTACCGCCTGCGCCAATGTTCAACATGTTCCGTCTGTATCAATTTTACTGTCTAGAAATAACCTGACAGCTCGCACTCATACATTTCAAAGCAGATTGAGATATTTAAAAAAAACATCTGAAACAAATCAAAACAGATTTTTCAATTTCATACAAACCAAGCCGATTTCGTATTCCCTAGCCTCGGCGACTGCCTTTCAAAAGTTCTGAATGTCCGAGTGACCTCTAGGACAAGGACTCCTAGAGTAAACAACTGGATCCTCACTCTATTTTGGTGTGATCAATATTCTATTAATATTCTATACACTATGCATAGTAATAATATATATCTCTTTATTGTAATATGTATATCAGTTACCTAGTACCCTTAACACAAGCTCTGCTTAGCTTGGGGCTAGATAATGCTGTGTCCAGTATTATTCTTATCATATATTATTTGTTTAAACAACTTCTTTTCATACTTATATCACTAATATTAAAAACGTGAAAGTTTAGATGGATGGATGGATGGATGGATGTTTGTTCCTTTATCACGCCAGAACGGCAAAACGGATCTGGATGAAATTTGGCACAGAGATAGATTATAGTCTGGAATAGGACATAGACTACTTTGTATCCCGAAATTCCTACGGGAACGGGAACTACGCGGGTGAAACCGCGAGGCGCTGCTAGTAATATTATAAATTCAAAAGTAACTCTCTGTCTGTCCTTTTCACGCCTTAACGGCTGAACGGATCTTAATGAAATTTGGCAGGGAGGTAAATGGTATCCCGGAGACGGTCATAGGCTACTTGAAAAGCCCGTGCCGCGGGCAACAGCTAGTATGTTATATAACATCTAGGTACCTTCCATTTAATCCAAAGCATGCGTGCGAGGGTGGCCTTGTTGTGGCACGCAAACGTCCTACAATTTCTTTCTATCAGATGTAGATTAGAGTATCGTCAAGCTGGGTATAAGCAGTAATATTACTGCAGTCATTTTTATTAATAATAAATAAATAAATAATGCTGGACAATTCACACAGCATTATCAAAACCCCAAGCTAAGCAGAGCTTGTGTTATGAGTACAAGATAACTTATATACATAATACAATACAATACACAGATAGATATCTTTTTATTATACATAGAAAACGACCAGATCACCCAGAACAAATATCTTCAGACCGTACAAACATTTGTCCCAAGGTGGGAATCGAACCCGAAACCTCCTGCGTCGCAGGCGGACCTTCGCCCACCGCGCTTTAGTGGTCGTCGTCATTAATAGAGCATCCACACAGGCATTTATCAGCTAGGTATTGCATATTGTAGTCAAGTTATAGTATAATAAACGGAAGTTACACAAATCCCTGCATAATGGTTGATATTATCGGTTGGAACAAACCATTGTTGCCGTAGCGAATGTAAAATACAGTAGCGATGGCTTATGACCTGGAGCTAATTAACCAACTTGTCTGTCTCAGTCTCAGAGGAACAAGTTCTGTCAAGTACGAGTATGACTCGTGCGCAGAGGGTTTCGAACTTTTATCAATCGAACAAAATCTATCTTCGCTAATATGCTTCCTATAAAATATACTTAAATGAATAAAAATTACAAACGGTACATAGATGAAAATCTTATGTGTCCATGGTACCTACGTTACACGTCAAAGTAAACCGACGAACCTGCTAACTAAGCGACTTACAGCCAGTTTTTAATCCGCTTGTTACAATTCGATAATACACACAGAGGTTAAACAAAGTTTAACCTCTGTGTGTTTATTTGTGTGTGAGGAAACCAAGACTTGGTTCGTAAATCAAATAACTATATTAGTGCTTTGTATAGAAGTGTTATCCTTCTGCGTAGGAAGATTACACACAATACACAGTACTCTATATGCAGAAGGACTACACTCCTATACAAAGCACTAATAAAGCAAATATAGCACTTATCCTGATTAAGTTTTGTTTATTTGTTCTAGGAACCAAGTCTTGGTTTCTCCACACACAAGTAAACACACCAGAGGTTAACAAAAAGTTTAAACTATTCTCAAATTATAACAAGCGAATGAAAAACCGGCTGTAGTACCTATTTTTAATAGAACACAACCCTTACTTTCCTAGTTTAAAAATATTTAGTCGGTCGTCAATGGTTATATTATAACCGTTAGATATTGATCCTGATTCCAAAGTAAGAGATTTTTTTTTGCTTCTCTACAGCATCTTCTATCCGCAATCAGGTACTTATAAATATTTAGAAAACCCGCTCGGTCGTCGGAATGTTAATAATAGCGTCCATAACAGTTAAATATTAGATCACGACAGGATCCTACCCTCCTCGTTGGGATTAGTGATAACGTTACAACACGCTTGGCTAATGCCTGATAATAATAGACCCCGAACATTATTATTCAGAGATATAATGCGTTGGCACGTTGTAGATAACTATTTTACCATTTTGCGATGGATTCGCGAATACACTAGATCGTTGGTATTTCTTTAGGTAAATCATCATCAGGATAGAAGATAGAAAATACTTTTATACTACACCTGCTCAGAAATTCGATTATTCCTTTTCCAAACATAAAAGAATATAATTATATTATTAGTTAGTATACTAGATATATCTAGATATAGAATAGAAAGAACGTCATTGCAGGCGTACTAAAGTGCAGGACGGAAAACTCTATGGATTTGCATTTCTCACGCGTTTAGCGGAAAAGAAAAGTGTATGGAAATCCATTTCTACGTTTATTTGTTTTTAAATTCTTGAAATGTCAGCCGATGGCTATGGTTATTTTCATAATAGGACAAACGACTAAAGTTTTACTCCGAAGCCGCCATTATGATATTGGCTACTTCCGTATTTGGAATATTAATAAAAAAATTGTTTGCAATTAGAATTGACTAGGGATTTTGAAGATTCTAAAACGATGATTGGCTCGTAGGTGTAGTTTAAAGAACAATGAATCTACATAGAGAAGCTCCCTGTTTCAACTCGCACATTGAGCATTGGTTTGCTAGAGGTGAATTCTTTGTTTCTTTATTTTTGGGCCTGTAATCGATTGCTAGTGACGTTTACACTACAGAAAATCGTTAGATACTCAAGCAAAGATCGATGACTGTGCGAGCTTTTTTAATACGGGCCTAAATCTCTGCATCCTCAGCTCCTCTGTAAAACTTTGTCTTTCATAACTTATTTGATGAGTTTTACTTTATGACGGCAGTATTTGCCGGTCAGCTTATCTGCATGGACGTATGACGAAGGTTAAATGATTACGGTTGATGTGGCAATCAGAGTCCCGAGATTACTTAAATTAAATAATTGCTTTAGCCTTTGAACTTTGAATTAATTATAGGGTCTACCTTGCGTTGGCTAATATATCGTTTTAATTTAACTCTTTTACACTTGGCAGTCATACATAAGTGTTGGTACACTTATTAAAATTACATAGCAATCAATTTATTTTCTGTATATTTTATAACAATACTTATTTCTGCCCGCGGTTTCGCACGCGATTTTCCTATGGAATCAAAGACAGGTTATTTCTATGGGATAGCATCTATCCCATGGGAACTTCAAATGCCTATGTTTTCTTCGAGATCTAGACTTTTCTTCTTTAACTTTGGAAATTTCTGTTTGATTCTTTCAGTAATTTTAGTGACAAGTTACTTCCATCCTTCCAAGTATCCATCCAAACTTTCGCATTTATAATATTAGTGGGATTTATTGTTGAGCAGTTCCTTACTTTTTAGGCTACGTAAGTATAATGAATAGTGAATGAAAACAATGGCTCTAATTGTGAAGGCATCTAATACATATATTATGGAAGTTTTAATATAATTACAGACTTAAATAAGTTATCAAAGTGGGCCTGTTTCGAAAAGCCTAATTGTATGAGCGGAAGCTTCGTATAAATACTCTATTGTGTCCGTTTCTAACAATTATAACAATTTAGAGAATTATAACCGTGTAACGATAGTGACCCTTTTGTATGTAAGAATTGTGTTATTGACATGACCTTTTTACTCATTTGTGGAATTAAGTGTCTACTTATCTTTTAATTTGAGTAGTTTCAAGAATCGCAAAAAAAAAGTTGCCTGGTGGGTTACTCGCTACAACCTGTGACTTTGCCTGGATTTTTTCGAGATTAAAAGTTAACGTTCATGGGCGGAAAAATGGGTATTATGCCCATGTCCGGCACATGGCATGTTATTCGAGATTCAATAATAAATCTATAGTATATATATCTAGAATATATATATATATATATATATCTATAATGTATTGATAATAAAGAAAATTACACTCAAAGAATAAACACAAATTAGGACAAGATTTTTTAAAGTTTATTAGTACGTTATCGCTTAGCTATATAGAACTAGTTAAGCTAACTGCAGACTGTTGCAAACAATCTTGAGTATATGGAATAACACACCTACCTGGGCGAGTCACGTCTGCCGCATGTCGGGTGAGTCGTTGGCGAAATCCACCACAGGATGAATCCCCAAAGACGGGAAACGACCTCGCGGCAGACCAAAGCGTCGATGGAGGGACGAACTAGACGCGCACTTAAAAGATTGAACCTCAGTGGCGCAAAATAGAGAAAATATGTGGAAGGAGGGAACAGAGGGACAAAACAGGCTAGAAAAAGTACCTTTGTATATATGAATTTCAGTTCGATCCACTCAGTAGTTTAACGCGCAGACATCCTTCAAGTGCATCTTAACTTTTACGTCATGGGTTCTTGGATTAAGGTATCAGCAATCTGCTGATCTCAACATCTCGAGTGCATTCCTATAAGTATATACAGGGCGTCCCACAGATGTGCCACATGGAGGGAAAGTACCTTGAATATTGTAGATGAAACCTTTTACTGAAAGAAGACATTATTTAAATTAAAAAAAAACAATTTATACTGCATTCATAGATATTTAAATAATTACATGGTTGAACCGGGAATCGAACCCGTTAAACGAGAAGAATAATCATCCTGTAGCTTTATCATACCGATCAAAAGGCTTCATCATAAGGATTATTTTTTGTTAAATAACATAGTGTCAGAAATAAAAGGAAGACCATGACCATATCCGTGTGGCATGTGGCATATCCGTGGGACGCCCTGTATGTTTAGATACCACTTAGCCAGAGAACTAGCAAGGTCATTGTCGTGATGGGATGAACCCTCAGTGTATAGACACTACTGCATATTCTACAATCTAGGGCCAGTCGTGGAACCAGAATCAATCTAAGGTCTTGATTGTTACAAAAGATTGTATTAAACCCATTGTTAGGCTCAGTTGTACTGTTTAGTTTACCCTGGGAACTCCGTTGATCTGCACTTATTTTTTCTATAGTGAAACAAATGGGAGAGAAAGAACTACTTCATTCAAAACTGCTTACTGCAATACTAGTCTACTGTATAGTAATATATAGTGTGTAGTAATATATAGTAATATATACTGTATAGTAATATATAGTAATATATAGTAATATATAGTACTGTACAGTAATACTACTACTACTGCGTACTGAATGAAACTTCTACAGACATCTAGAAGCCTGTGTAAAAGTTTATTATGCAGGAAATGAATGTTTTCGATTGACGTCAGGAGCGATGGTCTGTTATGATAATAAAATAACCATAGTTTTGTTTTTACTACCTTAAGGTATTCAAATGAATCAGTTCGCGCATCAGCTTCCGTCAGTTTATGAAAAAATTACACCCCATAAATTATTATGGGGCATATTTTGCGAATACCGTTACCCCATGAAAGGGCTCGAAACGGTTAAACAAATGAAGACAGGATCGTAAAGTTTTATACGACCAAGTTTGCAGATGGTTGAGAAAATGCTTCTGAGCCAGTGGTCTGGAAGGAGGTTTGAAGCTTCAATTATCCGACAGTAACACTGTTGTTTATTGAACGTGTTTTTGAGTAGTGACTGTGACTCGCCAAACGTAGTGTAGGGCAACCTGTGACCGGTTAGAATGACGATCTGTGAAATACTGCAGGCAAGTGCTGAATGCGGCAAGCTGAAAACAGGGCGGAATGACGCTCATTAGGAGAAACCTACTTTATGTCCAGCTGTGAACTATTATGATTATTTTGTTGCTTGATATAGTCACCAGTTTTGAGTAGCTAAGTTACTATTGATGAATGTAGAAACATTAATGTTTCAAGTCGAAAATCATAAATAAAATCACACTGATAATATAAAGGCGAAAGTTTGTGTTTATTTTTATCGCTACAAGCTCAAACGGCTGAACGGATTTGGATGAAATTTAGTACTAGGATAGCTTATATCTGGATTAACAAAGCCTGTGTTAATCCCGGAAAAATGCAGAGTTCCCGCGGGATTATCAAACTTATTCACTGCGTAACACCATATCTACTGTTATACAAGTAAATACAAGCAGGATTATTTAGACAACGAAAATAGCTCCTCCTTTACTCAGTAGATATGAACCGACCAGCTTTTCATAACAATGCAGAAACACGTGCAGTTGCACAACGATGTTGTTTCGCCGTGTGAATCACCATCACCTGCCCAGCCGGCCCTCAGATTACACTTGCAAATTTTCTACAATTTCATTAATCCTATGGTTGTTTTACATTATGGTTTTTAACATGGGGTTTACCATTATGTTATTTTTAAGCTTCGGTAGTGTCATCGTTTCAATAAGCATCATGTGCAATGATCCTTCTGTAAAATATTCTGAATAAAATGATTTTTATTTAAAAAAAAAACAAATGAAATTTCTTATTACAAGTAGTAAGTCTTCATTATCATCCGCGTCGGTTTTATCCACTGCTAGATATAGACCTCCCGAATTCGAGCAGGTAGATACTTCTACTTATTACAAACAGTACTATGTGAAATGTGGGACAGGGACCGGAAGATGATTTTAGCGTTAGACCTGTGTTGTGGTGGTTGGTAATAAGGGTCGTGAACCAGCTGGGACGGCCTGATAGAGGGGAGATCTCCCTCTGCAAGTATTTGGGGGAAATATCACCTTTTCCCCCAAAATGATAGTCAGTCCCCCAGTCAGTTCAGTACCCGTTAAGAGTTTTTATATGTAGGTATATCAAATGGTTGAAAGAGTTTCTGGTAAGGTGGGTAAACCGGACTAATTCCGCGCAGTGTTATACCAGTCAATCAACCTGCTTCATAAAAACCATGTTGTAACATAACGATCATCCATAAGTTACTATATATGGTTTCGTAATTATCGGATAGACCCACTCTCTTAAGCTCGAGAAATATCATTCCATTTACGGACAAAACCATAGGACTACTTTTTGCCAATTAAGCGAAAACGCTTCGATCCCTAATTACAGTTACAAATGGCGCAAAAAATCTAAGATTCGCCTGCCGTAATGTTACCGACACATAAATTGCAAAAGGAACAACCAATTACCTATTTGTAGCGCTTTATATCGACGCTAACGGGCCAAGACGCTAATTGACCTACATAATTGAGATTGGTCGCAACCACACGCACTTGTGGCCGGCACCTTTATTGATTATACGCAAAGCACTTTCCTAACACTGCTCATTCCATAGTCCCTTCTTTATAGATGTCGAAACGATCTTTGATTGTCGCGCTGGGCAAAGTAAAGCTACTCTAGAGCCCATTGAGATCTGTGATAGAGCTCGTCTGTTCCTAGATTTTCTATTCTGTTAAGATCAAACGCGTCGGTACAAAAGCTCTAATTTGAAAGTTCAGAACGTGAGCTTGCTCTGTGTTTTAATTACCTTCCCAACTCGTTGTTCCCAATAGAGAACAAGATTGTCTCACGGGGAGCGACCCGCGTCTTATATTGCTGTATACGCGTGCACGGCTTCAATTTGTTTCGCTACAATTGCGTTATGTAAGTAAGATTGTTCGATTAAGACACTATTTGTTATTTAACATGTCTGCAATGCTCATTTCTGTTCCGCGTGTAGGTACCTAATTGAGCAATTATTAATTTTGTCGAGGTCGAAAAATTGCTTCAGGGTAGATACAAATCGTTTTATGATTATTTTTGTTTCATCAAAGTTTCTTAAACATTTATAAGAGAAACAATAAACGGAAAATACTTTTAAGCATTATATATTTAGTTGTCCGATTTTCTCGATTTATATTCTCTAGATTCGATACGATTTATATTCTCTAGTTAGAAAAATAGTTTGATTTAGTTTTACCAGCTGGTGCTCCATTTTGCCAGCCGGTTTTACGGCGATTGGTCGTAAATAAATTAAGATATTTAATTACAAAGCTCCTTACTCTAGTATATTTATACCATGGCATAGACTTATCAGGCCGCATTGATAAATAGACAAATAAACAGCAGATAATGAGATAAAGGTTCTGTCCAGAAAATCCAATCATTAGGTACCTGTATTATTTCTGCCTCACGGAAGGAACAATAGTTTTACTTGCTTATTATATTAAATGTAGGTAGGTACCTACACATTTTCAAGTTTTATATTATGACGAATAGTTACACTTCAATAAACGAAAAGTTAACTTAAGAATTAAACTTCTGTTACCATTACGAGAGTAAACGATGCCCTTAGAAAAGTTAAGTTCAAAAAATAGTACTTTCTTCATAGAACATGCAGTTGAACAGTCGTTCTATAGAAACCCCTTCATTTTTTGCAGTCTGTTAAAAACGCCACCGCCATCCAACATTACAGTCAACATTAGAAGTATATTTTTTTAACTTGTCAAACCATCATTCTCCACAAAGCATTTCAACCTGTATCTTCAAAATAATCAAGCAAGGAAGTAATTTCGTGCTAGTTTGAGAACAATTTCGTACATTATTTATAAGATGATGCGAAGATAATCGCGACAACAATGATGATGCAGTAACCTGCTAAGTTATATTCACATGACAATTATTTGACTAAGCTCGATCTAACTGATAAAAGATTACGTAAATGGTACGAATTGATAGACCTGTAGAATTCATAAACATGGGTTTTGTCCTTATTGGCAAATTATTGTGCAATTAGGCGATATAACAAACCTGACCAAGGTTGGTAATAAACCGACTTCAAAAACAGGGTTCTATTTCCGTCTGTATATTTTCTTTATGTACCTATGTTCGCCGACTTCGCCGTAATTGTGGACCAACTTTAATAAATTTTAAATTAAATCTTTATTTCAGACATCAATAATGGTCCATAGAAATATAAAATTACACAATTAAAACACAATAATCCAAAAACCTAATAAAATTACGAAAAACACCGAAAATACAATAATGAAAATAATACGATCCTCTGCGGTTAGATGACGTGTAACTGGTCAGGTTTGTATCACAGATTTTGTAGGGAAAAATACGTTTTTACGTTTATTATCGTTATTTTGACCGCTTTTCGACGATAATGGACCGCCAAGAAATAGGTATGGTATAATTCATGATGTTACGATGTTGTTTTGTTTTTTCTCAAGCGTATTTTTTTTTCGCTTTATTCTCGGGCGTTTATCGGACTCAATACATTTACTGCTCAGCGTCAGCAATCTCCTACTTCATCCTACGTGTGGTAATGTCTTGGGCCGCATAAAATTGTTAAAACGTTCGCTGCCCGCCAAGTCTTACGAGCTCTACTTAGTCCTGAGCGTCATAATCACTGAATGTGTTGCCTACCAAATGTTGTGGAATTCCATCAAGAACCTTGAACCTCTATACTAATGCTACCCATACTTGGCTCTTAAATTCTAGATAATTATTTTTTGTTCATTATGCAGTTTTTGTTCATTTTGAACTTTTAGTAGAAAGTAATTTACGGTATCCGTGGCATCATCGCAGCGAATCGCGGAAGATCGAACAAGTGTTGTTTTGACAGCTTTCAAGGCTTTCATTAATCATTGCATTCTAAGTTTAAACTTCAATTTTCACTTTTTTTGCTGCGAGTTTGCAACGTTACGTTAATGAAGTTTTTGTTTTAGTCGTAAGTAAGTACCACCGCTGCGCACGTGTTGTGCATTTTAACCCCCCGGTATGTCCATTAGTCGCCACTTACGACACCCACGGGAAGAGCTGGGGTGGTGCGAATTCTAAGCTGGCACACGCTGCCGGGTATTACATACATTTTCTAGCAAAGTGAAGCTAGACACACTTTCGTAGCAGTGGCACAGTGGCTTGACATTGCTGTTACCTTGTTCCCGTGTCGCTTTGAGTTTTTAAATTGGACCATACAACGTCGAGCACTTGAACAATACAACTCAACGCTACGCTTTTATCTAGGTACCCTCAACTTTTAAATTGTCATTGATTATTTAAATAATTTCTGTCTTGTACTGACCAAATTGTTTTACCGTAAAAATATTTTGTTAAGATCTGGCTAATGTAACGAAGGAAGAGCGAAATCTCCTAGCACAAGTAGGTTTCAAAATATTATGTAAGATAAAAATGTACATTGTAAACGAAATAAAACATTTGTATTTGTATTTGTTGTTTTCTGTAATTGTTGGAGTAAAGTTTTGATATATATAAATGATGGTTTACCAAAATTATATTGGATTCTTAAATCGAGTTTCCATTTACGTTGATATTCTCGAAAGGCTACGTACTTATCATTTAACCAATTATCCGCGTCGAATGCGAATCTTGACAGCCTTGGCACGGACATATGTCAATATCCGTCAAATTGGATTTGCCAGTCGTAAAAACTCGCTCGTTAGAAAAAACTCACTGGTTATTAACAGTGAGATATTTTTGGAGAGTTAATATTCTTGTTCTTGCTAAGAAGATATAATGATTTATTAGCAGTCGGACTCTTGATTATCGAATAGCGCACCGCATCCACGTGTTGGCTGAATCAAGGCTATAATATATTATTGAATAGATATATCTTTAAGAAATATGTAGAAATGTTAGAATCAAGATTCAATATTGGAATATCCAGACTAAGATCTGATAATGGAGGAGAATACATGAATAACCAAATGAAAATTTCTCAAGGCTTCTACTCGCTGTCCGATCAAACAAAACAATGAAATGAAATATTCATTCAAAATAAGTTGATTAGATTAGATTAGATTAGATTCATTTATTGGTACAAAAAATATACATGTCAACCATTTCTAATAAAAAACAACTTATTTAAAGAAAATAAATAAGATTACCTAAATACATAGTCGTCATGAAATACACTGAAGTAGGTACCAGTGTCATACATACATAAAGTAAATCAAAAATTATTAGTTTATTGATGTAGGGCTAACCTTTAAACCCAAGAACTCCTCCACCGTGTAGAAGGTTTGCTCGATAAGCCACCTTTTTAACCTTGACTTGAATATGTTTAAGTTGGGAGCCGCAGTAACGGAACTAGGTATCCGGTTGTAGATGTCCGGCCCCATGATGTGAGTGAGCTTTTTTGATTTGGCCAGCCTGTGTGCCGTCCGTGCGAGTTGTTCAGCACGGCGCGTCTCATATCGGTGGTGATCTCCTAGCCTAGTGAAGGAACTAAGGTTAATCCTCACATAAATGGCAATTTGATAGATTACTATGCATGGAAGGGTCATAATACCTAGTTCTTTAAAGAATGGCTGCACGGAAGTTTGCCGCGAGACTTTGACTATGGCCCTAACCGCGCGCTTTTGCATACGGAAGGCGCGCTCCCAGTCGGCAGCGCGCCCCCATAGTTCCGCCCCGTAGAGTACTACGGCATGCACTGTAGCGAAATAGCAGGACCTAACTACATTCCTCGGTAGAAACCTAGACAAGCGCCTGAGAGCAAAACACGCACCACTCAGTTTTCCGCAGAGCTTATCTATGTGTGATTCCCATGTAAGGCCTTTGTCTATTTGAAATCCAAGAAAGTTTATGACGCCTACTTGGTTCAATGTCGCTCCATGGACAGCGACAATGAGTCTTCGGGTCGCATGGCCCGACAGGCAAAAATGCATAAAATTCGTTTTTGACGAATTTAGGACCAACCCATTGTCACTAAACCACCGGGCTACTCGCGTGGCGACATCGTTCAACTTCTCCTCTAGTAAGTCAACAGATGGCGCTGTTACTATCGCCGCTACGTCATCCGCGTACATCATTATCTCAGCATTTGGTATGGCTTCTGGCAGGTCATTCAGCAGCAGAGAGAACAGCACGTTGGAGATCGCTGATCCCTGCGCGACACCCATAGTCAGTGTGAGTGGATCAGATTTAACCGAGCCGCCAGCTCCAGCCACTACCTGTGATCGGCCAACCATCATACTTTGCAGTAACATGAGTGGCCTATTCGCGATTCCGTAGTGGCGGAGCTTCGTCAGTATGATTCCGTGGTTCGCCACATCAAAAGCTTTTGAAAGGTCACAGCACAGCATCGCAACGTGCTGTTTCCCTTCACGAGCGTCCAGGACCCGGCGGACCACCTCACGAGTGAGTGACGTAGTTGATCGACCTGCCCTATACGCATACTGGTGGTCGGATAGCGCTTGACAGGAGGTTAAGTACTCCACTAGGCGTGTGCTCAGACCGTTTTCCAGTATTTTTGCCACGGCAGGTATGATTGCTACAGGGCGATAAGCATCCACATCCTGCTCTTTCCCTTTACCTTTAAAAAGTGGCGATATTTTGCTGATTTTCAGCGGTTCTGGGTAGATTCCCTGCCTGAGGAACTCATTGAACAAGGTCGCCAGCACGGGGGCGAGGGGGCCTGCGATTTGGTTCATGTCCTTCATCGAAATGCCGTAGGCGTCCTTGGATGGCTTTGGTGGGATCATGGTGGTAATAATGCGGAATACCTCTAATGCAGTGAACGGGCGAAACCAGAGCTCCCTGTCCGCTGGTGCGCGCGCCGCGGTCAGCGCGCTCAGCACGCGGGCCTGGTCGGCGGGCGGCGCGCAGCACGCGGCGGCAGCATTTACAAACTTCGTATTCATAGCGTTTACAGCATCCTCTACCGTTGTAAATGGATTGCCTGAAATGTCACGTATGACTTCTGTAAAATCACTGCTCCGGTTAGTTCTACCCCTATGTTGGTTCACTATCTTCCACATTGTTTTTGAGGTGTTTTTGCTGCACCTCAATACGTCTGAATAATAAAGAGTTCTTTGTGTAATTATCATATTGTCATACTTATTATGCATATCTATTAGTAATTTATTTATCATGTCATTATTGGGATCAATTTTACCAATTTCTATAATGTCAAAAATCAATAATCTAAATAATTCTATGTCATTTGTAATCCAACATTTAAGTTTATTATTAATCATAATTTTTTTAAAGGGGAAGCAAATGTCAAAGTGATATGTAATTAAATTAATTAATGAAGAGGTCATTAGTGTTGGACAGCCATGATTCCGCTCATATATGTGGTTCCAGTCTACACTTAGTAATGAATTCACAAAATTAATGCGATTGGATTGAGAGAAATTCCTAACTAGTTTTAATTCATTTATAGGGTTGTGTATTCTACGTGCAACTTCACCTCTCACCGCTAGGTGGTCACTCAGGTTAGTTACCAGTGGGGTAGCGATACAAAGGCCCGGGGGCAAGTTTGTATAGACATGGTCAAGGGCTGTAGCGCTGTGTTGAGTGAGGCGCGTGGGAAAGTCCACCAGATTGACCATACCGTGAGTGGAAAGAAGGTCTGACAGTTGTTGCAGGTCCTTCCGGTCCGAAGAAGCATCACTTATACAGTTTATGTTGAAGTCTCCCACAATCACACACTCAATATCAAGGCTAAGTATCTTATCGAGCAATACCTCTAGGAATGGAAAAAAGTCTCTGGTACTTACAAGGTTAGTCCTGTATACACACACAATTGTTATTTGGTAGTCAAGAAGGTCAACTGCCGAAATTTCACAGTATCTTTCTACAGAAAGATTTGATAGATCAGTATTTTCACTACACTTGTGTTCATTTTTAACAAAAACACATGAACCTCCATGGCTCACAGCTTTTCTACAGAACTTAGAAATCATTTTGTAACCATCAATGTAAATATTTTTTATTTCTTGATCTTTGAGCCAGTGCTCGGTTAGCGCAAGAACATCACATTTCATACAGCTATTTAGCAGGACTTCTAGGCGTTGTGTCTTTTTGTCAATCGATTGAATGTTTTGATGACAGACAATTAGATTTGGTCCTTTGTTACTTTGCGCATTAATTAGCGGGGCCAAGCGATCCCCGCTCCGAAGTGCGGGGGGCGATCCGAAACCAATCTGATATCTTAATGCCCAGTGGCCATACGTCCGACTTACATAGGACATCGTAGTACGATTCCGGAAAGCCAATGACGAATGCAGCGTGTTGGTCTGTTTTGATGTCTCGTTTCTCCACCACGTACTTTGCGCAGCTCGCAATCTTATTTATGTGAGTGCGCACTTGTTCAGGAGTAGTATCTGGTCTAAAAGACCATGCCTGTATGTACTTCAGGCGCTCTGCTGGCTGGAGTTCATCTACGTTTCCTCCCGAACCCATCAGAATCTGACGAGGTTTTGTTGGGCGGCGTCCTTTTCGGGTACTAACTGTTTGCCAGTTTCCCTCGTCGTTATTGCCATCATTCGTCTGCTTTTCCTTGGCAGTCATGGTCGCCCTACTCGCCAGGGCAGCGTCTTCAGTAGCGATTGGTATGCTTGTCGTTGGGATTATTTTCTCCTCGTTGCACCTATTAGAAGCGGCGCTTCCTGCAGGTGTTCTCATCTTGTCTTTCGCGATCGTCATCTTTTTTGCTGTCCCTTGTTGACAGATTTTGGCCGATGCGACTAGGCGCGCTTGTCGCACGGGCTTCGTCATTGGCTGCTCCTGGAGGTTGGTAGCAGTTGGTGTTTGGGACGTTGAGTTCTCCTTACCCTCAAATTGATTCTTGAGCATTTTGATAACATCGGTCTGGCTGGTAATCAGAGCACTTTGCTCAATCACCTTGCCTTCCAGAGACTCAACTTTATCAGCCAACACACTAAGAAGTCTTTGGAGTTCGCGCACAGCGTTTTCTGTAACTTTTTGCGACATTTTCTATTTTTAAAATGTAAAAATACGTAGGAGCAAATTGGAGGACGACTATCTGCGAGTCTACCCTCGAAGTTGTTGATTTACTGACTTACGTACATAACACAACTGACAGAAAACTTATCATCATCATCATCATCAGCCTATATCAGTCCACAGTGAACATAGGCCTCCCCTAATGAGCGCCATAGCGCCCTGTCTTCAGCTTGCCGAAAAATGGAAAACTTAAACTAGTGACAAATAAGGATTAATATTATTTATTTGGTTAGGGTCGGTAAGTTGTAAATAACAAAGCCTGAAAACTCAAGTGACTTTCCGTACGAGTTTGCACTGTATGACGGCAGGGAGTCGCGCTCTTGCACTCACTCAAAACAATCAACATTTGTTTTGCATAATTAGACTCTCTCTCTCTCTCTCTCTCTATGACGTCTAAAAAACTTAAAGCTTAGAAACTCTTAAAGTTTTTAATACAATGTAGGGTCTCAATTCCAGAGGTTTCGATCTAGTTTCTTTTGATGAGCCAACAGTACCGATTAACTGTAGTTGTACGATCGGCTAGGCAACGCTTTGGTATAGAGAATGGCGGTGGCGTAAAAACAGGACGCTAAACAGAAAATTGACGAAGAAAGTCATGATAGGCCTAATGTAATAACCATAACACATGGCTTCCATAACACTTCATCTAGTTAATGGACAGCTAATGCATTCGCGGTAATGTAGGTAAGTGTACCAGCATGGAGGCCTGGAGGCCGGAAACTTGGGGGACTCTTAATACCTTTTACCGTCTAAGTTTTAAAGACAAACGTGCGTGCGGGAGCTAATATCTCAAGATTTCTTGTGACTCATTAGGGCAAATATTACATACGTGGTTTTGTGAATATGGGTCTCGAAAAAACGAATATGCTCAAACTTTCCGGTGAAATATAATTTGGTACTTAGAGAGAAACATACATCTCCGCCGAAACCCGTCCACTGATGGACATTAGGCCTCCAGCGAAGTTATTTAGTAGGTACCTACTTCTATATAATTATAATAATTGATCGAAGAATTGACATAATAAACATAAATGACAGCAATTTACATTCAAAACCTGGGCTACTATAGACCAAAAGACATTACATGAATTCAAATTGTTTGATCAACCCCTAATAAATCAGCCTCTAGATACATTTGCTGTAATTTGTCCAATAATTTTATCAGAAACTAATTCGTAGCGGCGACCGCAAACCCCTGTTATCAAGTCGAAATGTTTGGAATACCATACAATTCACAAACTGAGCTTATATCAGTGCAATCACTTAACTGGCAAAAGCTTTATAGTAATGGACTCATTATAGGGTAATTTAGCCTGAGGAAAAGCTTAGGACCACAATGAATTCATGTTAACTGTAACGACCCGTTCCAACTGTGTTTTGACGACAAATTTGACCAGGTAAGTAGATTTCTAACTTAGGTAAATATTTGCGACGGTTTCGAAAGGCTGTAGGTATAAAATACTTTTTCACCTTCAAACACTAATATTTACATGTGTAAAGTGCATGTGTGTTACATGTGTGAGCTCTGATCAGTCTCCAAACGAATGTAAGAGTTAAGCACTCGTGGGACCAGATACCTACCGAATAATATAATGTAAATTACATAGATTTAAGAAAATCTATGTAGATTTTCTTAAATCTATGTAATTTACATTATATTATTCGGTAGGTATCTGGTCCCACGAGTGCTTAACTCTTACATTCGTTTGGAGACTGATCAGAGCTTGGTTTTTTTGAGTACGGTAGACTCGCTTAACTAGTTAATAATATTTAGTAAGCTAGATATTCCTCCATCTTTGTGTGAATGTGAAAACTTTAAGGGCAAAAGCCTCCTCCAGAGCTTTCCATCGATCTCGATCATGTGCCTGTTTAGCCAGTTTTCACTCTACAGCATATATTTTAACTCAATAGTCTTCTTCTTCTTTTTACCCTTTTGACCAGATATGCCCTGATCGGGGTCATAGTCGGAAAACCGACCCACGATTAGGGTCCAAACGAGTCTCGAGGTCAAACTTATGGGGCCAGTCACTGAGTGAATATCGTTTATTACAATCAGCGGCAGCAAAAACTAAAGCAATGACATGAACAAAGAGCCTACACGCATAACTTGGAAGCCGAACTGAATAAATTACGTAGGCTTCTGATTAGGCAAGCAGCAAGAATGGCGTAGGTACCGTTGTATGAAGAAATTAAAGCTTTATTAATCAACGAACATTGAAAAGCTTTAGGAAATTCTTTTCCTTTTCAAAGTAGGAAAAATCGATCTTGAATCGTTTGTAGGTAAAACAGTTTAACGAAAAGTATACCGGATTGATTCTCACTACATTTTAGCTTAACATAACACCTCGGTTATTAACAAGTATTCTAATAGAACCAACGTTTGAGAACAATAAAAGCTCTGTGGACCAGTTATATAGTAATTGCCATGTAAGTAGGCAAAGGAAGGGCTTGTGGTGTATTCGCACGCGTAACACCGAAACCCACTTTCGAGAGAGAAAGTGTACGATGATACAACACCCGTAATAGGTCACAGATTAAAACCTAGCCTGGGATTTAGCGGTTTAGTACTTGTGAAACGAGCATAATCGCTTAACCCCATCGGTATTAAACATTCTTGGAACGTAAGCTTTTATGGTTTTGTGTTTGATTTCTTCCCGGTTAGTAATAATAGGTAGGCTTATTTACCAATTTATCGGAAAATCCACGGTATCTATACTATTTATACTGTCTGTCTATACAAACAAACATATTTTTACGACTAATATTAGAAAGGAATGTTTGATATTTGGTAAGGCAACTATAATCGGTTGAACTGTCTCAGATTTAAGGGCTCTGTAGTTTTTTTTAGCAATAAATATAAAATAAACAACGAAAATTACTATCAAATAATAGTAACAAATTAGATTAATTAATTTCAATTGTAAATACTAGTTTAAAACAAATAAATAGGTATACCTTTAAAGCCAGTAGGTAACAATGTTTCTATTTGTGTCTCGAATTATGACAACTCACCGATTTTACACACCGCTCGCTCACTAACCCATTAGAACAGGGTAAAGGCTGCCTGGCTTTTCCACAAAGGTATTTTTGTCGACTTTACCGAGTCACCGGTAGAGCTAAACTTTTATTTCCTTTGGGTCCTATGCTCACTGCTTCTTTTTGTTTCTTTTGCCATTTGTTTGCTGTTTGTTCTTTGCTTTGGCTGTTACCAGCATTATAGCGGCAGTGCAATAACATCTTCCTACATTGCATTAGGATATTCGTGTAAATAAATACTAAATTTAGCGACACAAAATCTCAGACTAAGTAAGAAATCATCGTCACGTCGTCGACGCGCGTCGTCCGACCTAACCGATTCGAGTAAAGTAAAAGTAAAAAAAATTGTCATGTATTTATTTAAAAATAAAATATATTGACGTCATCTACACACCTATGTCGTAGATAACCGGGTTAAGCCAATTTGGCGTCGAACATTGTGGTAAGACCCCAAACCACAAATAACCTTACAAAAACGGTTTCTCACTTTTTTTTTCTTTTTCAGGTAAGTTTGCAGACATTTGCGCGCTGTTTGGTATGAAAACAACTGTTATACATAGGTCTTATTTGAGATCCAGATCTGTTCCGTTACAGATAACCTAGGTTACTTAGTGCTTAGTGTTCATTCATGCCGTATCGATCGTATGTTAATAAGGACCTATTGTATTGGTGAAAGCGGTTGAAAGGGAAAGGGTCTTATCTTGAGTGTGATTTTGGTACCGTAAACTCAATGTAGCTGCCTCGTTCGTCCGGATTTAGCTTAACAGATACCATAGTATCGTAGTAGCACGAATTCTTTCACATAAGCATTAAAAAATTAAGAAAAAAAAACAAATTAAGTTATTGCCTCTTATCGAGATTAAGAATGAGTACCTACCTAAGACTCGAAGGGACATTTTATATTTTTCGTAGAATTAAAAAAATCCTGAAATAAGAAATAGAATTCGTTATTAGGGTATACATATGACATACTTATATTTTTCAATAATTATTACTTAAAATCTAAAAATAAAAACTAGGGTAAAGTCATGTATAAATTAACTATAGGCACGCAAAACTTTACCTGTAGGTAACGAATGGCAGAAGCAGAAAATCAATATCCCTTTGAGTAGTTAACAGAAGTACAACTAAACCTCGTAATTGCTGGTACTAAAGAGCCTTTGCAAAGACATATGTAATTAAAATATGGAAGTTGTGAGGGAGTTGAAAGGAAATTGAATTTGTAATGAAGACCACCTGAGCTCAGAATGCCAGGAGGTTTACTCTCTTTCATCGAAAAACGAAGTTTCGATCGAAAGTTCGCGTATTTCGTACTCCGGTTTCATTTAGTTACAAAACTTCGTTCGAAACATGGCGAATTCGATCGATAGTACAAAGGTTTTACTTACCTAACTGGATAGTTTAAATTGCGGAAACTATTCAGTCCCACCGAGTGCAATGTAAAGGAATACCTAATTAAAAATGCTGGACAAATCACCCAGCATCAACTGGCCCCCAGAAATGACATTCTGTGAATATATTTGACGACCTCTGTGGCTCGACGCTCGGGTTCGTTTCCGACCTCGGGACAAATGTTCTGGGTATTTTTTTACGTATGATAAAAAATATCTATCCATGTATGTAGTGTATTGTATTAGTTATATCAGTTATCTAGTAACCCATAACACAAGCTCTACTCAGCTTCTGGCTAGATAATGCTGTGTGAATTGTCCAGCATTATTACGAGGATTTTGTTAACAGTACGAATTAACCTTTATTTTGTTTTTTTGTTAGATTTTTTAAGGTTTTAGTTTGAAAATGTAGAGTAGTTATGGGAGGAGAGTTATGTATTTGATAAAAACGGCTTTTGCACTCAGATATCGAAGGCAAAAATACTCTTTCGTCGCTGAGGTGGAACGAAAAGTTACGTGTTACACTGGAGTGAAAAGATTTTTTATCTCGTGCTCTTTTGATTCCCTCGCTAACGCTCAGGATTTAATTATTGAAAATTTTAGAATTCTTCGCTTGCTCGGTCATCAAAATTGAGCACGCGGTTAAAAAGTAACTTTGCATTCTTGTATAACAAACAACTATTTCTAAATGAGCAAATAGCAATTAAGGTTATTGTTTTTTTATTAGTTCCAAAGAAACCAAATCGCTACAAAATCATCTATATACACATTCACAAGTCGACTATTGTTGTTTCTAATGAAGAAATTATTCCGAAACAAAATAACGCGAGTGCAAAACTGACAGTTGACAGATCAAATCGCGTACGTAATGATGTTGTCAGTATCAAGCAATCAATGTGATTGAATGCGCAAACGCAGGCTTATGATCGAGTCGATTACTCAAGAGCTACGTTGGGTTGTGCAACTCTTGAAGGCAACTGTTGGGTCAAAAGATGTTCATATAAACTTTTTTAATGGAACTATCGATACAAAAGCTGTGGGAAAATGGTAGAAGATGGGAACTCTTAACCTTGTCGTTTGATGAACCGGCACTTATATTTGAGCAAGACTCCAATGACTACGTTGAACAGTTTTCTATAGTTTTGTCAAGTTTTAAATATCTCTTAAAATCAAAACTGGTAAATGTATGGTTAAACAAAAAACTCATTAACTGAATCAATAAACCTAAGATGTTTTTTTTGAGAACCAGTACACATTTTACTTGGGTCAGTTGACCTCCTCCCTCAGGAGGCTCCATAAGAGCGTTTTCCCTCGACGCACGACACCACAGACAAATGCGGTAACGACTCCGGGCGTCATACATTTCTATGAACCTGTCGTGCTGTGCGGTGTCGTTGCGGGTGTAAACGGTTCATAGAAATGTATGACGGCCGGAGTCGTCACCGCATTTTGTCGTCTGGTGTCGTGCCTCTTGTAAAAACGCCGTAAGATTATCTGCAAATTCCATGAAAATATTTTATTTTTGGTAGTTCGAATGACAATCATGGCCTTAATCCTAATGCTTTACCGATTTTTTATGTTAGTCGATTTTGTTATTGTTGCAACATTTCTTTAGTCAGGCGTCTATGACTTTTTTTTACAGAATATCCAATTGAATAAAATAGTATTTAGTTTTTATTTGCTACGTCCGCGGCATTTCACGCGTTTTTCCATGATTAAAAGTAAGACAGATTGAGTTACAGTGGTAAACTATAATTTTCAGACTATTTTCAATACTTTTTCAGGGTATCGAAACCTTCTACGTGTTTCTCCAAGTGCTTTTTTGTAAGCCTAAAGCATCGATCAAAAATGTCCGGCTTTGCCGGCCCCCCTTAGATTCACAATGCGCACGCCACAACCTTCAGTAGCAAAAGAGAAACATTTTGACATGTTATGAAAGCTTTTCAACTAGTGTCATTTTAGCGTTCAGACAAAAAGCATGGGTAAGTGCTCGTACAAAAAATGCAAGAATCACTCGTCCAAAGTGCTGAAAAAGGATGGAATTTCTTATTTTCAGTAAGTTTATATATATTTCTTACCCGTATATTGAGATGTGAGTCATATACTTGTGAAATCAGCATAAAATATTGTTGTTTGGTTTGCCTATGTTAAAATATTAATTTTGTTCTAAATTGATAAATGGAGGCTATTTCTTCTAAATTTTTTTTTTAATTTTTAGTATGTATTAATGTATTTTTCATAAAAATAAGTTTAATATTACTAGTTGATGATTTTTAAAATAACTAGTTGGCCCGCCCTAAAATTTCATTTGCGTAGACTCTCTAATAAAAGAAAGACTAGGTTCTTACCTAGGTAGGTAAGAACCTAGTCTTTCTACCAGAAGTATGAATTTATAAAACGTTTATTTTTTGTCCCGTAAAAAAAACTCGTGCAAAGCCGCAGACAGGAACCAGATCTTTTTAATCTAGAGTGCCTGCCTGAAATTGTATTTTAAGTTTAAATTGTTGTATGTCTGAAATGACCCTTTTGTATAAATACCTACTGTTGAGACACCAATTTATAGTTTCATCAATAAATGATTCGTTATCTTTACCTGAATTCTGTTAATTAATCCTTATAGAAAATAAACTGAGTAGGTAGGTATATAATTCTCAGGAAGGTACCTACCTACTTACAAAATAAAATAAAATGAATTCGACTCCACCAATCTCTTGTTCCGTATGGAAAAAACTTGTCAGGCTCTGCGCAAACTGTCTGCGTCAAAACAAAACGTAGACAATTTTGATTGACATTTTTGTAAGGCTCTAGGAATCTACGGGGGAGGCCGCGAACTACTTATTTTTGATCGAAGGCCTAAAGAAATAAAGTTATTGACTTTTGACTTTCGTAAGTTTCCATGTTTTTCATTTCGCATCTCTGTCTATCAAAAGTAACTGTGTCTATGAAATACTTCATGAGTTCAAATCAGTCTTCATTCACTCACCTGTCAACAATTATAGAACTTCATAGTCGTGCCTTGCATGTACCAAACAAAAAATAAATACATGGACAGCGTATAATATAGTTCAAATTTGTTTCTATTCTTTGACTGTAGTAATTTTAAATAAACTTCTGAGAACAAGTGATTGTGTAAGATAGTAGCGATTATCGCCTACGCAACACATGCCCCTATAATAATCCTGTGTAATTGATGAAACTATTCATTGTCTAGTTAAAATGCTTAGATATTGTGTAAATAACGATTTAAATTGTAATGCAACGTCTTAAGGTTACAAAAAGAGTGAGACTTACATAGTAATTTGCACCCATGTAATGCAAAAATCACTATGATTATGCTTGAGCAAAGTTCAAGGAGTTCACTTGATACTTATCAAGCAATCCAACAAGATCTTGCTTTAGATAACAAGCACCTAGTTTGGTAAT